>JAQQTO010000063.1:24650000-25250000 GCA_029884595.1 Ormosia semicastrata
AGAAAACCTAAAAGGAAAATATACCAATTCTAGTCCTTAGGCTTCTTGATGTAATCCAAGCTTCCACAAATTTCTTCTCTTCAAATCTTGCAAATTGCTTGGAACATCTGTATCATTCTCATTCTTCTTGAGTTGAGCATAATTGTGATATTTTACTTTCTTGTTGCAATGCTCATTCTTGGTACTTGGACTATCCTACAAAGTATTACTCACTTAAAACAAGCATAGTTAGTCCAAATTCATAACTCAATATCTTCATATGCATTATTCATAAATGTATAATTCTAGTTAGTCTAACATGCATATAAGAAGAGTCAAATCCAATGTTAATTTAATACAACTCATATAACATATTATTGGATATATTTTATGATGAATGTTACATATTTCTCATTGCATGATGATTAAGTGAAATATAACTAGATAAAGTACATGATCATGCATGTTACAATATACCACATCAAGCACATCTATGTAACATGATCAATATTCTTTTGTGATGCATTTGTCATCTATAAAGCACATCTATCAAGCATAAGTATCATTCTTTTTATCTTGTATTTGTCATCATCAAAACTCAACATATTAAACCATTGGGGCAAACTTATTTTCACATTATTTAAATCTCATGTCTTATACTTGTTGTAATTTATATTTCCTTTCGTTCTCTGGGTGCATACTTAAATGTGGTAGATCTCACTGCATTCAAGTCGCGCACTTGGAGACCAATAGGAAATGCTATCAAAATTTTATCAAGTATAAAATATGAGATTTAAGAAATAACTATTAGCCAAGTGTTGAAAAAGTTTCTTATCGAATGGGATAGGGCCATACCATGTTAAGAAGGAGATGGAGATTTAAGGAGCCTTAGTTTCCCGTTTGAGCGAAGCCTTAGTTTCTCGTTTGAGATTCAATATTAGTGAGCACGTGTACTTTTTTAAGGTATTGCTCATTGTATTGAATCTTGAATTGTCCAAGTTGGACAACTTGGGAAGAAACTTTTTCTTTAATTTATTTTTGAAAATGATTGTATTAATGTGCTAAACCAATTTTAGCAATCATGAGACCCGATTGAAGTTGGATGTTACAAAGAAATGATCCTATTGGATATATAAGTGAAGAATTCAAGTATAGAGTTAATGATTTCATTAAGGCTTCTCAATGAGACCTGAAAATTACTGATGCATTAAGTCGTATCCCTTGTCCATGTCCTAGATGTAAGAACTGTGTTAGGAGAGAGTCATTTGGGGTAGAACAACATCTGTATAAGCCCTAATTTATGGATGGTTATGTAAATTTGACCATTCATGGTGAGGACAGATGAGGGGATAGCAGTTCAACATCCATTGTCCATGATAATAAAGTAGAGACTAGGAATCCATACGTGGATATGGTTATGGATGCCGCAGGTGATAGATTAAATCAGAAGCTCAAGATTTAGAAGAGGATCCAAATCCATCAGTTTCAAAGTTTTATAATTTGCTAAGAGACGCTGATGAACCTTTATGAGATAGTTGTCATAAGCACACGAAATTGTCATCTGTAACTCAACTTTTGAACTTGAAGTCAGAGTTCAACATGAGTGAGAGTTGTTATGATAGAATGATCGTCATAATTAAGAGCATATTTCCAGAGCCTGAAAGGTTACCTGAAAACTTTTACAAATCGAAGAGAATGATTTGTGAGTTGGGATTAGGATATAAGAAGATAGATGCATGTCCTAATCAGTGCATGTTGTATTACAAAGAATATAGTGACAAGAGACTCTACTTAGTTTGCTTAGTATTTGGACACCCACGATTCAAACTGAAAGCGAGATGTTCATTGAATGATAAGGATGTGCCGCACTTAGTGTTGCGATATTTTCACATTATTCCTAGACTCCAACGTCTGTTTATATCCAAAAACATTGCATAATATATGAGTTGGCATGTGGATGGAGTGCGTCAAGATGATCAGTGATCATGCATCCAACAGATGATGGGGCTCGAAAATGATTTGACGCTACCCATTCAACATTTGCGCTAGAGGCTCAAAATATTAGGCTTGGCCTTTGTATAGACGATTTTAATCCATTCAATGGTTTAACCACACCATATTCATATTGGCTTATTTTTCTCACACTGTACAATCTACCCCCAAATATGTGTATGAGAAGGGAATACATATTCCTTACTTTTGTGATTCTTGGACCAAATTCACTAGGTAAAAGTTTAGGTGTCTAACTTAGACCCCTAATTGACGATCTAAAGATATTGTGGAATGCATAATTATGATGCCTGGAAGAAGTAAAATTTTAATATGAAAGCGGCTTTGTTGTGGACAATAAGTGACTTTCTAGCTTATGGAATGCTATCTGGGTGGAACACTTATAGAAAACTTTCTCGTCCTCTTTGTATGAATCATAGTAAGTCATTTGTATTGAAGCACAATAGGAAATGCTACTGGTTTGATTGCCATCACTAATTTCTACCTTTTGAGCATTCATTTTGCCTTGATCAAAACTCTTTTAAGAAATCAACAATGGAAAAATCTAATCCACTACAATGGTTGAATGGGACAAATGTCTTGAATTGAGTGACTCAACTTAAAGAAGTAATTTTTGGCTTGAATTCACGTAAACACAAACAAGATGGCTTTGGTATACACCACAACTGGGTGAAGAAGATAATATTCTGGGAATTGCCTTATTTGTCCACTAATCTAATACGACATAATTTAGATGTTATGCATGTCGAGAAGAATGTGTTTGATAATAACTTTAACACTGTCATAGACATAAAGGGCAAGACAAAAGACAATGCAAATACAAGAGAAGATTTGAAGATAATATGCAAATATCCCACCTTGGAGCTAATAGTTGAGAATGGCAAGTGTAAAAAACCAAAGGCGACATATGTCTTGGATACCAATCAAAGGAGAATGGTGTGTGAGTGGATAAAATAGTTGAAATTTCCTGATGGTTATACGTCAAATATCGCACATTGCATCAATGTAGACGGCGGGAAGATATATGGAATGAAAAGTTACGATTGTCGTGTTCTTATGCAAAGGTTAATTCCTCTGGTATTTCATGATATCTTGCCAAAACCTACATGGGGACCATTAACAGAACTCAACTTGTTCTTTAAAGAAGTTTGTGTAACAGAAATTCGTGCTTCCATCACGGAGAATGCAGAGCTTTCCATTATTGAAACAATTTTCAAGTTATAGAAGATTTTTCCTCCAGCATTCTTTGACGTGATGAAACATCTAGTCGTGCATCTCTCCTATGAAGCTAAAGTTGGAGGACCAGTACATTACAGGTAGATGTACCCCTTTGAGAGATGTATGTTGTACTTAGAAAGGAAGGTCCAAAATAAAGCGAAAGTTGAAGGATCTATTTGTGAAGCATATACTTTAGAAAAAATTTCTAATTTTGCTTCCATGTATTTTGATCCCCACCTACAGACCAAGCGCACTCAAGTTCCTCAGAATAACGACAGTGGTGAAGATACAATTGATGAATGGTTATCTGTTTTTAAACATCCATGCCGTCCTATCGAGAGAGGTCAAAATATATTCTTGATGGACGTGGAACTTCAAATTGCTAACACATATGTGCTTGTAAATTGTGGAGAGTAGAACCTTATCTCCAGTAAGTCTATTCCCTAACTAATGAATTTGTTAATTTTTAGCTATGTTATGCTAAATATTAATTATTGTATTGATTAGACAATTCGAGGATTCATTAAGGGAAATATATCCCAATATCACTGATGATCAAATATTGGAAGCTCGAGATAAGGACTTCAATAGGTGGCTAAAACATCTAGTGAGTACTTTTATCTATAATCACATCTATCATATTAAATTCAATGTTCATTATGCTAAATGTTACAACTATCTATCATTTATGTAATGATACAGGTTAATATAGGTCAAGTTAAGGATCAAATGATACAAGAGATAAGTTATAGTCCATCCAAGTCCGTGACTTCTTACTGTAGCTTAATAGTTAATGGGTATAGATTCTATACTAAGGAGTACAGACAAAATAAAGCTACCATGAATAATGGCGTATATGTTAGAGGTAGTATATATGGTGAGAATGACTTCGACTATTATGACATCGTTGAAGAGATATTGTAATTATCATATGTAGGAAATTAGAACAGAGTATTTCTTTTACAATGTCATTGGTTCGACCCGATTAATGGAGTCAATATTGATGAGAGATATGGGTTGGTTGACATCAAGCATAAATCAAGACTTCACTCAAATTAGCCATTCGTCTTAGTTGAACAAGCACAACAAGTGTACTATACAAGATACCCACAAAGTGAGAATAAAGCTAATGGTGAATGATGGGCAGCTTGTAAGGTTAGAGCAAAACTCTTCGTAGCTGAGACATTGAATGATGAAACTGATGAATTGAATGAGCTAGCTGCTATTAATTATTACCAAGATGATGGATCCCTTGGAACACACAATATTGTCATAGATGATGAAGTAATTTCCTTGTTTGATGCACAAGCCCAGATGGAAGAAGTGAACATACATGATATACATAATCCAATGGACATTCTGGTTGATGATGAGCTCATTGATGACAACGAAAATAATGAAATTAATGAACTCTTAGATGAAGACAAGGAACAATATGCTTCAGACTCAAGTAGTTATAGTTGAATCTTGTTCAATAAATCTCATTAATGGTATTTACACTGAGATATCATAATTATATTTTGAGGTTTTTATTGACATATAGTTTCTTATCTCGTCATGTTTCATTATGTTTCCTTATGTAGATACTCACCATGATAACTCGAGGTAGAGGTGTTGGACGCAATCGTGGGAGAGGTCGTAATATTCCATCCCAGTGTTCTCCATCGTGCCATATTTCTCGACCATTGTAGCCTTCTCAGCACTCCACAGGTATACCTGTAGTATAATCTTTTTAATTATTATTACCTCTTAGTTTATATGAATGTAATATATATGTATTTTTTTGTTTATCTATAATTATGTTAAGTACAACTTCAGCTACTGGCCCATTGACTAGTGTAGGCCTACCAGCATCTATCCCATTGACCATTGGAGATGCATCAACTTCTGTCCCATCCCATACTGATCCACCCCTACTGACCCACCAACTAGCAGCCCGAATGTGGTGCCTTCAAATGGAGAATCTCATACGAAAACTGATAGGAGGGAACTTATATATGTGACGGATGTCTCTGAACCATAAGTAATAGTGAATGTCATCTTTTTATTACATTTATTTACTTTTAGATTACCAATATTATCTTCTTGTACTTACAGGAGGAGGTTTCTCCC
Source organism: Ormosia semicastrata (assembly GCA_029884595.1). Taxonomy (NCBI): domain Eukaryota; kingdom Viridiplantae; phylum Streptophyta; class Magnoliopsida; order Fabales; family Fabaceae; genus Ormosia; species Ormosia semicastrata. The sequence goes on from JAQQTO010000063.1 coordinate 24,655,320, forward strand.
ACCAAGAGTGACCCGTGACATTATGTACAATGTCATGACAAGGATGCCTATTCTGACTAATACGTGGAGAGATTATCTTGCTAACATGAAGGATGATAACACTGAATTTTATACATTTTATAATCCTCTCACTAGGCTTCTTAAGGTTCAATTAAGCACAATTAAGTTGGTTTTGACATATTTTATGATATTGGACCTTATTGGATCATTAAATAAATTATTGCATAAATTAGCCGTAATTATCTGTTTGACAATGTTTAGTAAACTGGCTATAACTTGAGTTACAAATATCTGATTGATGCAATTTTGGTCTTGTAAAAAGCTAAGACAATTCCCTACAACTTTCATGTTGATCACTTTTCCAAATTTTGAGGTCTAATAGGTGATATTGGGCTTTGAAGTCAGAACAGAGGAGCTGAAATCAGGTCTAAACACTCAGCAGTAATTGGACCATATCTTGAGTTCTAGGCATGATTTTGGACTCAAACCAAAGCCATTTTAAAGCAAATATTCAGGCCTACAACTTTCATAAAGACCACTTATCTCAAAAATGAAAAAATGAATGGACGCACGGCTGTGCATTTGCTCAATTATTATTTAAAAAATAATAATAAAACGTCATTGATTATGTAGGAAAACTTAACAATTAAGTTTTACTATTCATGTTACTATGCATTGTACAGTAACATGAATTTGCCTATAAATAGGCAATTGCATTCAGGAGATGTACACATTCGGGGAGGGGAAATTCTAAGGAATTTCCTCCTCCCTCCAATTTCCTTGCTCTCTCTTTTAGTCTATGTATAAATAAGTTTCAGTCTACTTGGGTTAAAGTGCGAAGCTCTTGGTAATAAAATAAGGTTAGACTTATTCCTCTCTTGTGCTTTAATGATTTATCTTTTTAGTAATTATTATACATATTATATTTTGATTCTGATAATTTAAAATCTCGGGTGACAGACGCGAATACTCCATCCTTGTAAAGAGGAGTTTTTGATTTATTGTAGACAATATTTTGGCATAGTGAATGCTTTAACCCATTTACAAGTGGTGGTAATAATTAAAGGAAATATAATATAATTACGTATATTATTTTAATGGACTTTTCTTAAATGATTTATTTTTCAAGCAGTCATTATACGTATTGTATTTTGTTTCCAATCAATTTAGAAACCCTCATTGTAAAGTGGAGTTCTTGATTTGTTGTAGACAAGAGATTGACACAATGAATGCTTTAACCCATTTACAAGTGTTGGTGTTAGAAACTCTCCTTGTAAAGTGGAGATCTTGATTTGTTGTAGACAAAATATTGGCACAATGAATGCTTGATCTCATTTATGAGTAGCGGTGTTAATAGATGATTAAAGGAAACATAATATAATTACGTATACTATTTTAATGGACTTTTAACGTTGTATTTTCTGATTGGAACCTTCATGTTGCGAGGATTCTAATTGAGTTATAAAAGGAATTAATCTTACTTTTACTTTATTTACCAATAGTGGATCTTTTTACTCAAGTAAATAATTTTTACCGTAGTAACAATATATTTACTTCACCTTAATCTTCAACAATTCCTTGTGGATTGACCTCGGACTCACCGAGAAATTTATTACTTGAGACAACCTGTACTTGGGTTCACAATGCAACAATTAATACGACATCAAGTTTTTGGACTTGGTTGAGAAAAGTGTGCATCAAGTTTTTGGCGCCGTTGCCGGGGACTTATTTTGAAGAATAAATTTTTGGTATAAATATTTTTGTACATAGTAAAAAGTGAATAGTGTGTGAATAGTGTGTGAATAGTAATATGAATAGTATGAATAGTAAAAAAAATAAAAAAAAATTAGGTGAATAATGTGAATAGTATGAATAGGATAAATAGTGTGTGAATAGTATAAATAGTAAAAAAGTAAAGAAAATTTATATAATAATAATAATAATAATAATATAAAAAATAATAAAATTAAAAAAGTGTGTAAATAGTATAAATAGTTAAAAATTAAAAAATTATATATTAAAAAATGGAAAAAAAATAAAGGTCCCACAATAATAAAAAAAAAAAAAATTAATAATGGGGGACAAGGTTGTCCCCCTTTTTGAAAATTGAAGAAAAAGGTGGTCACACCCGTGACCACCAAAACATATATATATATATATATATATATATATATAATAAAATAAAAATAATTAAAAAAAATTAAGCCTTTTAATTTATGTACAAGTGGGGTAATTCTCTTTTTTATTTTCTATAAATATGAACTTAGTAGAAGAACCTCTCCCTTTTACTTTTTGTACATATTAACAGTGGGGGAACCTCTCCCTTTTCTTTTCTTGTACATATTAACAGTTGAGGAAACTCTCCCTTTTATTTTCTGTATATACTAACTTAGTGGGAGAACCGCTCCCTTTTATTTTTTGTACATATAACTTCATGGGAGAAAATCTCTCTTTTATTTTATTGTATATACTAACTTAGTGAGGGAAATCTCTCCCTTTTATTTATTTATTTTTTACATACTAACAGTGGGGGAAACTCTCCCTTTTACTTTCTGTAATTTACTTTTCAGTTTTTATTTTCTGTATTTATTTATTTATTTTTTTGTGATTGGTTTCTACCACACCTTTGTTTATATTTTTCTTTATTTGGTGGTTGGTTTAATACCACACTTTTATTAATATTTAATGGCAGGTTTATACCGCCTACTTTTTAATATGGCAGGTTTATACCGCCTACGTTTTAGTATTATTTTTTTTATCATGACAGGTTTATATTGCCTACTTGTAAATATTTTTTTTAAAGTCTTGGGAATCTGACTCAAAAAGACATTATTTGTCAATTTATAAGAAAATTAGATGAGAAGCCTATCCTCGACTCATAGAAGGCGTTTAAGCCGTTACTGAACGTAAAATCAGTGGAAGATATGAGTCACAATCACAACTACATGTATATATTTTCTTGTATAGATTTTAAATAAAAAAAATAGAGCAAGAAGTGGTCTGAAAGAAATGTTGCGAGAAGCAGTAAGAAAAGGAAGCCAGTCAAGACACTCCATCTGTTTAAATAATTTCAATCTTTGGTCATACTTTGTTTCTGTTTATATTTATGTGAGGTTTCTCTTTTCAGTAATTGCGGTAACAAGTACTATCTTTTATCTTTTTCCTTTCTATTTTTTAACATTGAGGACAATGTTGTAATCTGGTTGGGGGGAAGGATAGTTGTGTAAAAAAATGTATAAAAAAAAATTAGTAAGTGTGTTTCTGTTCATCGTGTGTAGAGTTGTGTTTAAAAAAATGCTTGAAATTTTTTTTTTGAAAGTGTGTTTATGTTTGTTGTGTTTATATATTTGTCAGTAATTTTCTAATAACTAAACCAATTAAGGATGGCAGAGTAAGGAGTAAATTTTGCTGTGGCGGTAATTTTACTCTTGAGACACATCTAGATTGGGGTAGATTACTATTTTGTGTAGAAGTAGTAAAATGAATTCAGGAAAATTTGTATGATTGAGTAAATTATCTTCTTTCTTAAACATCACATGCTTGGTTATGAATGTTGAAATTTTTTGGACTGAGAATGATAGAAATATGCTTTGTGAGATTTTGACCTTACCGATGAATGGATTGAACATCTGTACCATTCTCTTCTTTCTTGTGTGATTTTTTTCTCATAGAATTGTTACTCTAGAACTTGCTTTGATTCTTTTTGAAGCTACATTTTCACATGCATACATAAATATGATTGAGGCAATTTTCTTGAATTAACTACTTTGTCCAAATAGCCAACCTTGCATATTTTTCTTTGCTTAACCCCTTTGAGCATATTTGACAATTCTTTGTTTCGAACTCATTACATGCCTTAAAATGAAAAACCATGTTCTCACCCAGCCCTAGGGAATAAGAGAGCATTGGTTTTGTTATCGGATGGGTTTCTTGAATAGGTGTGGGGGTATGTGTGCAAGTATTCGAAAAAAAAAGAGATGACCAGTGGATGCTTGGAAACAATAAGAGAATGTTCAAGCCTAACAATGAATTCAACCTACCAATTGATATTTAACAAAACATTAGTCAGATATTGGTCATTGTCTTGTATGAGAAAGAACTAAGAAATTCTTGGAAAATTGAATGTTCTCAAACATCTTCTCCACTCTAACTGTAACATAATGCTCTTCTATTCTTTTTGATATTTAACTTGTCTTATCTATATTACTTCCACCTTTACCTTGGCCCTATTATAACCTTGATTAAAGTCCTCATGATTTGTTTATATATGTTGTTTTTGAGTAGCGAAGAAGTAGAAGATAAGCAAGCTTATGGTAGTGCAAATATTCATGAGTTGAATAGAGTGAAATACTTACCATTTTAAACACTTGAGAGATTGAGAGTGAATTCTGTGAGGATCTATCATTCTTGATTCATTCTTTTCAACTGAAGTTTCCTTGCTTGTTGGTTTGAGATGCAAAGAAATGTTACCCCATGAATGTTTTGATCTTTAAATGTCTAGTTGCTCTTCTTAAGTCATTGAATCCTTTTGGGTCTTTAGTCCTTGAGTTTATGTCGTTTTTCTTTGTTCCCTAGTTTTTGTCTTTTGTGTTTTGCCCAGGAGTGCAAAAGTTAAGTGTGAGGAAATTTGATAACACTGTATTTTATACATTTTATAATCCTCTCCCTATGCTTCTTAAGGTTCAATTAAGCTTAATTAAGTTGGTTTTGACATATTTTATGATATTGGACCTTATTGGATCATTAAATAAATTGTTGCATAAATTAGCCGTAATTATCTCTTTGGCAATGTTTAGTAAACTAGTTATAACTTGAGTTACAAATATCTGATTGATGTGATTTTGGTCTTGTAGGAAAGCTAAGACAATTTCCTACAACTTTCATGTTGAACACTTTTCCAAATTCTGAGGTCTAATAAGTGATATTGGACTTTGAAGTCAGAACAGAGGAGCTGAAATCGGGTCTAAATACTCTGCAGTAATTAGACCATATCTTGAGTTCTAGGCATGATTTTGGACTCAAACTAAAGCCATTTTAAAGCAAATATTCTGGCCAACAACTTTCATGAAGACCACTTCTCTCAAAAATGAAAAAATGACTGGACGCGCAGTTGTGCATTTACTCAATTATTAATTAAAAATAAAAAATAAAATGTCATTGATTACGTAGGAAAACTTAACAATTAAGTTTCACTATTTATGTTACTATGCATTGTACTGTAACATGAATTTACCTATAAATAGGCAATTGCATTCAGGAGATGTACACATTCGGGGAGGGGAAATTCTGAGGAATTTCCTCCCCCCTCCAATTTCCTTTCTCTCACTTTTAGTCTATGTATAAATAAATTTCAGTCAACTTGGGTTAAAGTGTGAAGCTCTTGGTAATAAAATAAGGTTAGATTTATTCCTCTCTTGTGCTTTAATGATTTATCTTTCTAGTAATTATTATACGTATTATATTTTGATTCTGATAATTTAAAATCTAGGGTGACAGACGTGAATACTCCATCCTTGTAAAGAGTTCTTGATTTATTGTGGATAATATTTTGGCACAGTGAATGCTTTAACCCATTTACAAGTGGTGGTAATAATTAAAGGAAACATAATATAATTACGTATATTATTTTAATGGACTTTTCTTAAATGATTTATTTTTCAAGCAGTCATTATGCGTATTGTATTTTGTTTCCAATCAATTTAGAAACCCTCATTGTAAAGTGGAGTTCTTGATTTGTTGTAGACAAGAGATTGACACAATGAATGCTTTAACCCATTTACAAGTGTTGGTGTTAGAAACTCTCCTTGTAAAGTGGAGATCTTGATTTGTTGCAGACAAAATATTGGCACAATGAATGCTTGATCCCATTTATGAGTAGTGGTGTTAATAGATGATTAAAGGAAACATAATATAATTACGTATACTATTTTAATGGACTTTTAACGTTGTATTTTCTGATTGGAACCTCTATGTTGCGAGGATTCTAATTGAGTTATAAAAAGAATTAATCTTACTTTTACTTTATTTACCAAGAGTGGATCTTTTTACCCAAGTAAATAATTTTTACCGTAGTAACAATATATTTACTTCACATTAATCTTCAACAATTCCTTGTGGATCGACCTCGGACTCACCGAGAAATTTATTACTTGAGACAACCTTTACTTGGGTTCGCAATGCAACAATTAATCCGGTATCAAGTTTTTGGACTTGGTTGAGAAAAGTGTGCATCAAGTTTTTGACGCCGTTGTCGGGGACTTGTTTTGAAGAATAAATTTTTTGTGTAAATATTTTTGTACATAGTAAAAAGTGAATAGTGTGTGAATAGTAATATGAATAGTATGAATAGTAAAAAAATAAAAAAAATTGGGTGAATAATGTGAATAGTATGAATAGGATAAATCGTGTGTGAATAGTATAAATAGTAAAAAAATTAAAAAAAATTATATTATAATAATAATAATAATATAAAATATAATAAAATTTAAAAAAAAAGTATGTGAATAGTATAAATAGTAAAAAAGTAAAAAAAAATTATATATTAAAAAAATGAAAAAAAATAAAGGTCCCACAATAATAAAAAACAAAAAAACTAATAATAATGGGGACAAGGTTGTCCCCCTTTTTGAAAATTGAAGAAAAAGGTGGTCATACCGTGACCACCAAAACAATATATATATATATATATATATATATATATATATATATATATATATATATATATATATGATAAAATAATAAAATAAAAATAATTAAAAAAAGTTAAGTCTTTTAATTTATGTACAGTGGGGTTAATTCTCCTTTTTATTTTCTGTAAATACTAACTTAGTAGGGGAACCTCTCCCTTTTACTCTTTGTACATATTAACAGTGGGAGAACCTCTCCCTTTTCTTTTCTTGTACATATTAACAGTGGGGCAACTCTCCCTTTTATTTTCTGTATATACTAACTTAGTGGGAGAACCGCTCCCTTTTATTTTTTTTTATATATAACTTTGTGGAAGAAAATCTCTCTTTTATTTTCTTGTATATACTAACTTAGTGGGGGAAATCTCTCCCTTTTATTTATTTATTTTACATACTAACAGTAGGGGAAACTCTCCTTTTTACTTTCTGTAATTTACCTTTCACTTTTTATTTTCTGCATTTATTTATTTATTTATTTTTGTGGTTTGTTTCTACCACACCTTTGTTTATATTTTTCTTTATTTGGTAGTTGGTTTAATACCACACTTTTATTAATATTTAATGACAGGTTTATACCGCCTACTTTTTAATATGGCAAGTTTATACCACCTACGTTTTAGTATTATTTTTTTTTATCATGGCAGGTTTATACCGCCTACTTGTAAATATTTTTTTTTAAAGTCTTGGGAATTTGACTCAAAAAGATATTGTTTGTCAATTTATAAGAAAATTAGATGAGAAGCCTATCCTCGACTCATAGAAGGCGTTTAAGCCGTTACTGGACGTAAAACCAGAGGAAGATGTGAGCCACAATCACAACTACATGTATATATTTTCTTGTATAGATTTTAAATAAAAAAAATAGAGCAAGAAGTGGTCTGAAAGAAATGTTGCGAGAAGCAGTAAGAAAAGGAAGCCAGTCAAGACACTCCATCTGTTTAAATAATTTCAATCTTTGGTCATACTTTGTTTCTGTTTATATTTGTTTGAGGTTTCTCTTTTCAGTAATTGCGGTAACAAGTACTATCTTCTATCTTTTTACTTTCTATTTTTTAACATTGAGGACAATGTTATGATCTGGTTGGGGGGAAGGATAGTTGTGTAAAAAAATGTATTAAAAAAAATTAGTAAGTGTGTTTATGTTCGTCGTATGTAGAGTTGTGTTTAAAAAAATGCTTGAATTTTTTTTTGAAAGTGTGTTTATGTTTGTTGTATTTATATGTTTGTCAGCAATTTTCTAATAGCTAAACCAATTAAGGATGGCAGAGTAAGGAGTAAATTTTGCTGTGGCGGTAATTTTACTCTTGAGACGCATCTAGATTGGGGTAGATTACTATTTTGTGTAGAAGTAGTAAAATGAATTTAGGAAAATTTGCATGATTGAGTAAATTGTATTCTTTCTTAAACATCACATGCTTGGTTATGAATGTTAAAATTTTTTGGACTGAGAATGATAAAAATATGCTTTGTGAGATTTTGAGCCTATCGATGAATGGATTGAACATCTATACCATTCTCTTCTTTCTTATGTGATTTTTTTCTCATGGAATTGTTATTCTAGAACTTACTTTGATTCTTTTTGAAGCTACATTTTCACATGCATACATAAACATGATTGAGGCAATTTTCTTGAATTAACTACTTTGACCGAATAGCCAACCTTGCACATTTTCCTTTACTTAACCCCTTTGAGCTTATTTGACCATTCTTTATTTTGAACTCATTACATGCCTTAAAATGAAAAACCATATTCTCACCCAGCCCTAGGGAATAAGAGAGCATTGATTTTGTTATCGGATGAGTTTCTTGAATAAGTGTGGGGGTATGTGTGCAAGTATTCCAAAGAAAAAAAAAGAGATGACCAGTGGATGCTTGGAAACAACAAGAGAATGTTCAAGCCTAACAATGAATTCAACCTACCAATTGATCTTTAAAAAAACATTAGTTAGATATTGGTCATTGTCTTGTATGAGAAAGAACTAAGAAATTCTTGGAAAATTGAATGTTCTCAAACATCTTCTCCACTCTAACTATAACATATTGCTCTTCTATTCTTCTTGGTATTTAATTTGTCTTATCTATATTACTTCCACCTTTACCTTGGCCCTATTATAACCTTGATTAAAGTCCTCATGATTTGTGTATATATGTTATTTTTGAGTAGCGAAGAAGTAGTAGATAAGCAAGCTTATGGTAGTGCAAATATTCATGAGTTGAATAGAGTGAAATACTTACCTTTTTAAACACTTGAGAGATTGAGAGTGAATTCTGTGAGGATCTATCATTCTTGATTCATTCTTTTCAACTGAAGTTTCCTTGCTTGTTGGTTTGAGATGCAAAGAAATATTACCTCATGAATGTTTTGATCTTTAAATGTCTAGTTGCTCTTCTTAAGTCATTGAATCCTTTTGGGTCTTTAGTCTTTGAGTTTGTGTTGTTTTTCTTTGTTCCCTAGTTTTTGTCTTTTGTGTTTTGCCCTGGAGTGTAAAAGTTAAGTGTGAGGAAATTTGATAACACTGTATTTTATACATTTTATAATCCTCTCCCTATGCTTCTTAAGGTTCAATTAAGCTTAATTAAGTTGGTTTTGACATATTTTATGATATTGGACCTTATTGGATCATTAAATAAATTATTGCATAAATTAGCCGTAATTATCTCTTTGGCAATGTTTAGTAAACTAGCTATAACTTGAGTTACAAATATCTGATTGATGTGATTTTGGTCTTGTAAAAGCTAAGACAATTTCCTACAACTTTCATGTTGAACACTTTTCCAAATTCTGAGGTCTAATAGGTGATATTAGACTTTGAAGTCAGAACAGAGGAGCTGAAATCGGGTCTAAATATACTGCAGTAATTGGACCATATCTTGAGTTCTAGGCATGATTTTGGACTCAAACCAAAGCCATTTTAAAGAAAATATTCAGGCCTACAACTTTCATGAAGACCACTTCTCTCAAAAATGAAAAAATGACTGGACGAACGGCTGTGCATTTGCTCAATTATTATTTAATAAAAAATAAAACGTCATTGATTAAGTAGGAAAACTTAACAATTAAGTTTTACTATTCATGTTACTATGCATTGTACAGTAACATGAATTTGCCTATAAATAGGCAATTGCATTCAGGAGATGTACACATTCGGGGAGGGGAAATTCTGAGGAATTTCCTCCTCCCTCCAATTTCCTTTCTCTCTCTTTTAGTCTATGTATAAATAAGTTTTAGTCTACTTGAGTTAAAGTGTGAAGCTCTTGGTAATAAAATAAGGTTAGATTTATTCCTCTCTTGTGCTTTAATGATTTATCTTTATAGTAATTATTATACGTATTATATTTTGATTCTGATAATTTAAAATCTAGGGTGACAGACGCGAATACTCCATCCTTGTAAAGAGGAGTTCTTGATTTATTGTAGATAATATTTTGGCACAGTGAATGCTTTAACCTATTTACAAGTGGTGGTAATAATTAAAGAAAACATAATATAATTACGTATATTATTTTAATAGACTTTTCTTAAATGATTTATTTTTCAAGCAGTCATTATACGTATTGTATTTTGTTTCCAATCAATTTAGAAACCCTCATTGTAAAGTAGAGTTCTTGATTTGTTGTAGACAAGAGATTGACACAATGAATGCTTTAACCCATTTACAAGTGTTGGTGTTAGAAACTCTTCTTATAAAGTGGAGATCTTGATTTGTTGTAGACAAAATATTGTTACAATGAATGTTTGATCCCATTTATGAGTAGTGGTGTTAATAGATGATTAAAGGAAACATAATATAATTACGTATACTATTTTAATGAACTTTTAACGTTGTATTTTCCGATTGGAACTTCCATGTTGCGAGGATTCTAATTGAGTTATAAGAAGAATTAATCTTACTTTTACTTTATTTACCAAGAGTGGATCTTTTTACCCAAGTAAATAATTTTTACCATAGTAACAAAATATTTACTTCACCTTAATCTTCAACAATTCCTTGTGGATTGACCTCGGACTCACCGAGAAATTTATTACTTGGGACAACTTGCACTTGGGTTCGCAATGCAACAATTAATCTGGTATCAAGTTTTTAGACTTGGTTGAGAAAAGTGTGCATCAAAGGACATACTATTTAAGGATTTTATGGTAAGTAATTATGTTTCTAGAATTATATATTATACGTTCATTGAAAAATAAATATACTTACATAACATTTGTGTAGGATAAGTATCAGTTCACATTCGATTATGATCGCGGTATGGCGAGAACTGTCTAGGAACGAACTTGCATGGACCGCTATCCAGACCATTTGAATAGAGTAAGGGATAATAAGGCTTTTGAAAAGGCAAATTCAAATAACTTGGCTGACGTTAAGGGCCATGGGCCTAGAGGAATGAGGACAGAGGAATGGGATGGCCTGGTCGACATTTGGATGACAGAAAAGTGGATGAGGAAGTCTGAAGCTACCCGAAGGAACAGGGTAGCCATGCTTGATGCCTTGAAGCATACAGGAGGGTCGATAAGCTTTGGTTAACATAAGAACAAGATGGTAATATAAAAATCATTTAAAGTTTTGAGTTGTGAATTTAAACTTGTCAGAATTTCAAAAAGAATCAAAATTTATCTATTATCTTACTTGACTTATGAATTTACCTTTTCATAGTTTCTGACTTGTCTCTTAGCATGTTGCTTTATGCGAATTTAAACTAGTTTAAAAAGTAATAATATCAGTTTTGCCATACTTCCTGGAATGTGAGTTTGAATTAGTGAAATCTTTGTAGTTTAGGACTTTAGTTGGAGATCCTAATTAGTGAAATATTTGTAGTTTACATAGCTGCAATTCTATAACAATGTATTACTTTTAAGGGAGAAAAAAGTAATGGTAACTTTTTGTACCTGTTTCTTTTGTGTAGTGTTTAGCTATATATTCATGGAGGATAATCTCTTATCACTGTAACAAAAAAGCCTTTTAGCGGCAATAAATATGCCTTTTAGCGGCAATCAAAAACTTTTACCAGTAATTAATTATTTGCCGCTGTATCCATGTCGGTAAAGGTTATACCAGCTAATATATTGAGTGCTGGTAAAAGTATGCCTTTTTAGAGGCAATTATTTTCCAACAATTGTAATGGTCGCTAAAACCGCCCCAAGTTTGCCTTTTCCCATATCTTTAGTGGCCTTTGTTATTGGTAGTAAAGACTCATTTTATTGTCGGTAAAAAAATATGCCTTTTATCAGCAATTGTAATGGCCACTAAAAATGCCCCAAGTTTGCCTTTTTTCATGTCTTCAACAGCCTTTGTTATTACCGGTAAAGACCCATTTTATTATTAGTAAAAAATGTGCATTTTATCGGTAATTGTAATGGCGGCTAAAACAGCCTCAGGTTTACCTTTTTTTATGTCTTAAACGGCCTTTGTTATTGTTGGTAAAGACCCATTTTATTACTAGTAAAAAATGTTATGTTTATTTGCCATTCAAGATGAGATTTCAACGTCATTAACAAAAATTTTAGTGATAATAATATTTTCCCTTAAAGAACTTAAATAATAAGATACAAAATCCTAAATACAACATACTAGAATTCATTCTAAAAAGAAAAATATATTTCATTAAATCCACAATAAAAAAGAACAACCATAACTTTATAGTGTCAACAATAAAACATAAAAAGTACACCATCCAATAACTAGTGTCATTTTGAGTCTAATAACTAGTGTTATCAAATAGTCATAATACAAGATAGTAGGTAGTCTATAAACAAATATTTAAATCTTGATGATAATGAAGTCTTTCACATGCAAAATTTCTCAAAATCATAGTGTATGACCTGCAATGATAAAATAAAAATAATGCATCAGTCAGATATAGTTCATCTACCTTTGTAATAGCAGTGAAAAATAAAAAGTCACCTAATTTTTTTAACTCTTCACATACTCATGGACACACTTGCTACCACACTAATATCACTATAACAAATGAGCACCAAATTCATTTGAACAAAACAAGTAAGTGAAAACTACAGACGTTAGGGTTATGCAAAAGGTGTAAAAAAAACCATGACATCAAGAATTCTTAAAAAGAGAAAACTACTAATGAAGTTGGCCAGAGCAATGCATGACTTAAAAATATTGCAAATAAGAAAATTATAGGCAACTATTTGAACAACAAAGGTAAAATGAATCAATTAATCCATATATACAGTCATAAAGCATAAGCCGACTAGTTAACAACCATAAGGACACACCTTGAAGAAATAGCAATTACAAGGAAGAATGGTCCCATTTTTTCACTTATGTCCAATCAAAAAAGGATAACAAAAGGACTATAACAAGTAGTAGATACTATTTTTCTGCTATAAAAGGGCAAATTAGATGAACAGTTAATAGGTTTGATTTTGTGACGATTTTATCAAATAGATATATAAAAAAATATATATTTCTTTGTAACTAAAGATCACAGCCGCATATATTCCATAGTTTAGCAAATGATTGGGTTTAGCTTATAATTTTAACATGGACATCAATCATTGCACATGCATCCAATATTCCTTTAATCACCAACTAATTTGGACTGCTATATTTAACTGAGAATACAAAAAAAAAAAAACTTAAAGACTCTGAAGTGGCAACATAAGTGATTCGTAGTCATGTGTTAAAAGTTGAAAAATGAGGCAATCTTGTCTCTATCTACCTCAAGGCAAACTGCATTGAAGTATAATGGCAGACGTGTGTTATATAAGGTGTCTAGTCTAACTTGTTCAGGCCATCTCCATCTCTCCATGTTATTTGTATCTGTACCTTAATTCATCACAGCAGAACCACGAAACCAAAAAATATGAAAATGTTAATTTCTTTTTATAAAATTAACATTTTTAATTGAAAAAGATCTGAAGAAAAAAATTAATTCTTGAAGAACAACGTAGCAGCGACTCTCATCTACAATGAAATTTCTGCTCACATTTTAAATTGGAATAGTGTATACTACAATGAAGGTAGGAAATCACAGAGCAACTATTACATTAAATTCAATAAGAATTTTTTTTAAAAAAAATCATTGTCAAAAAATGAAATTTACAAAAAAAAAGAAGAAAAAAATTGCTCACAAATAGAGATCAGAAATTGGTAAAGAGTTTTCGGTCACAAATCCATACACAAAACCATCACAATTCATAGATTGGCCCTAATCTCCCTAACTATCAACCTTACTCTTCTTGGGAAAAAATTACCTTTTTCCTAAAGCTTGTCAAGTTTAAATGCTAATAATTGCAAACTAAAACGTTGTAGCTACCATTCAAGTGAGACCTTTTAGAAAAACAAATGGAAAACTAAAAGCACACTTTTTTTTCCAGCTTGATGTCAGTATTGTAAAAGGAAGAGGTTGATACAGATCATTTTTTGAACTCGGGTATGAAGCATCAAGATTTAAGAGATATTTAATCTATTGAATATCAATATCAAAGAAGAAAATTAACAAAATGAACAAAATTAGTTAAAAATGAACAAAATGAGTACATACAAGGGTGAATGAACAAGAGAAGAGTATTTTACCAAACAACAAGGGCAATGATTGAGAGGAGGACGCGCACAACAACGACTAGTTGGGACACACAAATGAATTTCACTAAGGCACGCACAAATGAACAAGGGTGAATGAATTAGGGCTCAGATGAACAATGACAACGATTGAGAAGGTTTGTACAAGGTTTCCCATTGTTGAGAGAGAAAGAGAGAGTATGAGCAGAGAATGAGAGGGAAATGCGCGCGTTGCTGCGTAAATTTTGTGAAAAAAGAAAGGAAATAGAGGGAAATGTGTGTCTACCGTGCATAAATTATCTCGTCTTTTCTGGCCATTTTACTTAATTGCCACTACAAGATGCCTTATTAGTGGCTAATGAATATTTTCTGGAATAATGTTATATAAGAGAGGTTATTATCAGTAATAAGTTAATGGCCGCTAAATAATGGCCACTAAAAGTGTTTTTTGGTGTAGTGTATTTTTTGTAATTACTTGAGTTATTTTCCTATCTTGAGTATGACATAAAGGCATTGCTATTTTAGAGGGATTGCTTAATTACTTTTGATATGTGTTTATTATATATTTTTCCATATGTATTACAGGAGGCAAAGTTGAAACAACCAATTTCTTACAGAGATCTCTATGCCAAAGTTCATAAGAAGAAAGATGGAAACTATGTCTTCGAGCGCTCAAAGAACTTCATTGTAGGTGTCTTGAAAATTTAAAAGTCATTATATTTGTTAAGCTTGTTACCAAGTGGCCTCAATACTCAAGATGGGGGGTGAATTGAGTATGTAAAACAAGTTCGCAAATCGTTTGATAAACAATTTTCGTTGAAACTAATTGATGATTAGAGATGATTGGATATATGAGATAAACACTTTTACTTATAAATGCAATAGCCAAAGGGAACAATATTCAAGCAATTCAATAAAACAGTACTCAATGTAAAGAGAAAGGTTTAGAGAAAATAAACACAATGATTTATCCTAGTTCGATCACCAATCTACTTGTGATCTACGTCCAGTCCTCAAGCAATCGCTATAGATTTTCCACTATTTCTTCAAGTTTCAATAGGTGCTTGACAACTTTTACAACCTTGAGCTCTCAACACTTTGGGATACCTCACCCTTGGAGCTTGAGTCTCTTCAACTAAGGGATACCTCACCCTTTACACTTTTAGAGGGATGCCTCACCCTCTTTACAAAGCAATATAGATTGATTGCATGAAACTCTCACAAGAGTAGATGATTACAAATTGAAGCTCTAATATGCTCTCAAAGATTAACCCACGTTTTTCACAAAAATAGAGCAAGGAAGGATTTGAAGATTAAATCACGTTTTGAAGTATTGGCAATTAGTTTTGGTTCAAGGTCAACCTCTAATAAAGACCCAACATTGGTATTTATAAGTTTTGCAATAAATGGAGCCGTTGGAGACTTTTAGCCAAGCATTAAATGCATTTAATATAGTCATTGGACACTCTCAGGATGTGTGTAATCAATTACACAACAAATGTAATCGATTACATTGTTGTTCCAATGTGTTCTTGGCTTTCTAGGCTCTGTGTAATTGATTACATTATTGGTGTAATCGATTACATGACTTCTGACTTGCTTGTAATCGATTACAATATCCATGTAATTAATTGCATGACTTCTGTCTTGCTGTGTAATCAATTACATGACTCTTTGAACGTGTTCTTGCCTTTCTGGGCTCATTAATCGATTACTAACTTGATGTAATTGATTACATGGCCTCTGACTTGCTTATAATCGATTACATTGATCATGTAATCGATTACAAGGCCTCTGTTTGCTATGTAATCGATTACAAACATCATGTAATTGATTACATTGGCCTTTGAACACATTTTTCAAGTCCAATAAATCTTGTAAGCCATTTCTAACACCTCAAGACATTTGATTAAACATAAATCCTTTTATGAGTGTTAGATTTAAGATTGAAACTCAAGTTTCTTGAAAAACATGTTTAGCTTTTGAATTTTCCCATTTATTTTGAAATGATATATTAAAAAACCATTTGAGAAATCTTGAGAGCATTTAACATTAATGTTCTAAGTCTTATAACTAAATAAATCTCTTAACTTCTTTCTTTGATCTTGATCTTTTCTTTTGCACTTGATCTTCACTTTTGCACTTGATTTTCACTTTTGCCTTTGTTATCATCAAAAATCATTTGACATGCTTTAGGGACATAAGCATTCACATTCTCCCCCTTTTTGATGATGGTAAACTGATCATAGGAAAAAGAAAGAGTTTTTTGCATTTGTATATATAGATGTGATTTAGGCGTAACTCTCCCCCGAAGTTTATGCATGATATTGAGTTAGATTTTTCATGTAAAAAGCTTAAGAACTCAATAGCTCAATAACTCCCCTGCACACATGCAACCTTAATTAGATTTTATTTTTACTACTATTCTCTCCCCCGTTGGCATTATAAAAAAGACATAAGCATTTTTTAAAAAAAAGGACAACATTTCGGCTGTATTTCATGATTTCCTAAGAATCGCCAAAACAAGAAATCCAAAGAGAATATAATGAAGCCAGTAAATTCAGATCAAGAGAAAAGAAATATAACCAATGTTGCAAAACCAATCATTCAGAGAAAATTATCAAAGCTGATTCAAGTTCATATATCATCAAAAACATGTATAATGTAACTTATTATAACCAATATAACCAATAACCAAAAACACCAAAAACGTATACCAATGTTATATAACTAAGCCAAAAAGAAAATGTACAATGTAGCATAAGCAAATAACAATGAAAAACATCATGGCAATGGGCCGTGATCACTATCAGTAGCCTCGCTGTCACTGTTTGGATCCACAGCAATGTCTCCTAGATCAATATTATCATCCCTGGGCTCAACATCATCCTCAGAGTCTAGGAGCTCCTCATTATCAGCAGGGATGCAAGATGGACCAACAAAGGACAAGGGAATAGGAGAGGCAGAGGATGTGGGAGGTACAGCAGCAGCAGTCGGAGGAAAATGAGGGAGATTTGAGTGAGAAAAGAGAGATTGGGAGATTTGGGTTGCGTGGGAGCAGAGGAGGAAGACGAAGTAGCTGAAGAGTTTATGAGAAATGAGCTCTGTGCACGTCAAAAACCTTTTAAAAAAACCTGTGTAATCGATTACATTGGTTTTGTAATCGATTACAAGCGTTCTGGTTCTCATGTAATCGATTACATTTTTAGTGTAATCGATTACCATGTTTCTTGGGAATCTTGTAATCGATTACATGGTTGATGTAATCGATTATCTGAGTTCTGAGTTAATTGTAATCGATTACAAAAGTTGTGTAATCGATTACATGCTTGACAGAACCTGTGTAATCGATTACCAGCACACTTTCACTCAGATTTTGCATTCCAAACAGCATAGAATCAATTTTAAACCATTCAAATCAGTTCCAGAGCATCTTAAACCAATTTAAATCATCATGCAAGCATATAATGTAATCATATTATGATTCAAATCACATAGTTGTGCAAAAATACTAATTTTACCAAGAATTACACCCTTTTGGTGAAATTGTGAGGTTGTTGAGTTGCTTGGGAGTCTTTGACGTGAGGGAACACCTGCAAAACATCTTGGGGGAAATCTCTGACGCTCAAGTCAGTATTGGATTCAAATATGATTAAAAATTCAGAAATTATGCAGCAAAATGGCAATTTATCCAGAAAGCAACATGATTTGATTTTAGGATTATGCAGCAAAATGTCAATTTATGCATGATTGATCCAAAATACCAAGTTCATTTCTTATATAGAAAAATGCTTCTTTTGCTAAGGGCTTAGTGAAAATATCAGCTAGTTGCTTAGTGGTTTCTACAAATTCAAGCATACAATCACCCTTTTGAACATGGTCTCTAATGAAATGATGTCTTATTTCAATATGTTTAGTCCTAGAATGCAAAATGAGATTTTTGGATAAATTAATTGTACTAGTATTATCACATCTTATGGGGATGTGATCAAGCTCAAGACCATAGTCCAAGAGTTGTTGATTCATCCAAAGGACTTGAGCACAACAACTCCCAGCTGCAACATATTCAGCTTCAGCTGTAGACAATACCACACTATTTTGTTTCTTGCTATGCCAAGAAACTAGTGAGCTTCCAAGCAAGTGGCATGTTCCACTAGTACCCTTCCTATCCATTTTGCATCCAGCAAAATTAGAATCGGAATACCCAATAAGGCTACATGAGGCACCCTTAGCGTACCACAAACCCATTTGTGATGTACCTATTAGATATTTCATTATTCTTTTAACAGCACTCAGGTGTGATTCTTTAGGATTAGCTTAATATCTAGCACACATGCACACACTAAATATTATATCAGGCCTACTTGCAGTGAGATAAAGAAGTGAGCTAATCATACCTTTATATTTTGTAATTTCTACTAATTTACCTCCTTCATCCTTGTCCAAATAGCAAGAGGTGCCCATAGGAGTAGTCATATACTTGGCATTGTCTATTCCAAACTTCTTGAGCAGCTCCTTGCAATACTTGGATTGGCTTATAAAAGTTTCTTCTCTTGTTTGCTTGATTTGGAGACCAAGGAATAAATTGAGCTCACCCATCATGGACATCTCAAACTCACTTTGCATAATATTTTAAAATTCTTTACAAAGAAAGTTGTTAGTAGCTCTAAATATAATGTCATCAATATAGATTTGAACTAGAAGTATGTCATGCATTTTGTGTTTTATGAAAAGGGTAGTATCAACTTTGTCTATAGAAAAACATTTTTCTAAAAGGAATTTGCTTAACCTTTCATACCAAGCTCTAGGAGCTTGTTTCAAACCATATAAGGCCTTTTTCAGTTTAAAAACATGGTTGGGTATTTCAAAATCCTCAAAACCAGGAGGTTGTTCCACATACACCTCTTCTTGTATAAAACCATTTAAAAAGGCACTTTTGACATCTATTTGATAAAGTTTGAAATCCATGATGCAAGCATATGCAAGTAACATTCTAATGACCTCTAATCTAGCTACAGGAGCATAAGTTTCTTCATAATCTATACCTTCTTCTTGATTATAGCCCTTAGCTACAAGCCTAACTTTGTTTCTTATTATTAGGTCCATTTCATCAAGTTTATTCTTAAAGACCCATTTGGTACCAATTATGGGATGATCATTGAGTCTTGGAACTAATTCCCAAACTTGATTTTTCTCAAATTGATTTAGTTCTTCTTGCATGGCCAAGATCCAATGTTCATTATTAATGACCTCATTTATGTCTTTAAGTTCAACTTGAGAGACAACGGCTAAGTGATTACATGCATCTCTAAGTGAGTTTCGAGTGATTACCCCTTTTGATACATCACCTATCACCTTGTCGAGAGGGTGATATCTTGAAGTCCTCCATTCCTTGGGTAGATCCAAGATTTCTGAATCTTTTTACCATGAGTGATCAAGGAGTCTCTCTTCTTGCTTCTTGGACTCTTTCTCTTGATTTTCCAATTGTGTTTTTGCCAAGATTTCTGCAACATCATCAACAAGCTCCTTTCTCGGCTCATTTGGATTAGTTTCATCAAATGCAACATGTATAGACTCTTCTATAGTCATAGTTCGTTTATTATTGACTCTAAAGGCCTTACTATGTATAGAATAGCCAATAAATATTCCCTCATCAGATTTTGCATCAAACTTCCCCAAATTATCCTTTCCATTATTCAAGACAAAACATTTACATCCAAATACATGAAAATATGACACATTTAGCTTCCTTCCTTTGTACAATTCATATAGGATTTTCTTTAAAATTGGCCTTATTAGGGCTTTATTCATAACATAATAAGTGGTGTTAACCGCATCTGGCCAAACATACTTAGGAATGTTGGCCTCATTGAGCATAGTTCTTGCCATTTCCTCTAAAGATCAATTTTTTCTTTCTACAACACCATTTTGTTGTGGTGTTCTAGGGGCAGAAAAATTATGCTCAATGCCATGTTCATCACAAAAGGTTTCAAATTCATGATTTTCAAATTCACCACCATGGTCACTTCTTATGGATGCAATACAAAAACTTTTTTTATTTTGGATAATTTTGGCAAGCTTTTTAAATGATTGAAAAACATCATTTTTATGGGCTAAGAATAATGTCCATGTAAATCTAGAAAAATCATCCACAATCACCAATGCATAGTAATTCCCACCAAAGCTCATAGTTCTAGAGGGACCAAAAAGATCTATGTGCAAAAGTTATAAAGGTCTAGAAGTTGAAATCATGTTTTTAGCTTTGAAAGAGACCTTTACTTGTTTTTCCTTTTGACACGCATCACAAAGTTTGTCTTTTTCAAATTTGAGCTTTGGAAGACCAATCACTAGTTCTTTAGAAACCAATTTGTTTAAGTGATCCATGTAAATATGAGCAATTCTTCTTTGCCATAACCATGAATCATTTTCTTTACTCATAAAGCATTTAGCATCATTTGAGGAAATATCATCAAGGCTAATCATATATATATTATTGACCCAATGACCAACAAACTTAACTTACTTATCATCTTTTCCCTTAATTATGCAACAAGAAGAATCAAATATAACTCTATTGCCTTTATCACATAATTGACTAATGCTAAGCAAATTATGTTTAATTCCTTCAACAAGCAAAACATTATCAATAGATGATGAAAGGATCTTACCAACTTTGCCAATTCCAAGAATCTTCCCTTTGTTGTCATCACTATATGTGACATGACCATGTTTCTTGTGAGTAAGGGAGGAGAACTTGGAGCCATCACCGGTCATGTGCTTGGAGCAACCACTATCAAGATACCAACTTAAGCTCTTGGTCTTCAAGCACACCTACAACACACATTCAAATTTTAACCTTTGGTACCCAAATTGTTTTGGGTCCTTGTGTGTTAGAGTTAGGCATTGTGCCTTTAGGAACCCAAATCCTTTTGATTCCAACCTTGGTGTTTATGTTCTTTCTAACATTGCAAGTGAATGCACTATGCCCTTTCTTACCATAATGAAAACATTTGACAAAGGGGCTACTTGAAGTTTTTGAGGAAACAAAGAAATTCTTGTAAGACTTTTGATGGTTATTTGGATTAAATCCCAAACTGACTTTTTGAAAAACACATTTTTGTTTCCCTAATAGCACATTCAAGTTGTCTCTGCCAAAAGTGAATTTTGAAAGAGTGTTGTTCAAATCTTCAATTTCTTTTTCAAAAGCTTTGCATGATGAATAAGGTAATGATATAGATGTATTATCATGTGAGGAACAAGTCATGCATAATAAATTAGCATCAATGAGTCCTAAGGTCTCATTTTCAATCTTAAGCTCATTTATCTCCTTGCTTAAAATAGAGACTTTGTTTACCAATAAGGAGATTGTTTTGTTAGAAGATAAAACCATTTTTGTGAGCCTTAAAGATTCATCATGCAATTCTTGAAAGGCATCTTGCAATTCATCATAAGAAGGTTGAGATTCTAAGTTAGAAGAAGTTACCTCGGTGTCACTCTTTTCACTTTCTTCTCCTTGAGCCATGAGACAAAGATGGGCTTCTTCATTCTCTGAACTATCGGAAGAACTTAAGTCATTGTCCTCCCATGCTATGTATGTTCTCCTTCCTTTCTTTTCCTTGGAAGGCCTTTTCTCAAACTTCTCCGTCTTCTTGAGATACATAGGACACTTTATTTTCATGTGCCCCAGTTTTCCACATTCATAGCATTTTGGAGGAGTGGAAGGTCCTTCTCCTTTGTGATACACTTTCTTTTGAGGAAAGGGTGGTCATATTTGAAATCCCTTTTTCTTTAGGAATCTTCCAAACTTTCTCACAAGGAGACTAAGATTCTCCTCACTTAGCTCAACGTTTTCTACATCCTCTTCACCATCTTCATTATCATCTTCAATTATAGAAGAGGTGGTTTTGAATGCAATTCCCTTCTTCTTTTTATCATGCTCTTCATTTTGATTGAGCCTATTTAGTTCCAGCTCATGTTCTTGAAGCTTCCCAAATAAGGTGGCTAGTGTAACACCCTTCGATTTAATAACCACGACACAATCGTCATTATGTCACGGTCACTAAATTTCGGTGTGTTATCATTGTCAAATAAAAAACTTTACAAAAATATTAATCATTTCACATATGAGGAAAATAGGAGCCACAAATGAATAGTTACATGTACAACCAGTTAAAAATATGAATTATAAGATGTATTCAGTTTACAACATTTAAGATTGGATAATCACCTTAAAACATACATCTACCTAAAAATACACTTTATATAGATAATGTAAAATAAAGTATAAACTACCCACAACATATCCTTGATTAAGGAGTTGGGCACTCCCTCGGATCCTGAATGCGTAAGGCAACCCCGGGCACACCAGTGTAGGGAGAAATATGGGATAAGGTCTTCAATTATAGTCTTCTTTATGGTCAAAGTTAGATTCCCAACAAATCACGTACGCTTGTCAGTCCAGTCAACTCACCAAGCCCTGGCACCTTCAGTGAACTCAAATACGACGAAACCAATAGGGTCCGTTTAAGGTGTCCTTACCGATCGCAGAAAATCAAACCAATATCTCTAGTAGGTTCGACCTCGCCTCCTTTTTCAAACTTTAACCAAAGACCATACAGAATAGCACAAAATACAAAAAAGAGGTAAGACATTCTACTTACATTACCTATAATGGCAGCAAAGAAACATAACACGAATGACGAAGTCATTCCATACATACAAATATTACAAACATGTTCTAGTTATCAATTTGCATAAGCATTATCAGAAAAAATATTCCACGACAATACAATTATCAACAGCACTATAACAACAAGTATTCACTATAAATATATAACAAGTATTTATGTTTCCACAATATATATGTTAACCATGCCCATGATAATGTGTGGACTAGCCATGCATATGCACAATGCGTATGCTGACTATTCTCATGTACAATGGACTTATTTCCTACTCCATAGAGCTAAACTCAAAGTTTTCAGAGATGAACGCCCCAGAAGACCTGTCCCCCCTCAATAGACAGTCTACGTCGGGCCATGGAAAGTAATAGTGCTTTGTCGGGCTGCCAGTGCATTGCAATAGTGTTTCACGGCTAGGGGTATATATAAGGTCATAACCGGATCACAGGTGAAACACCGCGCCCTAACGTCCCCTAGGTCTAAAAAGTCCCCACTATCCTGCAAGTCCTCGTCCACTCCTAGGCATAATACGCCATAACTGTATAATGCTCAAATGCATATCCAATGAAATCAAGACACATCAGACTCAGTAGTCTATCCGATATTTCCCGGGTCCAGTTTGTCAGCCCAATATCACAATGACAATGCATG
This sequence comes from Ormosia semicastrata, assembly GCA_029884595.1. NCBI lineage: Eukaryota > Viridiplantae > Streptophyta > Magnoliopsida > Fabales > Fabaceae > Ormosia > Ormosia semicastrata. The sequence continues at coordinate 24,678,864 of JAQQTO010000063.1, forward strand.
CTCCAATGCATATGGGTTCAATGCATACATATGTATATATGTGTGTGTATATATATATATATATATTCACAATGATAGCATAACTTATTCAAATTCACACACCACGATGAATAAATACAAAAATTTCATAGGTGAACACATACTATTCAAAGTTACTATGAAAGTTATGCTTTAATTCCATTATGTTCTCGCGTTAACTCTCTTAGAATATTTAGTTTAAGTTCCTCATAGGCCTTCTCATACTATTATTCTTCCTTTATTCCAAAAATTGCTCTAAACTATAAGGTAAACTATCATTCTTTGTTCTTTAAAATTTATGAATCTCAATGTACAATTAAATTTTTTAATTTACTAATCCTTGCATTCTATTACCATTAATTTAATCACTCGGTGTAGGTGATAAATTTTTGGTTTAAGATTCGACGGAGAAAATGCCTCTAGTGTACAAATATGAGGCTACCTTTCGACGAAAAAATAATATGACAGAATGATGAAAGATGTCAGCCATAAAGGGGATTTGGTGACGAAATGACTGAGTTACAATTTTGACAAGAATGGCAAAAAAAAATCCATTTCTGTCGAATGAAGATTCTGTCGAATGGAGATAAAAAACTGTCGAATATACTAGCAAATTGGCTCTGTCGAATGATGGATAGAGCTGTCGAATATACTAGGAGATTAGCTCTGTCGAATGATGTATAGAGCTGTTGAATATACTAGAAGAGCTCTGTCGAATGATGTATAGAGCTGTCGAATATACTAGAAGATTAGCTCTGTCGAATGATGTATAGAGCTGTCGAATATACTAGAAGATTAGCAGAAATCCTAATTCGACGGATGAGTGTTAACGTTGAAAAAAATCTTAAAGTGTTGAACCGACGAAAGCACTAAATGGTCAAAAACTCTAACTCGACGGATATTGACATCGTAGAAGTTTCTCTACTAAATGGTCAGAAATTCTAACTCGACGAATATTGACATTCCAATTTGACGGATTTTAACATTGGAGAAGTTTCTCTACTAAATGGTCAGAAACTCTAACTCGACGGATATTGACATTCCAAATTGATGGATATTGACATCGTAGAAGTTTCTCTACCAAATGGTCAAAAATTCTAACTTGACGGATATTGACATTCCAATTCGACGGATATTAACATTGGAGAAGTTTCTCTACTAAATGGTCAGAAACTCTAACTCGACAGATATTGACATTCCAACTCGACAGATATTGACATTGTACTAAATGGTCAGAAGATCAAATTCGACGGATATGGTTAGAAGATCAAATTCGACAGGCATTGACATTGTACTAAATGGTCAGAAGATCAAGTTTTACAATTGCTCACAAAGAATCCCCAAATTTTGGCCTCAAAACTGTGGCCATCCGAGAATCAATCCGACATCATTTTCTTCCACGTCATGCATTCCATTCTATTCAGATACATCAATATACACAAACAAACAATCTAATAGCACAACAGATTATAAACAACATGCAAACAAAAGTTTCTCACTACCAAAACAGGTTGAAGAGAATAATCTTCCTCTTACCTTAGTGAAGAACAAGGAAAAGCAAGCTCTTTTTTGCTTAGGAATTTCGTGTTTCACCACCACAGAAACCTTGGTGGTCAAATCCCCAAAAATCAAGATTAAAGGGTGGAAATGACATCCATAGTCACCAATGTGACCATGAAACACGAAAATAGGGAGAAAGGAGAAGAAAGTTGAGAGCTTTACCTTAAAGCTTGAAGCTTTAGTGTTGGGCTGCTAACCATGAAAATGGAGGAGAAAGGAGGAGTTTCACAAAGAGGAAAGCTTGAGGATGGAGAGGGGAAACAATGGTTTAAGTTTGGCTTGGGCAAGGGAAGCTTGAAAGCTTAACAATGGCGTTTGTGGGTGTGCAGCCGTATGGAGAAGAGAGGAAGAGAGTGAAAGCTGCGTGAGGGAGAAAGTGACCAGCGTGAATGAGAGAAAATGAGAGGATGAAAATGTAATATCCCTCTTAGCCAATCGTGCAGCACCAAGAAGAGAGGAGAGAGAAAAGTGGTTGAGAAGGAAGCTTCCTAGAAGTTTCCTTAAAGTTTCCTTGAGAAGCTTCGCACGCTTCTCGATAAAGTGCATAGTAAGCTTGTTCCCTCAATTAAATACATCTGACAGATGTTAATTACACTGTTAGAATTATTTTCTCAGTGAATAAAAGTTACAGTTGATGAAAATAATATTTTATTATTCATCAGATGATTTTATGATACAGTGATTTTATTTATCAGATAAAATCTTGAAAAATGCAAACCTCGAAAATGGTGTCCAGTCTCAGGTTTATTAAGATCCCCCATCGATGTTTCCACAATCCCAAGTTTATCAGCCTTAGGAAAATATTTTGTTTTCCCAGCTCCGCTCAATGGGCACGTAAAATGAAAAATATATTAAAATATTCAACATTTCCAGAAAATTTCACAAAAATTCCTAAAAATCATAAATATTATAAAATAATTATTTATAATGAAATAAATAATTTTCGGGATATTACAACACTCCCCTTCTAAAAAGGAATTTCGTCCTCGAAATTCATTATATCTTAGAACAAACGCGACTGTGTTTCTTTCATTTTGTCTCCTAGTTCTCATATTGTATCTTCAGCTGCATGAATCCCAGTCACTGGCAATAAGGTTGCTTCCTTCCACTGAGTATCTTATATTAACGGGCAAAAATGTGTTGACGTCATAGGCCGATTAATGAAACATTCTACACCCTTTTGAGTCTTCAGCCATCCAACAGCCAACTCTCCAAACATCACCGAGTGGCTCTATCGAACTTATTCTCCTTGCTTACTATAGCAGGCAACTAAGCTTATTTTCTTCTTAAGGCATCAGCTATGACATTGGCCTCTCCTAGGATTATACTAAAATGAAAAATTGAAATCTTTCAAAACTTCTAATCATCGTCTCTGCCTCATATTCAACTCATTCCAATAGACCAAAATACCTTTGGCTCTTAAGATTACCATAGGCATTGAGAATTTCTCCTTGTAGAAAATACTTCCAGATCTTTCAATGCAACTACGAAGCTAACTCCGAGCTAGTGTAAGATAATCCTTCTCATGTATTCTCGATTGTCTCAAAGCGTACGTTACCATTCCTTCTATTCTGATCAAGCACACATTCTAAACTTCCAATGCGAAGCATCACTAGGCACCCCAAAAAGTTCATTAGGATTTAGGCAGAATCATCTTTAGCGAAGAAATCGAATGTCTCTTCAATCCTTGAAAATCTTTCCTGATATGCACAAATCCTACAAATTTGACTCTCATGCATGAGTTAGATGAGAAGTATTGCCATCTTGAAGAATTCTACAGTGAGTCTCCCGTATTAATCAGTTGATCCTATAAAGTTACGAATCTGCAATACAGTCTTTGACCTGTCCCTTTGAAGAACTGCTCCAACTTGCGACGGATCTCCAATAATTCCTTCTTTTAAAGATCACTTGACTCAAAAGTTAAACTGCCTCAAACCAAAATTCACACTTGAACAGCTTCTAGCGTAACTCCTCATTCTTCTTCTGAATTTGAAGAACAACACGACAATTCTGTCTCAATAGGGTAAGTTCTCACTTACACTTATCGCATTGCTATGGTTCAGATTCGAGAATACATCTACTCAATCGAAGTATACTAGAAACGTTATAAAGGTTAGAAAGAAAAGTAGGGAAGTCACTTGATTTACCACTGGACCCGCCTAACGAAGAGTATGATATTTGGTCCAATAAAACTTAGGAGTGAGTTTCATGGATTCGCATATAGGAAATTTCTGTCTCAAGAAACACTAAGTTTCCGTCGAAACCGAATGACGAGACCCGTTTAGAAAATGATCACCCTCCTTCCTGAGATCAAGCCTATTCATGAAGAAAGTAGATGATTGAATTGGTAAAAAGGGTTCCAATTTCTAACAACAATAATATAGTTTTAAATAGACTTGTTGTAACGAGAGTAGGCTTACAAACATGGATAGTATCATTCGGGTCGAAAGGAAGTAAATACACAGACAACTCAATTCCATAAACGAACTCTTAGAATTTCATTGGAATATTTCAACAGGATATGGTTGGAAGATAACCAATCCCTTCGTTAACATTACATCTAATTTGTAAAAGAAGTGAACAAATCAGATCAACAGAAGAATTCAGTCTTTAACAGGTCATAGGATAATTTAAATAGCTTAGCTACCATCAACAAGTTCTTAGTAGCAGAAGTAGAATAACTTAGTCAAAAGATGTCAGAGGTACATACGACTCTAACATACTCATACAGTCATGCATCATAAGGAAATAGGCTATCCCCAGAAGTATACAATGAAGTCATAGGGTCATCCACCGTAGCACAGTCCCTTTCTTCATTTCAGTCTTCAATCTGGGTGGAGGAATCAACTTTCCCTTCTTCGTGAGATTTTGAAGTACGTACATCTCTGACGTAAGGCTTCATCCTTTGCGAAGTACAGTTCCTCGCCACATGTCCTTGCTTCCCACACTTGAAACAGATTACTCCCTCAATCTCACAGTCCCTTGTTAAGTGGTTCTTTCTGCACTTGAGGCAGATTGCCCTCTTGATCGCATATGGAGGCTTCGTCCCATGCAAAGCACAATCCCTTGACACATGTCCTTACTTTCCGCACTTGAAACAAATTATTCCTTCGATCATGCAATGCCTTGTTAAATGGTCCTTTCCACACTTCTTACACCTTGATAACGGTACCACAGTTGGATTGGATTTACTACCACTCGCACCTCCGTGATGCGTTTGCTGTCGCTGTTGCTCCCTCGATCGTAGTGTATACAGTTTCTGCTTAAACCGATTGGTCTTCCTGTTATTCCTCCTTTGAAACTTCGGTAATCCAGAGTTACCCCAAAGTTGTCTTTCTTCCATCAAATTCTGGACCTCAACTTCCAATTCCTGCTGTTGTGCGGCCCTCTGATCCTGGTGTGTTGTTACTTCAACCATTCTTTGCATTTCTTCAGCTGCCGTAGTCGTACCATCATTTTCACTCCCCGCGTCCATACGCTCACATCTACTTCGAGTCATTGTCTTCCTTCAAGGACAAACAAACCAAACCATAAGGAAAATCAAAAGCATTCAGTCCAAACAATATTGTCTCTTTTCGGAAACCAAACATATAAAGTCACATAACCCAATCGAGACAAACCCAAAAGACTCTAACTTGAGCTCCTTCATTCTGCCCTCTGTGACGCAATCTCCTGTAAGTCTTTGACTCCTATGTAGCTCCTCGAACCAAACTTATGCTAGATACTCTTTTCCAAAGAGAATCAATTTTTGAAAACCTCTTGGATACCTCAGTCCACAAACCTTGTAAATCTTATTTAACTACCCTTTTCTAACCTAATGGCTCAAACAATTTTAGAGGTAACACAACAAGGGTATAAATACAAACAAGTTCTAAGCAAGTTCAGTCATACCAGCTGAGCTTCTTTCTAAAGAACTCCTATTACCTTAATACGCCTAGGCGAAGTCATAGTTTCCCGTAGACACAGAACATTACACATTGAGTGGGCTAGTACTTAATATCATGTAACTGTGCAACAGTAGCTATCAATACTCAACCTATGGCAAGCTATGCCTTTCTTTCCCAATATCTCAATTCAAGAGACAAGGAAGTACACAACATACAAATAAACTTCTAACATGTCTAAGCATAGTCAGTCCATACCCCGGCTCAAAAGGATGAACTGAGCTCTGATACCACCTTAATGTAATACCCCTCGATTTAATAACCACGACACAATCGTCATTATGTCATGGTCACTAAATTTTGGTGTGTTATCATTGTCAAATAACAAACTTTACAAAAATATTAATCATTTCACATATGAGAAAAATAGGAGTCATGAATGAATAGTTACATATACAACCAGTTAAAAATATGAATTATAAGATGTATTCAGTTTACAACATTTAAGATTGGATAATCACCTTAAAACATACATATACCTAAAAATACACTTTATACAGATAATGTAAAATAAAGTATAAACTACCCACAACATATCCTCAATTAAGGAGTTGGGCACTCCCTCGGATCCTGAATGCGTAAGGTAACCCTGGGCACACCGGTGTAGGGAGAAATATGGGATAAGGTCTTCAATTGCAGTCCTCTTCATGGTCAAAGTTAGATTCCCAACAAATCACGTACGCTTGTCAGTCCAGTCGACTCACCAAGCCCTGGCACCTTCAGTGAACTCAAATACGACGAAACCAATAGGGTCCCTTCAAGGTGTCCTTACCGATCGCAGAAAATCAAACCAATATCTCTAGTAGGTTCGACCTTGCCCCCTTTTTCAGACTTTAACCAAAGACCATACAAAATAGCACAAAATACAGAAAAGAGGTAAGACATTCTACTTACATTACCTATGATGGAAGTAAAGAAACATAACACGAATGACGAAGTCATTCCATACATATAGATATTACAAACATGTTCTAGTTATCAATTGCATAAGCATTATCAGAAAACATATTCCATGACAATACAATTATCAACAGCACTATAACAACAAGTATTCACTATAAATATATAACATGTATTTATGTTTCCACAATATGTATGTTAACCATGCCTATGATAATGTGTGGACTAGCCATGCATATGCGCAATGCGTATGTTGACTATTCTCATGTACAATGGACTCATTTCTTACTCCATGGAGCTAAACTCAAAGTTTTCGGAGATGAATGCCCCAGAAGACCTGTCCCCCCTCAATAGACAGTCTACGTCGGGCCATGGAAAGTAATAGTGCTTTGTCGGGCTGCCAGTGCGTTGCAACAGTGTTTCACGGCCAGGGGTATATATAAGGTGATAACCGGATCACAGGTGAAACACCGCACCCTGACGTCCCTTAGGTCTAAAAAGTCCCCACTATCCTGTAAGTCCTCGTCCACTCCTAGGCATAATATGCCATAACTGTATAATGCTCAAATGCATGTGCAATGAAATCAAGACACATCAGACTCAATAGTCTATCCGATATTTCCAGGGTCCAGTTCGTCGGCCCAATATCACAATTACAATGCATGCTCCAATGCATATGGGTTCAATGCATACATATGTATATATATATATATATATATATATATATATATATATATATATATATATATATATATATATATATATATTCACAATGATAGCATAACTTATTCAAATTCACACACCACGATGAATAAATACTAAAATCTCATAGGTGAACACATACTATTCAAAGTTACTATGAAAGTTATGTTTTAATTCCATTATGTTCTCGCGTTAACTCTCTTAAAATATTTAGTTTAAGTTCCTCATAGCCCTTTTCACACTGTTGTTCTTCCTTTATTCCAAAAATTGCTCTAAACTATAAGGCAAACTATCATTCTTTGTTCTTTAAAATTTATGAATCTCAACGTACAATTAAATTTTCCAATTTACTAATCCTTGCATCCTATTACCATGAATTTAATCACTTGGTGTAGGTGATAAATTTTTGGTTTGGGATTCGACGGAGAAAATACCTCTAGTGTACAAATATGAGGCTACCTTTCCACGAAAAAATAATATGACAGAATTATGAAAGATGTCAGCCATAAAGGGGATTTGGTGACGGAATGGCTGAGTTACAATTTTGACAAGAATGGCAAAAAAAAAATCCATTTCTGTCGAATGAAGATTCTATCGAATGGAGATAAAAAACTGTCGAATATACTAGCAAATTGGCTCTGTCGAATGATGTATAAAGCTGTCGAATATACTAGGAGATTAACTCTGTCGAATGATGTATAAAGCTGTCGAATATACTAGAAGATTAGCACTGTTGAATGATGTATAGAGCTGTCAAATACACTAGAAGATTAGTTCTGTCGAATAATGTATAGAGCTGTCGAATATACTAGAAGATTAGCTCTGTCGAATGATGTATAGAGCTGTCGAATATACTAGAAGATTAGCAGAAATCCTAATTCGACAAATGGGTGTTAACATTGAAAAAAATCTTAAAGTGTTGAACTGACGAAAGCACTAAATGGTCAGAAACTCTAACTCGACGGATATTGACATCGTAGAAGTTTCTCTACTAAATGGTCAGAAATTCTAACTCGACGGATATTGACATTCCAATTCGACGGATATTAACATTGGAGAAGTTTCTTTACTAAATGGTCAGAAACTCTAACTCAATGGATATTGACATTCCAACTCGACAGATATTGATATTCCAACTCGACGGATATTGACATCGTAGAAGTTTCTCTACTAAATGGTCAGAAATTCTAACTCGACAGATATTAACATTGGAGAAGTTTCTCTACTAAATGGTCAGAAACTCTAACTCGACGGATATTGACATTCCAACTCGATGGATATTGACATTGCACTAAATGGTTAGAAGATCAAATTCGATGGATATGGTCAGAAGATCAAATTTGACAGGTATTGACATTGTACTAAATGGTCAGAAGATCAAGTTTTACAATTGTTCACAAAGAATCCCCAAATTTTGGCCTCAAAGTCGTGGCCATCCGAGAATCAATCCAACATCATTTTCTTCCATGTCATGCATTCCATTCTATTCAGATACATCAATATACACAAACAAACAATCTAATAGCACAACAGATTATAAACAACATGCAAACAAAAGTTTATCACTACCAAAACAGGTTGAAGAGAATAATCTTCCTCTTACCTTAGTGAAGAACAAGGAAAAGCAAGCTCCTTTTTGCTTAGGAATTTCATGTTTTGCTACCACAGAAACCTTGGTGTTCAAATCCACAAAAATCAAGATTAAAGGGTGGAAATGGCATCCATAGTCACCAATGTGACCATGAAACACGAAAATGGGGAGAAAGGAGAAGAAAGTTGAGAGCTTTACCTTAAAGCTTGAAGCTTTGGTGTTGGGCTGCTAACCACGAAAATGGAGGAGAAAGGAGGAGTTTCACAAAGAGAAAGCTTGAGGATGGAGAGGGGAAACAATGGTTTAAGTTTGGCTTGGGCAAGGGAAGCTTGAAAGCTTAACAATGATGTTTGTGGGTGTGTAGCCGTATGGAGAAGAGAGGAAGAGAGTGAGAGCTGCGTGAGGGAGAGAGTGACCAGCGTGAATGATAGAAAATGGGAGAATGAAAATGTAATATCCCTCTTAGCCAATCGTGCAGCACCAAAAAGGGAGGAGAGAGAAAAGTGGTTGGGAAGGAAGCTTCCTAGAAGTTTCCTTGAAGCTTCCTTGAGAAACTTTGCGCGTTTCTCGATAAAGTGCATAGTAAGCTTGTTCCCTCAATTAAATACATTTGACAGATGTTAATTACACTGTTAGAATTATTTTCTCAGTGAATAAAAGTTACAGTTGATGAAAATAATATTTTATTATTCATCAGATGATTTTATGATACAATGATTTTATTTATCAGATAAAATCTTGAAAAACATAAACCTCAAAAACTGTGTCCAGCTTCGCGTTTAGTAAGATCCCCCGTCGACGTTTCCACAGTCCAAAGTTTATCAGCTTTTGGAAAATATTTTGTTTTCCCGACTTCGCTCAGTGGGTACGTAAAACGAAGAATATATTAAAATATTCAACATTTCCAGAAAATTTCATAAAAATTCCTAAAAATCATAAATATTATAAAATAATTATTTATAATGAAATAAATAATTTTCAGGATGTTATAGCTAGAGACATTGTTGATAAATTTCTTGATTCCGTAATAGCCGTTACTTTGGGTTGCCAATTCCTGCTTAAACATCTCAAGACTTTGTTAATAATGTCTTTCCCAATGAGATAAGATGATTAACAATATGAGTAAAACTCTTTTGCAGATCTTGAATACTCCCACCTAGGTTCATTCTAAACAATTCGTATTCATGAGTAAGAGTGTTTATTCAAGATCGGTTTACCTCACTAGTACCTTCATGAGTTACTTGTAGGGTATCTCACATTTCTTTTGCGGTCTTACAATTTGACACCCTAAAGAATTCATCATATCCCAAGGATGTGGTGATGATGTTCTTGGCTCTCAAATTGTATTGAACCTTCTTTTTATCATCATCGGTCCATTCATTTCTAGGTGTATTAATTTTCACACCATCTTTAGTTTGTGTGGGAACAAAAGCACCATTTTCAACGGCGTCCCACACATCTAAGTCAATAGCTTCAATGAAAATTTTCATCCTTTCTTTCCAATAGGCATAACCATTCCTATTGAAATAAGGAGGTCTATTTATAGAAGAACCTTCATTTGAAAAACCATTTGAAGCCATCACTTCTCTTGAAGCTGCTAAGCTCTTTATACAAGAGTTTAGCTCTGATACCACTTGTTACCAAGTGGCCTCAATACTCAAGAGGGGGTGAATTAAGTATGTAAAACAAGTTCACAAATTTTTCACAAATTGTTTAATAAATAATTTTTGTTGAAGCTAATTGATGATTAGAGATGATTGGATATACGAGATAAACACTTTTACTTATAAATGCAATAGCCAAAGGGAACAATATTCAAGCAATTCAATAAAATAGTGCTCAATGTAAAGAGAAGGGTTTAGAGAAAACAAACACAATAATTTATCCTGGTTTGATCACCAATCCACTTGTGATCTACGTCCAGTCCTCAAGCAACCGCTAGAGATTTTTTACTATTTCTTCAAGCTTGAATAGGTGCTTGACAATCTTTACAACCTTAAGCACTCAACACTTTGGGATACATCACCCTTGGAGCTTGAGTCTCTTCAACTAAGGGATACCTCACCCTTTACACTTTTGGAGGGATGCCTCACCCTATTTACAAAGCAATATAGATTGATTGAATGAAACTCTCACAAGAGTAGATGATTACAAATTGAAGCTCTAATATGCTCTCAAAGATTAACCCACGTTTTTCACAAAAACAGAGCAAGGAAGGATTTGAAGATTAAATCACATTTTGAAGTATTGGCAATCAGTTTTTCGTTCAAGGTCAACCTCTAATAAAGACCCAACATTGGTATTTATAAGTTTTGCAATAAATGGAGCCGTTGGAGACTTTTAGCCAAGCATTAAATGCATTTAATATAGCCGTTGGACACTGTCAGGATGCGTGTAATCAATTACACAACAAATGTAATTGATTACATTGTTGTTCTAGTGTGTTCTTGGCTTTCTGAGCTCTGTGTAATCGATTACATTATTGGTGTAATCGATTACATGGCTTCTGACTTACTTGTAATCGATTACAATATCCATATAATCGATTACATGACTTCTGTCTTGCTGTGTAATCGATTACAATATCTATGTAATCGATTACATGACTCTTTGAATGTGTTCTTGCATTTCTGGGCTCATTGTAATCGATTACTAACTTGATGTAATCGATTACATGGCCTCTGATTTGCTTGTAATCAATTACATTGATCATGTAATCGATTACAAGGCCTCTGTTTGCTGTGTAATCGATTACAAACATCATGTAATCGATTTCATTGGCCTTTGAACACATTTTTCAAGTCCAATAAATCTTGTAAGTCATTTCTAACACCTCAAGACATTTGATTAAACATAAATCCTTTTATGAGTGTTAGATTTAAGATTGAAACTCAAGTTTCTTGAAAAACATGTTTTGCTTTTCAATTTTCCCATTTATTTTGAAATGATATATTGAAAAACCATTTAAGAAATCTTGAGAGCATTTAACATTAATGTTCTAAGTCTTATAACTAAATAAACCTCTTGACTTCTTTCTTTGATCTTGATCTTTTCTTTTGCACTTGATCTTTACTTTTGCACTTGATCTTCACTTTTGCCTTTGTTATCATAAAAAATCATTTGACATGCTTTAGGGACATAAGCATTCACAAAGCTTTTGACTTTTTTTGCTAATATTTTTCTTGTTTTATTATTTTAGGAGTCAAATGACACTATGATGTCAGAAAAGTATGGAGAAAACTCTTCGACTCATTCTATGGTTGTCTCAGAGGTGTGGTTGGATGCGGCAGGTCCTAACAAGAAGGGACGGGTTCATAGCATAGGTAATAGCTTGCACATTGGCATTAATAACACCATGCATGCTTCATCCTTGGAGGTTGTAGGTCTTTCCCACTCTACACCTTTAACACAGGTAGACATAACTAAAGCTGTAAATGTAGTAGTGGCAACAATAATGACAACAATGATTTCAACAATGATGGCTTCCTTTGTCGAGACTCACCTAATACCTATGTTGGTGCCCATCCTGTCTACGATCTAATAAGCAAATCTTGCCCCACAAGCACCATCGTAAGGTGAAACAACTGGGGAGGGTCGAGAGGATGATGATAAAGATGAAGCAAACTTAGACTGATTACCTATTCTTTTTATTCTTATTTTGTACGACATGTTATGAACTATTTTTGTATAACTTTGAACTATTTATATAACTTTGAATCATTAGTAGCCTTATTTTGGATTATTTGTATAACAATTTTGTTACTTTTCATAAATTTATTTACTGGATTTCTATCTTGATTGAGAGATTTTATATAGGTGCATTTTGGATATTAAAAATTATGTTTTTTATATTTTGAATTGACGAAAAAAAATCAATTGGATTAGAGAGGGATTAGCGAGGAAATCATTTAGCGATAAATTTATGAGGGAATATCGAGGGAAATTAGCAAGGGATTAGAGAGGGATTTACGAAGGAATAGCTAGGGCAATTAGCGATGGATTAGCGACAGATATTGGTTGTACTAGATCCAAAATTGGTATAGATTTCTAAATTATAGCGACGGAATAGTGACCGAATTTTCCCTCGCTGATTTGTGATGGAAACAGGCACCATTTTTTTAAAAATTGTAAGGGGTTTGCGACAGATTAGCGAGGGAAATTCTCGTCGCTACATATATTTAGTGAAGGAATGTATTCCGTCACTACTTAGTGATGAAAAAATACCACGGACATGTCCCTCACAAAAATATTTTGTGAGGGATTCCTTCGTCGCTATCTGTAAATTTCTTGTTGTGTAGTTATGTAAACATCTCTATTCTCCCACGCCTCTTCATTGGAAGTCAGGCAAAAGAGTCTTGCGCTATCTCAATGGTATAGTAGACCATGACTTATATTTCAACAAAGATTCTCTATGTCTTCATGCCTACTGCGATTCTGAATGGGCGGGAGATCCTCGAGATCGATGATCAACTATTGGGTATGGAGTATTTTGGGGTCCGTGTTCATATTGTGGTGTTCAAAGAAGTAGGATGTGGTTTCTTGCTCTAGTATCGAAGCTAGATACCGGGCTTTGACGATGATGGTTGCTGAACTCTATTGGCTGCATATGCTCCTTAAGGACCTTCGTGTGCCTCTTCTTTTCCCCCTGTGGTTTGGTGTGACAATCAAAGTGTAATTGCTCTTGCTACAATCTGATTTATCATGCTCGCAATAAACACATTGAGGTGGATTTCATTTTATTCGAGAAAAGGTTCTGAACAAGGATGTCAGTACTCGCTATATCTTTACTGCTGAACAAGTCACTGATATTTTCACAATGAGTCTGACATCCTCTCGGTTCCAATTTCAGAAAGACAAACTCATGGTTTGTGACCTCTCCATTCGTTTGAGAGGGGTGTTAAGACAGACGTATCATCCGCTCCCTCTAACTCTATAGATCACGCTAATTGTGCAATGATTGACATACATTAAGATAGGAATGTATCATCAGCTCCCTCTAAATCTGCAGATCACGCTCTTCTAATTATGCAGATCATCCTAATTTTGTAGTGATTGACATAAGTTAAGATAGGAATGTATCATCAGCTCCCTCTAATTCTGCAAATCATGCTAATTGTGTAAGGATTGACATAAGCCAACATAGGAATGCCAACGTCCTTCCCTTAGCTAACTGATATGATTTCGTTTGTCAACTTCTTATGTATATAGTTTTCTTTGTATAGCATAGGTTCTATATTTGGCATATAGATCTGTCTAGCTGTAAGTTATTGATTATATATTTTCAATAGTTTCTATATAATACATGTTGTACAATAGGTTTGATACATTTGACCAAACCTTTCTCCGCAATTATTTCACATGGAACTAGAGAGATTAGAGATTGCATATGATGGCACCAGAGGATAGAGTCACAAAGGCCACCACGAGTTCTGGCTAAGAACTAGAGTTCAAAGCCCAAATCCATCGTACTATTGGTTGTTGAAGATGATGGATGGCTGCAACCAAAATCAAAGGCCAAAGCTTTGATTTTTTTTTGTTCTATTGTTGAATACCACCATTTTTTTTCTTTTGTTGAAAGGTTGAAGACGATATAGATAACAAATTGGGTTCTTCCTTTTTTAAAAAAAAAATTGTGAGCCAACTCATTTAACCCACTAACCCGGATGGGTTGAGTCGAGTTGATCAATTTTTAGCTCACCACTAAAGTGAGCCAACCCGGCATAGATGGTGAGCCAACATGGGTGAGCCGAGTTAGCCCATTTTGACAGCTCTAACATAGTACCATAATATTTCTTCTATATCGGGTCACAATTTTGCATTATTAAGTAACAGAGTGGTTTTTGGTGTTGTTCAGTTCTTTTGTATTTCCCTTCTCTTATTATCATGTTTCTTCCGAAAGAAGGTAACAATGCTGTTTGTATCTTATTTGTCTTTTAGATTTGTAGTATGTCTATATTCTCTCTATGTGTTGAGTATGCTTGTGTATTATTTATTCCACGTGTCTCCTTCATTAGTTATTTTTTTCTGAGTTCTTTAATCAATTATCTCATCAGTTATATGTTACACTTAATGTTTGGTATGAATGGTCGCGTACCTCATGAAAGCAATTCTAGAGAGGAAACACTTCTACGTCAAATTTGTGTTGCAAGTAAGGCTTTGTCCCTATTCACTATACTATTTTGTAGTGTTCATTAAAGAATATGTTTTTCATATATTATTATTTTATCTTTTCTAATTAAGATTTTCCAATTTGTTGTAGGAAATTGTTGAGGCGGATGCAAATTTTATTAAGTTGTATGGATCTAAATTGGCTCCTATACTATATTTGATTGATCCAGATGATAGCTAGTACTGAGTTAAATTCAATTTTGCTGGAAAGCATGGCTTTTTCAATCAAGCATGGAGAGAGTTACAATCGTTTTACAATCTATATATGGTCACAATTGGTTCTCAATGATTTATAGAGGAGGTTCTAACTTCAATATTGTTATTTTTAATAAATCACTGAAAGAAATAACCTATCTTGTTCACAAAAGAGATGAAGATGTTTCTGAAGAGTCCCCTGTTGTACCAACTGCTAGACTAGTTCCTAATGAAACATCTACAATAACCTTAATAGATTACCAAGCAACCTGAAGCCAATTGGTAAAATTTTTAGTGTAAATGCAACTTCACTACTTTTGACTTGTAATGATGATTGAACAATTTTCATTTGGAAAACATATAATGCAAGATTTTGAATACTTCATTTTCTTTCAATTTTCAAGAATTTTCCTGCCAGATTAGCTAAACAGGCCCTCAACATTTGGAAAGCTCCTTGGATATCAAGGACTCAAATTGGAGCTAAATTTAAGTGCAAATTGCTTTCATGGAAATAGAGAAAGAATTAGGCAAATTTTGGTCATGGCTAGGTGATAAATATATCTTAAAAATTGCAAAAGCAAAAGGACATGTAATTGATGTGTCTTTTGTACATCAATGTTAATATAGTATCTTGTTGTTTTCAAAGGGTTGTATCTTGTGGCATCCATCACCATTAGAAACATATGCCTATTCTTAGCCTGGTTGGATCAGTGCCTTCCGGCCTCCGATGGCTGTTTCGTCGGCTGGGACAGCTGTCCAAGCTGGTTCCGGGTTGCTTTCTTATGCGAACGTCGTGAATAAGAAGGTGGAGTCTCAAGTGTTCAAATTGCCTGTGAGATTTCCAATTGATATCAATGGGGATTTATGGTTTATTTTCTCAGAAACAGAGATAGTTAAGGCTGAGGAAGAGTTTTTTTATGCTCTGGTTATGAAGTTCATGAGGTTTCGTCCGTCTATTGACAAAATCCAATTATCTGTCATGAAAATGTGGGGTTTGACAGAAATTCCTACTATCAGTTTCATGGATAATTACCATGTGCTTATTCACATGAAAAACGAACGTGATTTTGTGCATGGTTGGACAAGGGAAGGTAGATCTATGGAAGGCAATTCTTTTCGACTTTTCAAATGGACGAAGGAATTTGATGTGAATAAATAATCTCCATTGGCTCCTTGATGGATTTTCTTACTGCGGTTACTGATGCATCTTTATAGAACGAATTTTCTTCAAATCATAGCGTCTCGTTTTGGTCGTTATCTTGGCACTGATAATACAACTATCAATCGAACGAGAGCCTCGGGGGCTCGTATTTGAGTGGAAGTAGACTTGTCATTGGAGTCAGTTAAGGGCTTTCCTGTTGTTTTATCCCCCAACCAATGTATTTGGCAAGAGGCCAAATATGAAAAGATGGGTTTTTTTTGCTCTAATTGTTGTAGGCAAGGCCATACCTCGGTTGTTTGTAGAATGGGAGAGAAAAGAAATGAGGATGGTAATCTTAAGGAAAAAAAGGTTTGGAAGCCAAAAACCAATGATGGTATTCTGGAAAGTGAATCAGAGATGATCTATAGAAATAAGACAGGGGATCGGGATGCAGGTACAAGCTATGTGCAGACGTCGAAGATGGACCATGATGTGTGTGCCGTGTTAATGGAAAATCATGTGCCTAAGGATAAAGGAGAACATGATATGGAAAATTCTAAGGACCCGTTGAGGAGCTCGAGTAAGAACGTGAAAGACATTTCATCAGAGAGTGATGAAGAGGATTGCAAGGAAGTCTGGTGTATGGTGTCGTTCAAGTCCCAAATGGTGAACCTATGCCTGAGATAGTGATTGGTGTGGATAGTCTTAATCAGATTGAAGAGGTACCTTTGATACAGGGGAAAGAGGTTAATGCAGACAGACTTAATCATAATGTTGATCTACCTATGATACATGCAAAAAGGATGAGTGCGAACAATTTTTTCCAGAATATTGATGAGAACCAAAATAGGCATCAGAGAGAGTTGACTCTGGGTTATTCGTCTGAGAAGAAGGATGGTGAAATTTCAGTGTTGAAGGGTAAAGAAAAAATGTATGAGACGAACACAGAGCAGAGATTGAGAACAGGAAACGTAAACAATTTTAAGGTAATATCTGTGAGGAAATCACATAGGGTTCACACCCGAACTCAGAAATTAAATTTATGACTGACTCTATTTTTTTCTGGAATATTAGAGGGTTGGGCAGGTCTAGAAGACGGTTGAAGAAGTTGATTAATAATTTTAAAGTGGACTTGTTTGCAATTTCAGAGCCTTTCGTGGCTGCGGATCATATGGCAAGGCTGGGTAATTTCTTGAATTTTCACCATTTTATTTCTAATGAGTATCAGAGTGGTAAATTGTGGCTTTTTTGGAAGGATAATATTATTTTTGATATTATGTCTATGACGTCTCAAATGGTTTCGGGTTGGTTCTTCAAGGATGGTCAAAAAATTCTGGTGTCCTTTATTTATGCCAAATGTTATTATGTTGACAAAAGAGAGTTATGGAGGCATATGAAGGATTGTCAAGTTTCGGAGTTTCCTTGGTTGGTCCTGGGAGATTTTAATATTATTCATAATGATGAGGAAAGAATTGGTGGTAATCCTAAACCTCTTTTATCTATGATGGAGTTTAATGATTGTTTACACCTTTGTGGTCTTTTGGATTTACGGAACTCTGGCCAATGTATGTCTTGGTGTAATGGCCATGAAGGGGTGTCTCGTAGTTGGGCTAAACTTGATCGAGTTCTCATAAATTCTACCTTTTCCAATCATTTTGGTTCAGCACATTTCAATTATCTAAGTCGAAAATCCTCAGATCATTGTCCTATGGTGGTTTATACAGAGACGCCTTTTTCCTTATATGGCCCTTCTCCTTTTTGTTTCCTTAATATGTGGTCCTCGCATGAGCTGCTTTTGTCCTATGTCAAAGGGGCCTGGTTCAGAAATGACTCGGCTATAGGTCTCTTGAAACTTGCTATTCGGATGAAGAGAACTAAAGTTGTTCTTCGTGCTTGGAATAAAAATGTCTTTGGTAGAGTGGGAGATAATTTACAAGCTCTTGAGGAGTGTCTAGATTTTCTAGAAAATCAGCTGCAATCTGGCTTCTCTGAGGAGATTGAAGATGATTTCTTGGCTACTAAAATGGAAATCCAAGTGTGGGAGAATAAGGAAGCAACTTGTTTGGGTCAAATTGAAAAAAAGAAATGGTTAACTGAAGGGGATCAAAACACCAAGTTCTTCCATTTTGTTATCAATCAACGGAGGAATAAAGGCCATATAGAAAGAATGATGCTGACTGATGGTAGGAAGCAACAATTTTTTTTCAGAATTTTCTTTCTGAGTCGTCCGTGGTGGAGTCTTGTAATCTCACTGAATTAATTCAAAGGTAGATTTCAGATGCTAATAATATTTTTCTTTGTTCTAAACCAATGGAAGAAGAAGTCAGAAGAGCAGTTTTCTCTATTCCTAAAGATAGTAGCCCGGGTCCTGATGGTTTTGGATCTGATTTTTTTATGTCTTGCTGGGACTTGGTGAGGAAGATGTCTTGGAGGCAGCAAGAGATTTTTTTCAAGGGACCTCTCTTTCAATGTTCCATTCCTCTTCGTTTATTGTCTTAATTCCGAAGGTGGATAATCCATCTAGATTTGATAAATTTCAGCCTATTAGTTTATGCACTGTGGCTTATAAAATTTTATCTAAGATTATTATGTTTAGACTTATGGATATTGTTGAGAAATTGGTCTCGTATGAACAAGGTGCCTTTATTCCTGGATGTAGTATTTTTGAAAATATTATGCTTGCACAAGAAATGGTTCACTCTTTGCACAAGAAAATGACTGGCGGTAATGTTATGTTGAAAATTGATATGGCAAAGGCTTATGACAGAGTGAATTGGGTGTTTCTTCTTGAGGTTTTTAAGGTTTTTGGTTTCTCTAATAGTTTTTGCAGGCTGATAAAAAATTGTGTGGAGTCTCTGTGGTTCTCGGTTATGATGAATGAAACTTTTAAAGGGTTTTTTAAAGCAGGTGGAGGCTTACGTCAAGGGGATCCTCTCTCCCTTTTTTTTATTTATCATTATGGAGGAGATCTTGATGAGGTTACTTAAAAAAAAATTTTGAGGCCGGTCGTATTGGTAATTTCTATCACCCGATTGGGGCACCTCTTGTTTCTCATCTTTTATATGCAGATGATATTCTTATTTTGCTAATGGTAGGAAAAGGTCTATTAGAAATTTGGTTAATGCTCTTGAGACTTATGAAAAGTGGTCGGGTCAAAGAATCAGTAAGGCTAAGTTTACGTTATTTTTTTCCAAGTTTATATCTCCAGCTCAGAAATGTAGCCTGTGAAGAAGCACAGGTTTCATAGAAGGTAAATTTCCATTTTCTTATTTGGGTGCACCTTTGGTCTTCGGTAAATTGACTACCAGGGTTATAGAGCCTCTTGTTGATAAGATCAGAAAGAAAATTGCTGGATGGAAATTTAAGTTGCTCTCACAAGGTGGAAGTTTGATCTTAATAAGACATGTTTTATCTAGTATGCCTATTCATTTAATGTCTATTATTAATGTTCCGCTGGTAACTATTTCTTGTATTAACTCTCTTCTTGCTAATTTCTTTGGGGTGAGGTGGATGGTAATAGGAAGTTTCATTGGCGTGCTTGGGGAAAAGTTTGTAAACCTACCTTTGAAGGGGGTTTGGGTTTGAAGGACCTCAAAGAAATTCAGAAATCTCTTCTCATGAAATTTGCCTTCCGTTTGCTCACTTCTAACAATTTATGATTAGGTTTTTTCAGGGCCAAATATTGTAGAAATGAACATATTTTGGTTAGGAAGGGGAGAACAACTGACTCGCGGTTCTGGAGATCTATGGTGGATCTTATCCCAGAAGTGATGGATAATGTTAGAATTTTGGTACGTGGTGGGAATTCTTCTTTTTGGTTAGATAGATGGCTTGCTTCAGGCCCTTTATTTATGGGTCGTGAGGACATTATGAATATTAAAATGTGTATTAAGGATTGCCGGCATAATAATAATTGGGATTCTAATATTTTACTGGAGCTGGTGGGTGTCGATAAAACCAGAGAAATTATGCAGTATGTGCTGGCTGGTAAAAGTGGTCAAGATGATATTATTTGGAAGCCTGCTACAGATGGAATTTTTTCGACAGGAATAACTTGGGAGGCTGTGAGGAGTAGAGGTGAAAATTTTGTGTGGAATGATTGGTTTTGGCACTCTTTATTGCCCAAAAAAATATCCATTTGTCTTTGGAAAGTTTGGTTTGGTTGTTTGGCGGTTGATGATAGAGTTCAGACCAAAGGTATTTCCATGGCTTTGGTGTGTGATTGTTGTGTTCAGAGAAGCCAGGAAAATGTGGATCATACTCTGTCTAGAGGTGCGGTGGCTTCAGAGGTCTGGCATCGGGCTTGTGTGGCTTTGGGGTTTCCTTTCCAAAGTTCTCTTGACTGGAAAAATAGAATTAATCACTGGTTTCATTATGCTCAAAAATAATCTATTAAAGGCATGTTAATAGGTCTTATCCCTTGCTTGATTACTTGGTGTCTCTGGATCAAAAGATGCAAAGCGAGAATAGAAGGAGTGTATCAAAGTGTGGATCAGATTTGGAGAAGTGTTCGGTTTTGGGTAAGATCGTTAACAGAAAACTCTACTTTTTATCAGAAATTGTAGACTTCGGACTTCTCTATTATGGAAGAATTTCAAATTCAACATCAGAAAGTTTGCGACAAGCCTGGTAAAATGATTGCTTGGGCGAAACCTCCTACAGGGTGGATAAAGCTGAATTGCGATGGTAGTTGTAGCGGCAACTCGGGTTCTTCAGGAGGTGGAGGTCTTATTCGAGATTGTCATGGTATGGTGAAACCAGCCTTTTCTAGTTCTTTTGGCTTTCGTACGAATAATAGTACGGAATTAAAAGCGATTCTAGAAGGAATTCGTTTGTGCAAAAGGCTTCTTTATTTTAATGTGATCATTGAAAATGACTCTCACATTGTTGTTGATTGGCTTCAGAAAGGTAAATGTACATTGTGGTATCTTTGGGATTTCTAGGAGAATTTAATGGCAGAATCAGCGGGGGTGAATTTCAGGGTTATTCATCAATATAGGGAAGGAAACAACGTGATTGATTTTCTTGCGAGGGAAGGAGAAATGGGGAATAATGTTATCTATGAAGATCAGTCTCTCCTTCCTAGTTTTCTCAAAGGTATTCTTCGTATTGATAGGTTGGGTCTTCCTTCTTTTCGTCTTTAGGCTTGTTGTTTATGATTTTTTGTTTGGTAGTGCTTGTTTTGGCTTGTTTTGGTTTTTTATTTGCCTGTTTTGTGGTTTGTTTAGGTTTTTCTTCTTATAGCCACGATATTTTTCTGCTATAAGTGAGGGCTTTTTAATAAACTTAGGACGGGGTCACGTGAAGAGTGGCCTCTGGCTCTTTAAAAAAAAATGTTCAACCCATGTCTAGAAACTCTGATGTACAAGTGTTGTTTCATGGCAACAAGAAAAAAGTATTTTGTTTTGGTTCAACTCGTAATTCTATATGAAATAGTAGACAGTATCAATTTAGTAAAACTTTTCTTTTCTTATGATATCATTTAATCTTCCTTAATACTTAATTAAACATTCTTATTACTTAATTATTTCAATTTTCTAATTTTTATATTTAATTATAAATTTTATATTTAATTAACTAAAAGTTAAGATAATATATTATTTATTTAACTGGTTAATGAGTTAATAACATTGTGCAACAAGTTAATTAATGAGAAACATCTTAATTAACTGATTTATAGGTTTATGTACACAATGTAATACTTACATGTAACTTCTATAAATAGGGTAAAAAAAAATTAAAATCCTAATTTAATCCAACTTTGTTAAGTGATTTTTTCTTTTCTTGGACAACCTAAACCTTTATAATCTTTGTGTTTTTTTTTAAAACGAATTATTAATGATTTGCTACCTCAATCCTAATTATATTCTAAATTGTTTTCTCTTAATCTTGAATATTCTTTTAAAACTATAGATGAATGATTTTAAATTAGTGCAATATACTCTATCTCGTTATTTTTAATGTAATTTACTTAATTTTATAATCTCTTGTTCGCCTATTGAACTACAGAAGAGAGAGAAAGATTCATCTATAGTTTGATAAAGATCAAAAGGTATCTCATTTGATCTCAAATAGATGAATTTTGTTCCGTTTGTTCCATTCAAGGTCAGCTACATGCATGAAAGAATTTGCTAAAATTTCAAAGTCACCACCAAAAATACCCACCAAATGCATTAGGGTAGGCCCTAGTCTCTACGCTCTTTGCATGCCACCTACATCGCCGTTGTTAGTTTCATCAAAATGGGGTTATGCTGGCAGAAAAGTTGGAAAGTTTGCTTCTCACATATTAGCATGTCAAAGTGAAAGAGAAAAAACATTGTCATTTAGTCATGGTTCATCATGTGAAGAAAGGTAGACAAAATTTAACCTACGGAGCCCATTAAGACTACATGTCTGATTATAAAGTTCCCATTGTTCATGCTATACGTGCTTCGTCGTTGACCTACCAGAAGAAAGTTGTTTGAAGAGATATCAAAATGGGTCTGACCCACCGTAATCTATTTTTTTGACAAATTATTTTAACATGTCCTGCATAACACGTGAGTTATGAATGGATAGAACAGATTGACCAATAGGATCACTTTTATTCTTTTTTTTAAAAATTTTTTGATGGTGGGTTAGATGAGTCAACTTGACTTTTTATTCAATTTTAGGAGAATTGACTCGCATAATCCATTAAGACAACATTTTTTTTGTGTGTGTGAAAGAAAAGGGCTAGGCACAAAAGAAGAACTACAACAAAACTAAGCGGGGAGTAGGAACTCCCACTGAATCAAGCATCATCAGCTAACTACTACCAGAAGGAGGATCCTACAAGACTGTAAGACCAAGTTGGAACTCACAACCCAAATTGGCTAAGAAATCCGCACACCAATTGCCTTCTACAAAAACAAGAACTCTGACCTCCCGCTCCCTGACCATGAACTGAGCGAAGAAAATTTCTACCAACTGCACTGCTCAAAAAATCTATCATTAAGCAATTCATACCACTTTCGAGTCCATCAAGAGTTCAACTTTCATAAATCCCAGTCGCCAAGCTATCATCAATCCCTCAAAGGCGCCCCACAACTCAGCTAAATATGTAGAAGCATGACCTGGGTTCTTAGCAAATCCTAAGCTTTCTTACCAAACTGTCACTGTTGGTAAAATTATTTACCAAAATATTATTTTTTTAAACTATTTACTAAATTATCACTTTTTTAAAATTATTTATCAAAATATCACTCTTTTAAAATTATATACAAAACTGTCACCCTTTTGTCCTACATGGCATTTTTTAACCTTTTTTTGTCACGTAGGATGCGCCATCCTATTTGGCGCATCCCACGTTGGTTTTGAACTAAACATGCCAACGCATTTGGCGTAACCAAGCTAAATACGCCAACACGTTTGGCATAACATAGGTATATATTTATGCACCCCTCCCCCATCCGTGGCATTCACTCCATTTTACAGTTTTCTCATTATCTCTCTACAAATTTCTTCTCTCTAAATGCTCTCAACTCTCTATCACGTTGCCAGTATTTGACAGTTACTACTAGAAGTGGTGTCTGGATCTCCATCTGTGATCAAATTTAGATAGTATTCCTTATATGTAAGTATATATTATAATGTTTGAATATTTTTGTTTATGATTTGTTGAACGTTTTTTTTATTATATTAGTGTTAATTATACATTTATGTTATTTTATACGTATTTAGAGGTTTACAGTTTTTTTTGACTAATTAATAATGTGATTAATAGGATACGTAGTGTGAATTGTATGAATTATTTGTACGTAAAATAATAGCATGAATTTTTTTTACTTGAGTACTTGACATGATTGAAATAACTAAATGTAGTTTAATTCAAATTAATAGGGTTTAGGAAGTTATTTGCACTTAAAATAATGATAATATAAATTCATTGTTATATGTGCAATTTTGTTGTAATTGACACGTGTATTAATTGTGTATTATTGTGTATTAATTCACTATGATGTTGTATTCGAATACTATTAATATATATTAGTGGATTATCAACGTGCAAATCATTTCTCTCACATAATTTGATTCTTATATTGCTTTAAGTAATTGTGTCTTCTTTTATACTATCGATAACAAATATTAAATAATATTTTTCATATTGTCACACTAATTATTGTTGTTGTTTGGCATACAGCGTGACAGATGACATTTTGTGTAAACCCAGGCCCAGAGGATGGCTCGATTTTGGAGTTACAGGAGTATCATATTTCTCAGCATGTATGGCAGGGACATGAGGACCAGCACTTGCGTGTTAGACGTGCTCAGAAAACAAAACATATGGACCCCTGCGCCGATTCTTCCATATCTACAACAGGCTGGCTTCTTGGGGGTTGCCCATATGGGCTATTGCAGCGTTGATCATTCCTTGATCACTACGTTGGTTGAGAAATGGCGCCCAAAGACGCATACATTTCACATGCCTACCGGAGAGTGCACCATAACGTTAGAGGATATCGGTATCATATCGGGTCTTCCTATTGACGGCACTGCAGTTATTGGCCTTACCCATCAGACTGATTGGCTCAATCTATGTGATCGGTTGTTAGGGATTTATGAGACTCCATCGCTCATATCTGGTGCACGCATTGATATGACATATCTGTGGTAGCCGAGTGTTACAAATGTCACTGACGATGATGATGATGAGTACATGCAACAGCGTGCACGACATTACATACTTAGGTTGCTTGGGGGTTTCTTATGCCCCGATCATTCTGGTAAGTCTGTGCACTTGATGTTCCTTTCGTTGTTGGAGGACTTTATTATTTTCGAGACATACAGTTAGGGGTTTGCAGTCTTGGCATAATTGTATAGAGAGTTTTGTAAAGCTACGAACTACAAGGCACGCGAGATCAGAGGGGCTTGCATCTTATTGCAGTATTAGGCATGGTACAGATTTTCCCGGCTTGCCCATACACTAGTTGACCATGTTGAACCCGATGTGTTCTAAGGTGCTGATTATGGTCAATTATGTCCATTAGGATGGGAGTAAGTTTTTTTTCATATTATTTATTTACATTACTTTGCTCTATTACATACTTTGCTAATATTTCTCGCTTACGTTCATAATACTTTCATTTACAAATAGGTAGCGTAAGCATAAAGTTTTGAATGATACTGTGATCGGCGTCCTTGAATATTATCACTGGTTCTTTGATCAGTTAAAAATGATGAGGTATGTATTAATTTACATTTGTTTGAATTAATTACTTATGTATATGACTTCTTAATTTTGTGTGCATCTCATTTTGCAGATTATATGGCAACCATACACAGATGAGAAGGTTGCATCACTTCTATCCTTTTGTGTGGCTGGTAAGGACATAACAATAGTAGTGGTCCTTCTCATATGTTTTCACATTATTGAGTGGCACCAGCCAGACCAAGTGATACACCAGTTTAGTCTTGACCAGCCCATATCACGGAGATCGCTCCAGCTTGACAGTTTGCACTCAATTACACTAGCAGGTAGGCATGATGAGGATTAGCCAGCTACACATGTTGTTTACATAGCCACATGGGATAGTCAAAAGGAGAAGCTTGTTAGGGGAATCTCATTGCTTGCACCATCGCTTCGCGTTCTGAGTATATGCGTTGGTGTAAAAGAATTACCTGACACTAGATTTCTCCCACTAGTGCATCTATTAGGAATGCGGTAAAATCTTTACTAATTTGCTAGTGACTATATGTATTTTGTATTCATTATAATGACATATTTTATATATGTTTCTTAGGCGAACATTGCAGAGCATTTGCTCAGTTCGACTACTGACGCTATCACTCGAGAAGCTGTTACATAGATTCTACATTCATTGTGGGAGCATGATCATATTATAATGGAACATCTGCGTCCAGCTCTAGTAGCAGGTGACATTTCAGGGCCACCCGATGAGTCAAGTCAATAGGGGACGCGACGTAAAAGGAGGACAAGGTTAGCAAGCACTCGGATACGACTTTGACATCCCGAGGACTCCGGTTCTACAAGCTAGCACATGACCCAACCTCCTACTACTGCTATATACCCAACCACTCAGCTACTACCTACATATTACCCACCATACCCACCATACCCTTACCCGTCATATCCTTACCCACCACATAGTTACCCACCATATCTTTACCCATCACCAGGTTACCCACCATACCCATCACAGTCAGGTCCTTCTTCCCATCCCTCTCATAGGCCATCACATTTTAATGCAAGTCCATCTTGTTGACGTGTACTTATATGTCATTAGTGTATTTGAGAATGTTATATTTAGTGATTTTATTTAAATTATTATTGATGATTTTCTATTGTGATTTTGGTACCATTGCTGGATTAAACATGTTTGCCACTTAGTTTTTATTAATGATCTTGGTAACTGGTTGAATTAAATAGGTTCATGTGCTTTTGGGGAGGTCCAATATTTAGGGAAAACTCTGTCAAAATTTTCATAGAATCCGAATGATTGAACTTTGGTTGAATTATGTCAATCAGGTTTATACCCTTCTGCGTTAACCAAATATATAAAAAAAAAGTCACTCCTCAAAATTGGGAGGGTCATAATTGGGAAACTACTCACTAAATAAACGTTTGAAAAAATGATATATTTTTTTCTCAAATAAACATGCAGGAACATACACAAAAAAAGAAAAAAAGAAAAAAACTATTTTGACTTTAAAGACTCTTTGTTGTGACAAGCAAATGGGTATGAGTTTGGTGTTATAGTTAACTTATATTACGGTTTGTAATTCTATATTTTATAGTCTTAAATCGAATAAATTATGGTGATTTGCTTATGTTTATTGGTGAATTTTACGTCGATCCTTATCATTGTCTTCATTTTTGTAAATTGAATGAGATTTATCATATTTGGAGTAAAAGCATGTAAAGACATTACGTTTTCGAAGCAAAAGATGATCATTTTGGCTCTCACAGGGCCTTGTGAGCGATTGAGAAGTTACACACAGCCGTGTATAACTCACAAAATGCTTTTGTGTGATTTTTTTTAGGATAGACGATCGTGTGTACATTGCGCCAAAACAAATGGCATATTTGCCTTAGTACGTCAACAAGGTTGATGTATTCTATCTAAATACGCCATCACAGATGGCAAATCCATGTGGGATGCTCCAAATAGGATTACGCATCTATGAAAGTTATGCCAAGCGTGTTAGCGTAACCTTCATAGATGCTTCATCCTATTTGACGCATCTTACGTGACAAAAAAATATTAAAAAATGTCACGTATGACAAAAGGGTGACATTTTGGTATATAGTTTCAAAAGAGTGACATTTTGATAAATAGTTTTAAAAAAGTGACAGTTTGATAAATAGTTTTACAAAATAACATTTTGATAAATAATTTTACCAATAGTGATAGTTTAGTAAAAAGCTCAATTCCTATGATCCACTAGCCAAGCCCATCGTGATTAGCCCATCGTAACCAGCGACCCTATTATCCACCTTGCAGGCGCTATTAGAATTTATTCTAACCTATGGACTTAAAGGAGGTTCCAATTTCACCATAATTTCATTAGTAGTCTGCAAAACACCATTCAGTGAACTAGAACCCACAACAGTCTAATTATCCCTCCGCATATAATGAATGAGAAATTCTTGGTTACACACAATTGTACCACGTCATCTTTACACACATTCACAAAAAATTAGAGAGAGAAGATTATTTTTAATGATGAGTGGGTTTAGAGGGTCCTATTTTTTCTCTCTCCTTAATTTTATGTGAGTGTGTATAAGGATGACATGTTACAATTGTGTGTAATCAAGAATTTCTCATAATGAATAATTCTCAAAGGCTGATAAAGCCTAACAAAGTTGCTATGAAAAACATGGTTATTCTTCTAACCTAGAGATTCTGCCAATCCCGATTCTCATCTCGCCCAAAATCATTCTTCAAATTACTATCTAGCCATTGCAACAAGTTTCCATCAAAGAAGATTGCTTTTTTCGAGTGGGACACAATATAAGTCCACACCAAGCTCGCTAGAGATAGTCTCTAAGAATATGAATTATATCCTCAATAACATTAGGACAATGGTGGCAAAATGGATTCCCCATACCCCACTTTTGTCTTAATTGATGGCTAGTAATGAGTCTCCAATGAGCCACAAGCCACATAAAACATCCGTTTCTTTCTGGCCCAGCAATATTCCAAATTGCCTTCCACCTATCACTCCTCTCTTTAGTATCGAAGTTACACAAGCGCAGGTAGGCACTCCAAACTGTAAAGTTACCAGAAGCATCCCTTGGCCAGATAAGAATGCCATCCACATCAATGGGGTTAGGATGAAGACACACATGCACGCTCATCCAAATTTCCCCCAGAAGTAGATCAGCTAAATAGTTCCACCTCCACTCTCCACTGTCGTCAACAAAGTCACTAACTTCCCCGTTAGTCATAGGCATAGAAATATCAGCAATATGATCACCTAAGCAAATGTCAAAGGACAACCACCTATCAAAACATGTAGAGACTATGGTCCCATTCCCTGTAAACCACCCTTCCACATTAGCAAACTTGTCCTAAATACTACTTATGCCCTTCCAAACATAGGAAATAGGGTTTCTGACACACCACCTCAGTTAATAGCTTGTCTATCCCTCTCAAAACTTCAGCCCACAGCGAATTGTCACCATTGCAAAGTCTCCTCCCTAACTTCATAATACAAGCTTTGTTGAAAGTTGATAATCTTTGAAACACCAAGAGCGCCCCCCTCCAATTCCTTGGGTTTGCAGAGAGTATCCCATACTATTAAGTGGCGTTTTCACTTGTCATCGCTTCCATCTCAAATAAACCTGTGCTGCAATTTTTCAATATCCCTTATACAAGATTTTGGAATGAAAGTTGTCATCATGGGGAACACTAGGATAGACCCCAACACCGCCTTAACAAGACTAATCCTACCAGCTAAAGAAAGCTACTTAATTAGATTTCTTGTTAATTAAGCGAGATTTACTTTTTATTTTTCCTAGTAACCCATCATTTTTTTTATTTTTTTTAATTTTAGATAAATTAACCTGCCAACTTGCCATAAAATAATGTGGATTAACCTTCCTAACCTATATTCCAAAAATGGGTGAACCCCCCACCCTATTTTTGGCTAACTTGTGGCAGGCTGAGCGGGTCAACTCATTGAACATCTCTAGTTATGTGTTGGAGAATATGCAAGTAAACTCAGTCCCAAAAACACAAGACTACGCCCAAAAGAAGTCCACCTTATGTCAATGTTGAGAAACTCACTTTTGATCACCCATGCAAGGTATTGCCCAAAGTAAGTTGGCCAAGAATGTATTACCATGCAATTTGCTACTTATCACCCATATCAAAATTCATTGGCTTAATCGCGTTTGTAATGATAAAGTATTTGAATCTAACGTTTGATGGCACAAGCTCATGCATCTCGATGCAACACGGTTAGCAGTCGCAGCTTACCAGTTTATCAGTACTCTCGCTAAAGTATGACTTTTCATGTTTTCAAGGGAAATCATTCATTTAAATGCTTAAATCTTGACATATTTAATTTTTTTAATGCCTATAGAGAGGCAATTCTAAAAACCGATGGTGCAAGGATCACGAGAGAGATGTTACAATGCCTTCAACCTCTAAATAGGATAGAGGGTCTTGTAAGTGTTCATACTCGTAGTGTAGTTGTAACCATAAAATCCCTTATGACTTACCATCAGGTGACAAATGCAAATGATGAACATTATTGTCTCTTTCGCAACACTGGAAGAGAAAGCCTTGTATTATAGCCATCTACGGTGGTTCATGCTCCCAGATTTTATGGTATTAAGGATTCCATAATATTTTCGTTGTATGTTTTCTTGGCACTTTATTAACTTAACAAACATTACCCTGTAGAAAATGGAAGAGGAAGGGAAGAAGGTGATATATATCCACAAAAAGTCCCGTATTTTTTCATATAATTATGATACAGTGTGATGTGAAACAACAAAGTAAGCCTTATTCATTGTTGTCATGTAGATATATATACCACTTTAGGATATGGACCAGCATTGTGATGTGTAGGTAAAATATACACATCTTATACTTGGTTTGATATAAATTTAGATGCATTTTATGATGAATTATGTTGCTAACCATTGGATTCTCTTTGGTAATTTATGTTTCCCCCTCTCTATATTTTTAGGTTCAAAGCAAATGCTTTGATATGATTTTATGAAGACTTGATTGGGTTTATTCCAAAGGAGTAGAGCTTGAAATCAAGATCACCAAGATTCGCAGAATTCTTGATCTCTATGTGTGGTAAAATAGACATAACTTAAGCTACGAAGGTTGAAACAAGGTGATTTTAGTAAAGTTGCAAAGGTAAGAAAGAGAGGTACAACTTTCATACACATCACATAGGCCAAATCACTCTCTAGAGAGTCATATGAACTCCCGTGTGAACTAGAAAACCACACACCCTCTAATGTGTCAGGATTTTGCTAAAGAACCAAAACAATACCTCACATGTCTCCCATGTGTGCAGCCACATTGGGGTGTGTAAAATTGTGAAAATTAAGTTTCTTAGTTCTTTTTAGCATCTTCTCATTACTTGTGGACTAATTAAGCATCTCCTCATTACTTGGAGACCAATTAAGCATCTTTTCATTACTTGTGGACTAATTAATCAAGTTTTTTAAATCTAATCAATATCTTATCATTACTTGGAGACCAATTAAGGAGGTTAAGTGAATAATACACCTCTATTAGGAAAAATCTCCTATAAAAAGAACAAGGATTGAAGGATTGGGGGAGCTTTTTGGAGAGATTGGAGGCAACGAAGATTGAAGAACAATGGTTGGAGGCAAGATTGGGGGAGAAGTGGCATTCATTGAAGACATCCTTTTTTCTTTCTTCTACTTTTGTTCTTATTTTCTATTTTTCTAGGATTGATTCATGGTTGTATATCTATCCTTTAATCTTATTGGTGCTTTAATTGCCATGTGTGGCTAAATTCTCCCTTTCTAGGGTTTGGATGAAACTCTATACTTTATTATTTTGAATATTTAATTTCTCTCTTTGTTAATAAATTAATTATTATTTTTTATTTATTCCTAGTATTCTTAAAGCTTAGGATATGTTACCAACCATACTTGCATGATCTTAGGTATTAGGTGAATGATCGAGAGATGAAGTCTAATGCTTGATAATCTAGGAATTGAACTTGGGAATTTAGACCTAGAGATGCACTTAAACCTCCGAGGGTTAACTGGATATCATAGAGCTTAATGAGTTTAAACTAATTTGACTGCCATGAGAATGTGGTTGATTTAGTTTTAACATGTTTTTAATGTCAAGATATTGGACTTTAAATAATTTAAGATAGACTGCCTTCGAAAACATAATTAATCATCAATAAAGAAGAAACGATGTTCATCATGATGAGTAATTGTAGTGGATTCCTAATCCTAGGTATTTAATGTTTGGTTGAACTCTATTCTCCCTAGACTTGTTAGTTCTGTTAGTTATTTTACTATTCTTTTTTAATTACACTTTATTCTCATTTTTTTGTCACCTACATAATTAAAATTGTTATAATTTAGTACTCACATGATCCTCATGAGAAAGATACTCTATTCATTATTTTATTACTTGTTGATGACTCACATACTTGTGAATTTGACACAACATATTTCCATCTCTTGGCCATTGATACTGCAAAGGAAAAGCTTTTGCATCTTGACTCTTGTCCTTTCGAAGAAAAATACTTGCATATGAAGTCTTAAGTTAGAAAAGTGCACCGTTCCAGCAATACATCTCATTTATGTAATATACTACATTTATCTTATTAATTAAGTGTTTTATTATGTTACTTTGCAGGCGTGCTTCACGGATGCTATGCTGCACGACCAGTACTTCTTTGTTGAGGTGTATTTAGATCCACCTATTCTTTTGAAGTTTTCAGTAGTTGATCACAAACAAAATTTGTCACAAACCAACAAGCGAGGGTATTCTTAAAGTGTATTTGTCGCAAATTTTAATACAACTTATACTAAATATTACTTGCAAGTGTGGCATATTATAGGCATGATGAGGGTGCCTGGGTGCCAAATTGGTTGGCATTTAAAGAAAAAAATAGGAATTTATACAATATGGGTATGCAAACTCGTATCTAACATTTGGTTCAACTATGGGAGTGTATGTTTTTTCTAACTGTTGAGAGCACAATAAAAAAATATTATCGCACACGTACTATAAACTTGCACATATCAATATGTGATACATGGTAGCATTAAGGCTACTAAGAAGATGCTAGGTAGACACTTAGTCTATTAATTAGTCGATAGTGTTGAGACTGTTGAGCAAAGGCAATATTGATGTTGCCCAAGCATTGAAGAAATTGCCTAAGTGTTGTCATGATATATAAAGTGGAGGAGTAATTTCTAGTAGTACTTAAACTACTTAAATAACATTGATACTATTTCATGATCTTTGATAGTACTAATGCTATCAAGAAGAAAAGAGATGATAATACTGACATTACCATGAGGTCGATACCATCTCAGTTAGGTCGACTAAAAGTTATTGGAGTTTGGAGCTAAATGTTGCATACCAGTAATATTGATGTTGCTGTAGATAACTCCAAAAATAACTAAGTCCTTGGAACATGATTTGTCATATTGCATAGCGATAATATTGATGTTATTGATGGAGTTCACAACAAGGCTTGGTTTAATGAAGCATGTGACATGCATGTAACCATCTAGAAGATCTTCAGTTACATAGTGTTAACTGGCCATGATGGATAAGTGATAACTCTATGAATTAGAGTTATTTCATTCCTAAAATGGGTAATTAATAAAGTTCTACATCAAGTTTTTCTAGGTTTCTGTAAAGTTTTCAAGAAATTATATAAATTAAGTGCTAAACTTCTCCTCTTTCTTAGAATTAATTCCATAGGTGATTTTTATTTTTTTTCTAGCCTCTTATTCCAAATCTAATAAATGTTGTTTTGCAGGGTCCTAAAGGAATGAGGCTTGGATAGGGCTAGGAAAGGTGGAAGGAACCTAGAAAGGAAGCAAAAGAAGTAAGGAAATAAGGAATGAAGACTAGGTTTCCACGCTTAGGTGCTGGGGCAGTATACTTAAGCGTGGAGGTCTCTATCCCAGATCCTAATAGAGGTAGAAAGTGTCATGCCTAGGCGAGACTAAAGCACACCTAGGCAGGACCCCTGCTTAGGCATGAGGCTCTTCCACCCTTAGGCATAGGGAAACTACCTGACAGTACATTTTTTTAGTCACGCCTAAGCGTGAGTTTAAGGGTTCTTGAGAGAAAATCTTTGAAGATTGGAAGATCACACTTCATGAGGATCAAGTTTAAGGATCATCCCTAGTTTTGTTTTCTCCTTCCTATCTTGATTTTCTTGTTCTTTTTTGGATTTCTCTTTACCTTTTGTTTCTTTGAATCTTATGGATTTCTAAGTTCTTTTTAGTGGATCTTTTGGATCCCACTATGAATCTTGGTTGTATATAACTTTGTCTTGAATAATTTATTAATGTGTATGAGTTTTTATCCAAATATATGTTTATTGAATTCAATTGCTTGATCACCAATTGATTTGGGGCTTTCTCTTAAATTAGACATAGGGAAAAGGAACTGGGACCTTGGTTTTGGATAATGCATATTCAATTTCACTTGAGTTAATTGGGTGTTTTGATTAGCCAATGGGATGGACACATACCCATTGGCCATGCATAGCATGTGTTTGAAACGTGGTTTGAATGAACATGAGATTACTCTTTTTCACATGGAGACATAGTGTTTTAGGTAATTAAATGCTAAAAATCAAAGTGACCTAGACATAGGCATTATGAATGCATGAGGTTTCAGTTAACAACTTAAGCTAATTTTCAAATATCCTTGTGGGTTATATCAACAAAGCGAAGCAGTGGGTAAAGAAAGTCTTTTGGCCTCTTAACCTTTGTTAATTATCTTATTTGGGTGTTTGCTTACTTCTTTTTATTTTAGTAAAATTGCCTTTATAAATCTTTAATTTTTTACTTGCTTAAGCCTGAACAAAAATGATTAACTATACGATAATACAAACTTTAAAACCAAATCCCTTAGGACATAACATTCTTTCTCATTCTCATATTACTTGCTCAACCTGTGCACTTGCGGATCAAACAAGTTTTTTGTGCCTAGGCGTGACAATCTCTACCTATATCAGGGTTTGGGACAGAGACCTCTATACCTAAGCATGTTGCCCCTACGCCTAGGCGTGGAAACCTAGTCTTTATTCATTGTTTCCTTGCTTTTTTTGCTTCCTTTCTAGGTTCCTTCCTCTTTTCTTAGCCCTATCCAAGCCTCATTCCTTTAGGACTCCACAAAACAAGATTCAATAGATTGGAATAAGAGGCTAGGAATTATTAAAAATCATCTATGGAATCAATTCTAAGAAAGAGGAGAAGTTTGGCACTTGATTTATATAATTTCTCAAAAAATTTATAGAAACCTAGAAAAACTTGATCTATCACCTTATTAATTACCCAATTTAGGATTGAAATAACTCCAATTCATGGCTTTATTAAGAAGCTGTCTCCTTTACAACCATTCTGATGCATGAAGTGACACACGTACCTATTATCTAAAGTAGTGCTCTGATGGAGAAGAAGGAGCAATTGCCAAGGACACATGGTGCAATCTTGAGAAGCATAAGATTTCTACAAAATCATTGGATACTGAGAGTAGTTACTATATTTTGCCTATAAATAGGGAGGTTGGGTATATTAGGGGTCTTTTAACATTTTTAGTAACATAGAAAAAAAAAGGACAAGGACTCACAAAAATGGAATAATAAGTAGAAAAAGCATGTGACCAAAGAAGAGAGTGGACAACTGGAAGAAGCTCAATGTAAGAACCAGAGTCGATAGGAGGGAAAGAGTTGATACAAGTCTGAATTCACAGCGATCAAATCAAAGGACACCAACCACCCAAGACTCTAAGAAAACTGTCTGGAACTACTTTTAAGTGCCAAAGAAATGTTGTAAAGAGGAAAATATGGAGGCTAATCTTGAAAGGAAAGCTTAACTATTGCAAAGGCACCCAAAATCTCAGAATTTTCAAAATTCAAAAAGAAGCAGGAGTGATTACAGTTAAAGGAAGTATAAATGGTAGATTTGAAGAAGGAAAAAAGGGCTTAACACTCGTGACTCCTCACATACATAGCAAGAAAAGTGTCCCTCAAGTGCCTTTACATTTTTCTAGAATTTTTTTCCTTTCTTTTGTTTAGTTCTTTAGTTCATTTTTCCCTTTGTTGTTTTGTTGCTACTATAACTCTGACAACTTTTAAGTTGTACTCTTTATTTTCAGTTAAATCAAAATACTATTTGTTATACATGTTAATGGTATTCTGTATTTCATCAAATTGACATTTCTATTCCTAAATTTAGACATTGTGTGAAAACAGAAAACCAAAAGAGGAAGTGATTCCCTTCTTTGAATTGAGATTATACAATTTTAGCATATATGTAGATAACATTTTGGGATTCTTGGTCCACCACAAAGGAATAGAGGTCGACAAGAACAAAACTGAAGTTATAATGGAGGCCCTTCAACTAAGGAATAAGAAGGAGTTACAATCTTTATTGGGCAAAATCAAGTTCTTGAGGCATTTTATTTCAAACCTGGCTGGCAAGTTGAATATTTATTCCCCTTTACTCAAACTAAAGAATGAGGAGGAGTTCAAAAAGAATCAAGAGCACCAGAAAGCTTTTGACAAAAATATCAACAAAATTAAGCAATACTTGGTAAATCCACCTATAATGACTCCACTTGATTCTAACAGACCTTTAAAACTATATTTGTCCACCAATGATGACATCATAGGCTATTTTTTGGCCTAAGATGATGAAAATGGAATTGAGAGGTCAATCTTTTACTTTAGCCATATGTTAATAGAAACCAAAAGAAACTATAGTGAAGTAGAGAAATAATGTTTAGCTTTATATTTGGCTTGTATGAAACTTAAATATTATATGATCCTGACAACAGTTTATGTGTATTTTGATGTCAATATAATTAAGTATATGCTGACCAAGCATGTAACCTATAATAGAATAGACAAATGGATTATTTCCCTTTCAGAATTTTCTTTGCAATTTGTGCCAAGAAAGGCAACGAAAGGCTATGTCTTGGCTGATTTCGTGGTTGACCATTTTTCAAAAACCTTAGTAAATTATGTGGGTTTAAGGAAATAGAAGCTTTATTTTGATGGTTCGAGTAATCAATTTGAGACAAGTATAGGTAATTTTATTGTTGACCCATCCGGAAAGCTTATGCACATTAATTTTTGTCTTAATGGAACTTTATCAAATAATGAGGCTGAGTACGAAGCCTTGATAAATGGGTTAGATTTCATTCTTAGGATAGGAGGCAGAAATATGGAAATATATGGTGACTCGATGTTAGTTATTAACACGAGAATATAAAGTTTTAATGTAAGTTTGATGATATATTTAGCCACAATTGCACGACTACAATATGAGTTCGATGAGGTGGATATTCAACATATCCCAAGGGTGTCGAATTATGTGTCAAATGCTTTGGCTCAGTTAGCCTCTGATGAAAATTAAAGATGAAATTCTACCTGTAAAGGAAAGAGAAAAATTTTAGGCTAAAGATTTTAACAACGGGATGATATTACTCACCTCAATGTTTAATAATCAATTTATAGGGATGATATTACTCACCTCCACTAACCAATATTCATGATGAGGAATTACTTACCTCAACGTAACGAGGAATTAATTACTTCACTATTCGATCAATTTAAAGAGGATATTACTCACCTCCTTACTCAATAACATAGAGAGGATATCACCTCAATATGCTTCATAAACGAAAGAGAGGATATTACTCACCTCAATATGCTTCACAAACATCTCATGCAAAACAATCACTAATTACCCATAATAATTAGCATCACAATTGATTTATATGCATCTCAAACTCATTTCACACACACTTCATCAAATACTCCTAAAAGTATCTTAACACTCTTAAAAGAGCATACATGAGTGATTCCAATGCTTAGGAAAAACTCATTTCCTCAAATCATCATAATACACAATTTATGTATATAGTCATGTCTAATTATCCCACATAATTAGCACTATGAATCCATTTGATTCAATATTCATACTTCATTAAATACTCCTATTAAAGTCACATTATTCATTACGAAGGATAAAAGAAAGAATCACATATGTGGGCCCCTTCATTTTCCTCAAATAAAGCTTTGTTATGTTTTGTCCAGCGAAGGGCGCTCAGGCGCTCACACACAGGCGTTTAGGCGCTCGTCTCACAATAACTCACAAAAACTTACTAGACACTGGGTGCTCAGACGCCCATAACCCCAGTGATAACACTATTTTTTATACATTTTATAAACCTCTCACTAGGTTTCTTAAGGTTCAATTAAGCTTAATTTAGTTAGTTTTGACATATTTTATGATATTGGACCTTATTGGATCATTGAAAGAATTATTGCATGAATTAGCCTTAATTTATCTTTTTGGCAGTGTTTAGTAAACTGGCTATAAGTTGAGTTTCAAATATCTGGTTGATGTGATTATAGTCTTATAGGAAAGCTATGATAATTCTCTACAACTCTCATGAAGACCTTAAAGGCCAAATCACACATTTGGATAACTCAAATTGGAGTTGAAGCAAGAACTAAGGTGTTGATCCTGACAGTTTGAACTACGTGTACTGTTCATGACACAATTCGGGATATAGGATGTCAAATGGGCTGAAATTTTGATGGTTGATATTTAAGACTAAAATCTACAACTTTCATATTGGACATTTTTCAAGAATCAGAGGTCTAATGGGTCATATTGGGCTTGGAAGTCAGAACAGAGGAGCTATCACTAGGCCTGAGCAGTATGTAGTAATCAGACCATATCTTGAGTTGTAGAAATAGTTTTTAACCCAAACTAACTGCATTTGAAATCTAAGATCTAAGCCTATAACTTTTATGAAGACCACATTTCTCAAAAATGATGAATGCGATGACTTCAGAGCTTAATGATTTCGAAAGACAAAGAATCTCCATAATTTTCCACTCATCAAAAGTCATTTGGCATTTTTCACTCATTCACCCACTCATGAATCAGCCTGCTTGTCATTTTATATCCCTAATCCTCTATAAAAGGCACCATTGGCTGCTCATTTAGGAGTCTTGGTCCTAGAGGCCAAGATCATGCTATTGTGTTTTTGTAGTTTTCCTTTGTTCTAAATTGAAGTCATGTTCCTCTTCTTCTTCTTCTCTCTTCTTTTCTTCTTGTCTATGAGTAACTAAGTTTCATTTTACTTAGGTGAAAAGGTGAAGCTCTTGGTAATGAAATAAGGTTAGATTAATTTCTCTCTTGTGCTTAAATGATATATTTTCAAGTGGTCATTATACGTATTGTATTTTGTTTCCAATCAATTTAGAAACCCTCCTTGTAAAGTGAAGTTCTTGATTTGGTGTAGACAAAAGATTGGCACAATGAATGCTTGAACCCATTTACAAGTGTTGGTGTTAGAAACTCTCCTTGTAAAGTGGAGATCTTGATTTGTTGTAGACAAGATTTTGGCATAATAAATGCTTGATCCCATTTATGAGTAGTGGTGTTAATAGATGATTAAAGGAATCATAATATAATTACGTATATGATTTTTAATGAACTTTGAACAATGTATTTTTTGATTGGAACCTCCGCTATGTGTAGATTCTAATTGAGTTATAAAAAGAATTAATATTGTTCTTATTTTATTTACCAAGAGTGGATCTCCTAACCCAAGTAAATCTTTTTTATTTGTTGTGACAAAATATTTACTTTACCTTAATTAATTTTTTTTCATCAAGTCTTTATGGTTCGACCTCAGACTCATCGAGAATTTATTACTTGAGATAACCTGCAGTTGAGTTTGTAACTTTTAATCCGCATCAAGTTTTTGGCGCCGTTGCCGGGGACATGATTTGAAGAACAAATTTATGGTGTAAATATTTTGTATATATATTCTACTCTTTTAATTATTTTTTTTTGTACTTACTAACTTAGTGGGGGAAACTCTCCTTTTTATTTTCTGTATTTTACTTTTGTACTTACTAACATACTAACTTAGTGGAAAAACCTCTCTCTAATCTCTCTGTAATCTTTAATCATTAATGAAATAATCTTTCTTCTTCTCTTCTCTCTCGCTGGAGCAAAAAATCGGCTCTGCCGATTCTTTGGTTTTCATATTTTAAATTTATTTTTTGCACTTTATTTTCTATACTTTAATTTCGTACTTTACTTTCGTATTTTATTTCTAACTTTCTAACTTATTAACCTACTAACTTTTTAATTTTCTTGCTTACTAACTTACTAATTATCTAACTCTCTTACTAACTATCTAACTTTTTACTTTACCTACTTCTAACATTTTAATTTATCTCGCACACTAACTTTTTAATTTTTTTCGCTTATTAACTTATTTGGTGATTGGTTTATTCCACACATTTGTTAATATTTATTTATCTTATTTATATTTAGTTACCTTGTTAATATTTATTTACCTTTGTTAATATTTATTTGGTGGCTGATTTATACCACATCCTTGTTTATATTCTTTTCTATTTTAAGTCATTTATTTATGCTTAATTGTTAATATTTAAATGGTCGATTTTACTGCCTACTTGTTCATTATTCTAATGGCAGGTTTATACCGCCTACTTGTACATTATTATTTCTATTTTAAGTCACTTATTTATACTTAATTGGTAACGTGATTTAAATTCTGGTTGTTTGGTTAAAGTTAATTCTAGTACTTTGCATATTAATTTGTTTGAATCACAATCACATACATCAAACACAATGGCTGAAAATGAAAGTATGCATGATGAACATGAAAATCAACCGTTGAGAACCATGCATACATACAATCCGGGATGGAGAAATCACCCGAACTTCAGTTGGAGAACTAACAATCAGGCACAATTTATGCAACCACCACCTCCTCAGGCACAACAGGACTATTAAAATTCTCAAGGATATGCACCTTTTGTCCCACCATACAGGAATAAACTTGAAGAAACATTGTATGCATTCATGGAAAAGCAAGATGTCATTATTAACCAAAACACTCAAGTCATGATTGACATAAAAGACACTCTTGCTAAACTTTTTTCTGCACTCACCATTTACGAGAAAGGAAAATTTTCTTCTCAACCTCAACCAAATCCCAAGGGTCAATACAATCTAAATAAGGGTAGTTCAAAAAGTCAAAAAATAGAGCAAGCCAAGTCAGTGTAACCCTTAGGAATGGAAATGTTGTTGAAGAAAGTAAGGAGATAAAGAGCTAAGTGTCCAAAGTAATAAACTTCTTGAGTGTGAATGAGCTAGAGGATGTGGAAAAGAATCAAGATAGTAGTGATACTGAGTTACCCAAGGAACCTAAGGTGACAATGTTATTGACATGGACTAGATGCAAATGATTTTGATGTTGACAAACAAGAAAGCAATGGAAACACAATGATCAAGTCACAAGGAACTCAAGCTTAGCATGTAGGTCATAGATCTTATGTAAAGGTATATTAAGGATTTACCTCAAGCTCAAATGGCTTCCTTAAAATGAATTTGCAAAATGGTTTTTCAAGTTAGGATCAAAAGGTTTTTTGCAACAACTCTTTGAAATCTTATATCCTTTTTCAAGTAAATCTCCTTGTATGAGTCAAAGTTGAAATAAGCCTTTTTGGGAACTTTCCAATTTTTTTTTAATAAACACAAAATTGCTATCTGTCATGTTAGGAGTCAAAATTCTAAGGCCCCTAACCGATTAGGACCAGCTCCTAACCGGTTAGTTTGTTCAAACAGAGGCTTTGCCTCGTTTTCTATAAAATACCTAACCGATTAGGCAAAGTGGCTAACCGGTTATTTAACAACTCAGAAGCCAAATTTTTTTTTGTCTTAACCGATTAGGTAGGAGACCTAACCGGTTATTCTATAACTCAGAAGCTAAAATGATTTTGTCCTAACCGATTAGGTGAGAGACCTAACCGGTTAGTTTTACTCTCAGAAGCCAAAAATGTTTTGT
Source organism: Ormosia semicastrata (assembly GCA_029884595.1). NCBI lineage: Eukaryota > Viridiplantae > Streptophyta > Magnoliopsida > Fabales > Fabaceae > Ormosia > Ormosia semicastrata. The sequence goes on from JAQQTO010000063.1 coordinate 24,720,183, forward strand.
CCTAACCGATTAGGTGAGAGACCTAACTGGTTATTCTCCAACTCAGAAACCATTCTGATTATGTCCTTACCGATTAGCCTGGAGCTCTAATCAGTTAGCATCTTTCTCAGAACCTATTTTTATGTTGTCCTAACCGATTAGGACACATCCCGAACCGGTTATTTATCAAAACAGAATAAATTCCTTTAAGCTTAAAGAGCCCCTAACCGATTAAGGGGCCTGACTAACCGGTTAGTGTATGTTCTGGAAAAATAAGCAGAAGCTCGTAACGACTATATTAATGAGCATTAATTGCTCACGTCAACCACCAACGACACTAAATGGCCCTTAACTATAATTTTGGTTGTTGGGGTTCTATGGATGTAACACCCTCCTTAGGGCGCCACACTTTATGTTACTTAATTACCAAATTACCCTTCAATTAAAAATCGTGCTTGTATTATAAATACGAGTTATAAAATTTCTTGATGATAATAAGATAAACTTAGCAGAAAATAAAAACATAACAACATTGTCACAAATAATTTACATCACATATACATACAAGCGTTTAGTACTGTCACACTTTGATATCTTACAAACTAGACTTCCAAAATATTTAAACTTTAAACTTTAAAACTAACATATAGCCCAAATCTTACTAGACAGCAGAACCCTCAGATAGGTCCTCCTTAGATTCCTCAATACATAGGAATCCGTCATGATGTGCAGTTCTACGAACAAGTGTCCGAGTAGACGACACAATACTAACCGTACTAGGAGTACGATAGTAAGCTCCCCAATACTGCCTAATAGATATTTTAAACTCTATAATAGATACTCTCTCCCTCTAAATCTACAGTCCATGCCTCATCTCCCCCAATGAATGTCAGCTTCAGGTAGCTAAGGAAACTAGGCATCTGCATCACTTCAGAACTCGACGTCCTCAATAGGAATCTGCTCCTCCTCAACTTCTCGCTCTTTTTCTTGCTCGACGTCTTAACAAATATAAATATAATACCAAACATACATGCAAAGGGGTGAGATCACCTACGCCAATACCAGTATGGCAGTAATGAAGATAAACACATACAATATCTCATACAGTTATCATACCACAATTACAATTATGCCACTAACATCAATATCATCACAAGACATGTAATATACAATAATTACAGTCATGTTATTATCAATAATCAATAAATCAATAAATCAATTATCATAAATAAAAATTATGATAATACCCTCTATCATTATATGTATGCACACAGACTCAATTTCCTACTCCATGGAGCTACAACTCAGGTCGGAGAGAGTGATCGAAAAGAAGTGTCGGTACCAACATGCCTTGGACCATGTGCTCAGTTTTGCACATCCAGCATATACACGACAGTCTTTATCAGATCCTGATTAAGGATAGTGTCTCGGTCCGGATCATTGGTGTGTTGCGTCAGTCTAACCCACGGTACAGAAGAGCTACCATCTGCCCATTGTAGGCAACCCGCACCCCAATGCCCCCAAGGTCAACGAGTGACTTACACTACGCATATCGCACCCACTCAGGAGGTGTAGTCTCTCCTAGGCAACTAGCCTCATACAGTCCATCGGACCTTCCCAATGCATGTACTATGCATTATTCACATTTCAAATTTATATCACATAATCGGGGTCCACACAGTAATATAACAGTACTATTACTGTACTTTAATCGCGTAGTCATATTTTCGCGTCTTCTCAATTGCGACTCAATTCTGCCGCCTTTTCAAAATCGCATAGCGACTTTTCAACGTTTTCCAATCGCGTAAATATTTCTCTTACATTTTAAATCGAAAATACTATTTTTCTCATTTTAATACCAAAATTAGCTTTATTTTTCATATTTACACTTTAGTTCCTCAAAAACTCATATTTACGAAACAATCCCTCATAAAATCCATATTTACAAAATAGTCCCTCAAAATTTAATATTTACTGAAAAATCCCTCATAAATTATTATTTACGAAAAAGTCCTTCATCAAATTTATATTTACGAAATCATCCCTCCTTTATAAAATATTTACAGTTTGACCCCTCTAAAAATAATATTTACATTATGACCCCTCAAAAATCAATATTTATACTATGACCCCTCTTTTTGATAAAATTTGTAATTTAGTCCTTCTTTTATAAAAATTTGTGGTATAATTCCTCTAAAAATCAGTAAATGGTATTGTTTTCAAAAATTGTTATTTCTTTTCTTTACCACCCATGAAATCATTTTATTTTACCAGACTCAAATTCTTTCCAAATTCATTTAGATGTCTCAGTTCTCATTTTAATTCATCAGTGTAAGGACTTTGGTCCTTTTTCCATTGTAGGGCCGTAAGCCTTAATACTCTTTGGAGTACACATACAATCGATTAATCATGTTATTCACATCCTAACTTACACATACAATCTCATACTTTCATAATTACACATACACACAGAATATCAAAACTTTAAGCATTTAATCACACATGCAAGCATAAAAACTCAATCAAACACATCACAAACACAATCAAAACACATCAAATAATCGGTGAAGAACCCTTATGGATTTTTCACCGTACAAAACCATCCTCACACCACCAAAACTCGGTTGGTGAGGTTAAATCTCCCTCTTACCTCTTGTAGACAATTTTAATCAGTTGGTTCTCCTTCCTTCCTTCAAATTCGTACTATCCACCAAACAAATCCCTAAAATTCTTAAACAATTAGTAAAAACACATACAAGGTACAATATTGAAAAACCATGGAACAATCATGGTTAGAAAAATTAGAAATCCTATTTTGAACCATAGAAACCAAACTTACCCTTAAGTAAGTAAGAAAGAAGTGGAATTTTAGGCAAGATAGAGTAGGAATTTGGGAAAACTTTGTGAATGAAAGATGCTTAGAATGGTATTTGGCTTTAGGAAATATGATAGGAAAAAATTATAGAAGTTTGGTAGTATATGTAAGGTGCATGGCCGAATATAGAGAGAAAAAGAGAAAGGAAAGTTTGCTTGGTTCTTGATAGCTTTTTGGAGAGAAAGTAGATGCTTTGATTTGTGATAAGTGAAAGAAATGAAAGTGAAATGCAATAATGGATGCAGCTGCCGTGAGTGATCTTTTAGGGAGGTTGAGTGAATGAATTTGCATGCTAAAATATCTAAAGTGTTCACACTTGGTGCACATGGCTTATGTCATGTTGGATGGTTCTTGAACCATGTAGATTCAAGCCCACTTGCCTCCTCATTTTGCAGCCCCAATTTCGTGCAGCCCCTCATCCATTTAGTGACTTAATTATTTCCAAATTAGTCCTAATTACTTGCTAACTAATTAGGGAATTAGTTAGGTTAAATATCCTAACCAATTTTAATTAACGTAACAATCATATAACTAGTTAATTTAATATATATTAGCATATATTATAACCTTTAATTAATATTAGGATATCTAATTAGTATTTAGATTATAATTAATTAATAACTAAGTTAGTTCACTTAGTATGCTAATTAAGTAATTAGATTAGTTGAATTAAGCTTAATTAGGTTACTAACCCTTTTCAAGCCTACAATCTTTGACTAAATCCTAACCCTTGATTCATCTTTAATTTCAAGCCATAGATCACATCTAGGGTAGATATCAATTGGTCATAAAACTATCCTTCTAATCTCACCAATGATTAGATCCACGGCTAAGATTAAAGCTTCTAAAGTAAGCTTTAAAATCTAATGGCTCACAAAGAAGTCAATGCTTCTTTTGTTGACTCTTTCTAATTGGTTAAGAAAGTCAAGCCATCTATTTTGACCATTTCCTATTGGTTTAGATTTCTGTACAGTCAGCATCGTTGACTGCTACACTAAACGTGGGCCCCACGAACTTTTTCGGGTCCACAAATAATTTTTCTACTGTTTTTGAGACAGTAGGTACTATTGAATAAAATAATATTATAAAAATATAAAATTATTTTATTACACACTTAAATTCTAAAAATTACGAGATTAATATATATATCAATCAGAATTGGGTTTAGTAAGATCCCCCAACTCTAATTAATTAAAATAAGATTTTTCCCGGTCAAAAAATTATTATTTTCTTGACTCGGAGCAAATCACACAAAATGATCAAATATGATCTCAGAACAGTCAAATTATTTTTATAACACACAGAAAATGTAAAACAGTGTAATTCTGCTATTACTATTCACATAGTCAGAATTTGGGGTGTTACAATGGAGGGTTAGAAAAACTGAAACTATCAATCTGAAAGTTTACTACTGAGCATTAAACAAGTTTTTCTCATTATTTCATAAAATCCTCTGTTTTAAGCTTGAACTTGTGTGAATCCCAAATACCATAGTTCTTCAATTTGTATTACTTGCTCTAGAGAGAGTTTCTTCCATTTAAATCTTATACAATTTGTTTAGAGAGGGTGAGGTATCCCTCAAGACTTGTAAGGGTGAGGTATCCCTTGGAAATAGAGGCTCAACCATAAGGGTGAGGTATCCCAAAGTGTTGAGTGCTCAAGGTTGTAAAGGTTGTCAAGCACCTATTGAAACTTGAAGAAATAGTGGAAAATCTCTAGCGGTTGCTTGAGAACTGGACGTAGATCACAAGTGGATTGGCGATCGAACCAGGATAAATCGTTGTGTTTATTTTCTCTAAACCCTTCTCTTTACATTGACTACTGTTTTATTGAATTGCTTGAATATTGTTCCCTTTGGTTATTGCATTTATAAGTAAAAGTGTTTATCTCATATATCCTATCATTTCTTAATCATCAAATAGCTTCAACGAAAATTTTTTATCTAACGATTTGTGAATGATTTTCAAACTTGTCTTACATACTCAATTCACCCCCTCTCTTGAGTATTGAGGCCACTTGGTAACAAGTGGTATCAGAGTTAGACTCTTGTATAAAGAGCTTAACAGCTTCAAGAGAAGTGATGGCTTCAAATGGGTTTTCAAATGAAGGTTCTTCTATAAACAGACCTCCTTATTTCAATGGGGATGGTTATGCCTATTGGAAAGAAAGGATGAAAATTTTCATTGAAGCTATTGACTTAGATATGTGGGACGCCGTTGAAAATGGTGCTTTTGTTCCAACACAAACTAAAGATGGTGTGAAAATTAATACACTTAGAAATGAATGGACCGATGATGATAAAAAGAAGGTTCAATACAATTTGAGAGCCAAGAACATCATCACCACATCCTTGGGGTATGATGAATTCTTTAGGGTGTCAAATTACAAGACCGCAAAAGAAATGTGGGATACCCTACAAGTAACTCATGAAGGTACTAGTGAGGTAAAATGATCTCGAATAAACACTCTTACTCATGAATATGAATTATTTAGAATGAACCAAGGTGAGAGTATTCAAGATATACAAAAGAGGTTTACTCATATTGTTAATCATCTTATCTCATTGGGAAAGACATTTCCTAATAAGGATCTTATTAACAAAGTCTTGAGATGTCTAAGCAGGAATTGGCAACTCAAAGTAACGGCTATTGCGGAATCAAGAGATTTATCAACAATGTCTCTAGCCACCTTATTCGGAAAGCTTCAAGAACTTGAGCTGGAACTAAATAGGCTCAATCAAAATGAAGAGCATGACAAAAAGAAGAAGGGAATCACACTCAAAGCCACCTCCTCTACAATTGAAGATGATGATGAAGATGGTGAAGATAATGCTGAATGTGTTGAACTAAGTGAAGAGAATCTTAGTCTCCTTGTGAGAAAGTTTGGAAGATTCCTAAAGAAAAAAGGATTTCAAAGAAGACCACTATTTCCTCAAAAGAAAGTGTATCACAAAGGAGAAGGATCCTCTACTCCTCCAAAATGCTATGAATGTGGAAAACCGAGGCACATGAAAATGGAGTGTCCTATGTATCTCAAGAAGACGGAGAAGTTTGAGAAAAGGCCTTCCAAAGAAAAGAAAAGAAGGAGAGCATACATAGCTTGGGAGGACAATGACTTGAGCTCCTCCGATAGTTTGGAGAATGAAGAAGCTCATCTTCGTCTTATGGCTCAAGGAGAAGAAAGTGAATAGAGCGACACTGAGGTAACTTCTTTTAACTCTGAATCTCTACCTTCATATGATGAATTGCAAGATGCTTTTCAAAAATTGCATGATGAATCTTTGAGGCTCACAAAAATGGTTTTATCTTCTAACAAAACAATTTCCTTATTGGTGAACAAAGTTTCTACTTTAAGTAAAAAGATAAATGAGCTTAAGATTGAAAATAAGACCGTAGGACTTATTGATGCTAATTCATTATGCATGACTTGTTCCTCATATGATAACACATCCATATCATTACCTTATTTATCATGCAAAGCTTTTAAAAAAGAAATTGAAGACTTGAATAACACTCTTGCAAAATTCACTTTTGGAAGAGACAACTTAAATGTGTTGTTAGGGAGACAAAAATGTGTTTTTCAAAAAGCCGGTTTGGGATTTAATCCAAACAACCATCAAAAGTCTTATAAGAACTTCTTTGTTTCCTCAAAAACTTCAAGTAGTCCCTTTGTCAAATGTTTTCATTGTGGTAAGAAAGGGCACAATGCATCCACTTGCAATGTTAGAAAGAACATAAACACCAAGGTTGGAATCAAAAGGGTTTGGGTTCCTAAAGGCACCATACCTAATTCTAACACACAAGGACCTAAAACAATTTGGGTACCAAAGGTTAAAATTTGAATGTGTATTGTAGGTGTGCTTGAAGACCAAGAGCTCAAGTTGGTATCTTGATAGTGGTTGCTCCAAGCACATGACCGGTGATGGCTCCAAGTTCTCCTCCCTTACCCACAAGAAACATGGTCATGTCACATATGGTGATAACAACAAAGGAAATATTCTTGGAATTGGCAAAGTTAGTAAGATCCCTTCATCATCTATTGATAATGTTTTGCTTGTTGAAGGACTTAAACATAATTTACTTAGTATTAGTCAATTATGTGATAAAGGCAATAGAGTTATATTTGATTCCTCTTGTTGCATAATTGAGGGAAAGGATGATAAGCAAGTTAAGTTTGTTGGTCATAGGGTCAATAATATATATATGATTAGTCTCGATAATATCTCCTCAAATGATGCTAAATGCTTTATGAGTAAAGAAAATGATTCATGGTTATGACATAGAAGAATTGCTGACATTCACATAGATCACTTAAACAAATTAGTTTCTAAAGAACTAGTAATTGGTCTTCCAAAGCTCAAATTTGAAAAAGATAAACTTTGTGATGCATATCAAAAAGGAAAACAAGTAAAGGTCTCTTTTAAAGCTAAAAACATGATTTCAACTTCTAGACCTTTACAACTTTTGCACATGGATCTTTTTAGTCCCTCTAGAACTATGAGCTTTGGTGGGAATTACTATGCATTAGTGATTGTGGATGATTTTTCTAGGTTTACATGGACATTATTCTTGGCCCACAAAAATGATGCTTTTCAATCATTTAAAAAGCTTGCCAAAGTAATTCAAAACGAAAAAGGTGTTTGTATTGCATCCATAAGAAGTGACCATGGTGGTGAATTTGAAAACCATGAATTTGAAACTTTTTGTGATGAACATGGCATTGAGCATAATTTTCTGCCCCTAGAACACCACAACAAAATGGTGTTGTAGAAACAAAAAATCGATCTTTAGAGGAAATGACAAGAACTATGCTCAATGAGGCCAGCCTCCCTAAGTACTTTTAGGCGGATGCGGTTAACACCGCTTGTTATGTTATGAATAGAGCTCTAATAAGACCAATTTTAAAGAAAAATCCATATGAATTGTACAAAGGAAGGAAGTTAAATGTGTCATATTTTCATGTCTTTGAATGTAAATATTTTGTTTTGAATAATGGAAAGGATAACTTAGGGAAGTTTGATGCAAAATCTAATGAGGGAATATTCATTGACTATTCTATACATAGTAAGGCCTTTAGAGTCTATAACAAACGAACTATGACCATAGAAGAGTCTATACATGTTGCATTTGATGAAATTAACCTAAATGAGCTGAGAAAGGAGCTTGTTAATGATGTTGCATAAATCTTGGCAAAAACGCACTTGAAAAATTAAGAGAAAGAGCCCAAGAAGCAAGAAGAGAGACTTTTTGATCACTCATGACAAAAGGATTAAGAAATCATGGACCTACCTAAAGAATGGAGGACATCAATGTATCACCCTCTCGATAAGGTGATAGGTGATGTATCAAAAGGGGTAATCACTCGAAACTCACTTAGAGATGCATGTAATCACTTAGCCTTTGTCTCTCAAGTTAAACCTAAAGACATAAATGAGGCCATTAATGATGAGCATTGGATCTTGGCCATGCAAGAAGAACTAAACCAATTTGAGAGAAATCAAGTTTGGGAAATAGTTCTAAGGCCCAATGATCATCCTATAATTGACACCAAATGGGTCTTTAGGAACAAACTTGATGAAACGGGCTTAATAATAAGAAATAAAGCTAGGCTTGTAGCTAAGGGTTATAATCAAGAAGAAGGCATAGACTATGAAGAAACTTATGCTCCCGTAGCTATATTAGAGGCCATTAGAATGTTACTTGCATATGCTTGCATCATGGATTTCAAACTCTATCAAATGGATGTCAAAAGTGTCTTTTTAAATGGTTTTATAGAAGCAGAAGTGTATGTGGAACAACTTCCTAGTTTTGAGAATTTTGAATTGCCCAACCATGTTTTTAAACTGAAAAAGGCCTTGTATGGCTTGAAACAAGCTCCTAGAGCTTGGTATGAAAGATTGAGCAAATTCCTTTTAGAAAAAGGTTTTTTTAGAGGCAAAGTTGACACTACCCTTTGCATAAAACACAAAATGTATGACATACTTCTAGTTCAAATCTATGTTGATGACATTATATTTGGAGCTACTATCAACTATCTTTGTAAAGAATTTTCAAATATTATGCAAAGTGAGTTTGAGATGTCCATGATGGGTGAGCTCAACCTCTTCCTTGGTCTCCAAATCAAGCAAACAAGATAAGGAACTTTCATAAACCAATCCAAGTATTGCAAGGAGCTGCTCAAGAAGTTTGGAATGGACAATGCTAAGCAAATGACACTCCTATAGGCACCTCTTGCTATTTGGATAAGGATGAAGGAGGTAAATCAGTAGAAATTACAAAATATAGAGGTATGATTGGTTCACTCCTTTATCTCACTGCAAGTAGGCCTGATATAATGTTTAGTATATGCATGTGTGCTAGATATCAAGCTAATCCTAAATAATCACACCTAAGTGTTGTTAAGAGAATAATGAAATACCTAATAGGCACATCACAAATGGGTTTGTGGTACCCTAAGGGTGCCTCATGTAGCCTTATTGGGTATTCCGATTCTGATTTTGCTGGATGCAAAATGGATAGGAAGAGCACTAGTGGGACATGCCACTTGCTTGGAAGCTCACTAGTTTCTTGGCATAGCAAGAAACAAAATAATGTGGCATTGTCTACAGCTGAAGCTGAATATGTTGCAGCTAGGAGTTATTGTGCTCAAATCCTTTGGATGAAGCAATAACTCTTGGACTATGGTCTTGAGCTTGATTACATCCCCATAAGATGTGATAATACCAGTGCAATTAATTTATCCAAAAATCCCATTTTGCATTCTAGGACTAAACATATTGAAATAAGACATCATTTCATTAGAGATCATGTTCAAAAGGGTGATTACATGCTTGAATTTGTGGAAACCACTAAGCAACTAGCTGACATTTTCATTAAGCCCTTAGCAAAAGAAGCATTCTTCTATATAAGAAATGAACTCGGAATATTGGATCAATCATGCATAAGTTGATTACTTGCTACATAACTTATTTTCTATGATACCTATTTTGCTCCTCTACTGCATAATATCATTATTTCGCTGTTAATCTCTTTTAAATCCAATACTAACTTGAGCGTCGGAGTGTCTCCTTATTTTGTTTTGCAGGAGCTCAATTCATGCTTAAGTCCCCTGTTGGGAATTTTTTGCGGATACATCACGCAGCGGAAAACAGGGATTCCCACCGAGGATCCATGCGAAAAAGCCATAATCTGAGTTTTTAAATGATTTAACTCTTGAAGCGTGAATCACCAACACCGTAATAGAAACGATGTCTCTGCGGTATCCACACGAATAGACTCACACACGTCCAACATCCGCAAAGAGGAGCCTCACGTCTCTCACACAGTGCTAGCTGCGAAGAGAAGAGAAGAAACATGTCACTCTCTCACTCACTTTTCTGTACGTGTGGCTAGGGTTCTGAAAATATCTATCTTAGCAGCCCCTTAGCAGTACTATTTATAATAGTGACTGTCTTAAGTGAGTATGAGCAGCAGCAAGGTAAGCTGTGCAACCCTAGACCCATCTGTTATAAGTCTGGCCCATATTTGAATCCGAGTCCAACTTGGATCCATTGCTCTAATTTTAGTCTGCTCTATGTGTGTGACTCTGCAGGTTCTTATTACGTTGGCAGTAATATTAAAATCCCAATTTAATATTACAAGTAGTGAGCGGTATCTAGTAACACATCGCTGCTACCCAAGTAATAAGAATGTCAGTGATTTGACATAACCTTTCTGTGACCAATGTTTCCGTGTCGTTTAGTCCCTTTGTCAAGATATCTAGATTGAACACAAAGCATGGAATGCGTCACCCTTGTATAGTCCAATCATTCGTTTCCTGATATTCGAGTAGACTTTGTAACAACAAATGAGATCAATATCTCTTATTGACTCATTTGAGCATGGCCATGCATTTCACAGTCTCACTCAATCAAGGGTCCCGAAGATATCGCTCCTATTATGTAGGAATGACAAATCCCATCTAGGTCACTGACATCCCTCTGCATGATTCGCGGTATGTCCAATAACCAACTTTATAATCACCTTGTTACAGATGACATTTGATAGCATTAAAAAAACACAACTCCTCATGTAGGAATCGTAGTGATTTCAGGTCAAAGGACCACAAACACCATTGTCACTATAAGAATCGCTTATGACACTCACGTAACGATCCATGTAGCGTTCTCATGGTGGGTCAGTCCAGTACACCATTACTCTAATATGTACCCATGTGAAAACTTGATATCTCATATCCATGACCCGTGAGATGTGGTCATCAGTCTATGCACATACTAGTCTCAATGTATTATTGTTGTCCTAATTAACAATAATACTTGACTAGGGACATTTAAGAATAGTGTTATAACCAAAAGGATCTCACGATCAAGTCATCCATTTGATGTCCTATAGCATCAAACTTACTATTCTAAGGACTTTATTACGTTTATCAAAAAAAGAACATAATAAATGAAATACCTCATATATAAAATAGCATAATAGAATGTATGTAACTACAAAAAAATGTATTGGCCTCTAGGGCATACATTAACATCCCCTAATCTTAAAACTAAAGTTCCTACTGCAAAAAATGAACTCTGAAGCTCCTCCTACTTGATCTGATATTGGGATCATTTTTTTTTAATGGAAATGAAGTTAAGCTAACAATGAACTTCACGAAGACCTAAACTCATATGCTCAAGGATTATTCCCATGAAATTGTTCTAGTGCTATCAGTAAAATGATCAAGTAAAAGAAGAAAATGTAATTTTGTTTGGCCTCTAGAAGTGTTTTGGAACCCTGAGGTGCTCTCTGTTAAGACCAAACAATCGGTTAGGCATGGCCTCTAACCGGTTACCCTATGTTTGGAAATAATTTCGTGCTCTCTGTCAAGCAAAATAACCAGTTAGTTAATTGCCCCTAATCGGTTAGCTCAAGCCGTGATCTCCAAATTGTTTTTCCTAACCGGTTAGCAAACAATCCCTAATCAATTACCCTGTTTCTGGATTCCATTTTGTGCACTCTAACTTAGCACAGTAACTGGTTAGCCACCCATCCTAACCGGTTATTGGAGAACATAGTGGCTTAACTCCATGGCCCTAACCGGTTACCCACCTTGCCTAATCGGTTAGGACACCCCACTTAAACATCCCCCAGTAGCGTAGCTCTCCCCATTCACGCACCCTTACCCCTATTATCATCTTCATCCTCTCAAGCTCTCTCACACCCATTCCCTCACATTCATCCCTCACTATAAAACCACCACAAATTTGGCCTTTAAACCCCATTTCTCTCACAATCCCTCAGTTTCCATCATCTTTCTCAGATTAAAACTCCATTTTTCTTCCAAAATTTCCATCTCCCTCACACACTCTCTCTCCACCACCATGCCTTAAGCCTTCATTCCCACCATGGCCAACAGCTCTTCCTTCCCCAAAAGGTCACGCACCAAAAATCCCAATGTCCCAAAGGAAACAACTCCTACTGACACTGACCCAGATTTTTCAGTAGCTTTGAATCTCGGAAGATACTTTACTGACCCTACTCAGATGAAGAAATATCAGTTGGAATTTCATGCAAGACGCATCATCTCACCTAAATGGATGGATTGGGAGTTTTTCATCACAGAAGGATTCACCTCTCTTACAGAGCTTCTTGAATTCCATAGGTTGAGAACTCTCGTCATCACTAATCCAGGGTATTTCTATCTTGAACCTACTAAAGTCTTCTTCTGTAATTTATCTATTAAGGGTGGAACTTTGATTTCTGAAGTTAAAAAGCACAAGATTGTTGTGAATCCCAATGAGTGGGTTCCTTTGTTTGATCTTCCCCACTCCGGTGAAAAGCTCAAATTGGAAAAACATGGCCAATGGGAAAATTATAAGAAAGATCAAGCTACAATGGGCATGCTTCATCCTGGTATTCCAATGCCAAAGGAAACTTTTACTACTGACCTTCTGAAGCTACATGATCGTCTTCTTCATTTCATTGTCACTCATATCCTAGCACCAAGGGCAAATAACTATGCCCTGGTTGAAGAGGAAGACATTTTCCTGATGTGGCTTCTCAAGGAACGCATAAAGATCAACTGGCCTTTTTACATTATACACAATATGATGAAAGCTAAAAATAAGGCAGTTATGGATCTTCCGTATGCCCTTTTGATTGCTCGAATCCTAGACCACCATAAGGTTCCCCTGTTGGACAATGGCATTGTAAACACTGCAAGTTCCCATAAGTTTGGACTTGCCTCTCTTAATAGAATGCACATGAAGAACGTCAATGGCGAATGGACTTATGGTCCTGCACGTGTGGCAGGAGCAGCACCAGAAGAAATTCTCGCTGATTCGACTGATGTCCCTATAGAAGAGGCACCAGAAATAAGTAACGTCTCTGAAACCACAAGTGAAGCCCGTATTCTTCCAGCCATCACGGATCTGTGAACCTACCAAGAGCATAGCAACTCAGCAATTTTTGATCGGTTAAGTGCTATGGAGGACCGCTTGGATAGGATCGAGCGTCGCTTCCCTGCACCTGAAGAACCTGGGGCTTAGGTATGGACTATTTGTCATAGTTGTATTGCTGAACTAATTGCTTCTGAGCTCTATTTTGACTATGCTTGGTTATATTATTTTGGATACTTTGGTAGACTTATTTGGCATGACTGATGACTGATTATCTTTGACTTATTTTGGAAATTATGTTTAGTCTTAATAGTTATCTTTGACTCATGTTTTGAATCTTGAACATATCTAATTATGGTATGCCTTATGAGTTTCTGTATGACTGATTATGAGTTTCTGGAAACTATGTTTAATCTTATTAATCAGTTTCTGTTTTGAATGCTTGGTCTCGTATACCTTATCTGTGTCTGCCTAGTTTACTGGACCTTTTTTTGATTATGACAAAAGGGGGAGAAGGATAAGGGCTTTCTATTTATTGAGAAAAGTAGGAAAAATAATTGTATGTGTTATGATAATGTGTTGTCTGTTAATGGTCCTGGAATCCCAAAACAAAGGGGGAGCTGTGCATCTCTGATTCAAGCACCTCTTGAACAAAAGAGGGGGAATAAGTCTCCAAATCCTATTATGAATTCCAATTATCATTTGAACTAATCCTTTTCTCAATAATTGTTTGTCATCATCAAAAAGGGGGAGAATGTGATTGACATGGACTAGATGCAAATGATTTTGATATCGATAAACAAGAAAGTAATGGAAACACAATGATCAAGTCACAAGGAACTCAAGCTTAGCATGTAGGTCATAGATCTTGTGTAAAGGTATATTAAGGATTCACCTCAAGCTCAAATGGCTTCCTTAAAATGAATTTACAAAATGGTTTTTCAAGTTAGGATCAAAAGGTTTTTTGCAACAACTCTTTGAAATCTTATATCCTTTTTCAAGTAAATCTCCTTGTATGAGTCAAAGTTGAAATAAGCCTTTTTGGGAACTTACCAATTTTTTTTTAATAAACACAAAACTGCTATCTGTCACGTTAGGAGTCAAAATTCTAATGCCCCTAACCGATTAGGACCAGCTCCTAATCGGTTAGTTTGTTCAAACAGAGGCTTTGCCTCATTTTTTATCAAATGCCTAATCGATTAGGCAAAGTGGCTAACCGGTTATTTAACAACTTAGAAGCCAAAATGTTTTTGTCCTAACCGATTAGGTAGGAGACCTAACCGGTTATTCTATAACTCAGAAGTCAAAAGGATTTTGTCCTAACCGATTAGGTGAGAGACCTAACCGGTTAGTTTCACTCTCAGAAGCCAAAAACATTTTGTCCTAACCGATTAGGTGAGAGACCTAACCGGTTATTCTCCAACTCAGAAACCATTCTGATTATGTCTTAACCGATTAGCCTGGAGCTCTAATCGGTTAGCATCTTTCCCAGAACCTATTTTTATGTTGTCCTAACCGATTAGGACATATCCCTAACCGATTATTTATCAAAACAGAATAAATTCCTTTAAGCTTAAAGGGCCCCTAACCGATTAGGGGGCCTGACTAACCGGTTAGGGTATATTCTGGAAAAATAAGCAGAAGCTCGTAATGACTATATTAATGAGCATTAATTGCTCACGTCAACCACCAACGACACTAAATGGCCTTTAACTATAAATTTGGTTGTTGGGCTTCTATGGAGGGTTAGAAAAACTGAAACTATTAATCTGAAAGTTTACTACTAAGCATTAAACAAGTTTTCTCATCATTTCACAAAATCCTCTATTTTAAGCTTGAACTTGTGTGAATCCTAAATACCATAGTTCTTTAATTTGTATTACTTGTTCTAGAGAGAGTTTCTTCCATTTAAATCTTATACAATCTATTTAGAGAGGGTGAGGTATCCCTCAAGACTTGTAAGGGTGAGGTATCCGTTGGAAATAGAGGCTCAAGCATAAGGGTGAGGTATCCCAAAGTGTTGAGTGCTCAAGGTTGTAAAGGTTGTCAAGCACCTATTGAAGCTTGAAGAAATAGTGGAAAATCTCTAGTGGTTGCTTGAGGACTGGACGTAGATCACAAGTGGATTGGTGATCGAACCAGGATAAATCGTTGTGTTTGTTTTCTCTAAACCCTTCTCTTTACATTGAGTACTATTTTATTGAATTGCTTGAATATTGTTCCCTTTGGTTATTGCATTTATAAGTAAAAGTGTTTATCTCATATATCCAATCATTTCTTAATCATCAAATAGCTTCAATGAAAATTGTTTATCTAACGATTTGTGAAAGATTTTTGAACTTATCTTACATACTTAATTCACCCCCCTCTGTAGTATTGAGGCCACTTGGTAACAGACAAAAAGTCTTGTTAAGCCAAAAAATGATGACGAGGGCCACCAGACATACATGATTGACTCAATCATGGATAGGGGAGTTTCTACAACTCATGATTTGGATCCCCTTGAGAATTTTTTTGTTAATTCTGAATTTGATTCTATCAGTAATCCCTCTTATGTAGTTGATATTTCTACTATTTCTTATAGAACTAAGGATCATGACACTCAAGCATGGCAACCAAAGTTTAAGGAGTTGCCTAAGAAAGGTTGGAGTATTGCTGATAAAAAATGTGTTCGTCTCTTGGTGTGTTCTTATAAAATTAATTTGGAAAAAGGTAAATGGTCAACGGTTGAAGCTATAACTTGAGTTGAAGGATCCAGATGTAGCAAAGACTTTGGTAAATGATTCTGTCTACTAAAGATGAGGTAAGTTTTTAGTATTTCATGTTTTTATTGAGTCGGCTTAAGTGGCCCCCAAATTTTGGAGCCTTTGTATGGGGATGTAAATAGTATCGGCTAACAAAAAAATATAAAACAAAAGAACCCCAAAAAAAAAATTTCTTTGCATGCTTATTTATTTCATTTTACTTTGTTTTATTTTTGTTATTTTTGTCATTGCTAACGATTGTCAAGGTGTAGTTATTCTCTTCTCATCTAAGCATTTCAGGTATGTGACTTCTCCCCATTACTTTGTTTAATTTTGTACCAATAATTTTTTTAATGTATATTGATGAGTATTTCTTCAGTTGGATTTAATTTTTAACATTGAGGACAATGTTGTGATCTGTTTGGGGGGAAGGATAGTTGACCAAAAAAAAATGTGGGGAAGTATGATATGATTGTCAGCAACTTACTAAACTAAGGAAGGATGGCAGAATAAAGAGTGATTTTACTCTTGAGACGCATCTAAATTAGGAAGTATGTTTATTGATATGATTGTCAGAAACCTACAACAAAACCAATTAGGGATGGCAGAGTAAGGAATAATTTTACTCTTGAGACGCATCTAAATTGGTGTAGACAACTAGTTTGTGTAGAAATAACAATTCAAATTCAGTAAAATTTACATGATTGAGTTAATTATCTTCTTTCTTAAAAATCATGTACTTAGTTATGGATGTTGAATTGGTGGACTGAGAATGATAGAATTATGCCTTGTGAGATTTTGAGCCTATTAATGAATGGATTGAACATTTGTATCATTCTCTTCTTTCTTGTGTGATTTTTTTTTCACTCATGAAATTGTTATTCTAGAACTTGCTTTGATTCTTTTTTAAACTACTTTTTCACATGGATACATAAACATGATTGAGGTAATTTTCTTAAATTAACTACTTTGACCAAATAGTCAACCTTGCATATTTTCCTTTGCTTAACCCCTTTGAACTTATTTGACCATTATTTGTTTCGAACTCATTATGTGCCTTAAATGAAAAACTATGTTCTTACCTGACCTTAGGGAATAAGAGAGCATTGACTTTGTTATTGGATGAGTTCTTGAACAAGTGTAGGGGTGTGTGTGCAAAATGGTTAAAAAAAATGTATATACGATGTTCTTTTTGTAAAAAAATAAATAATAAAAAAATCAAAAATCAAAAAAATGTAAAAAGAAAAAGATGGTCAACAAGGCAATAAAGGAAAGGAAAAGAATATTTAAAGGGAATTTGTATTAGGTGGAGTTGGGATGAACTTTCATGCTTGTTAATTGAACTCAGTTTTCATGCTCTTTTATTCTCTTTGGTATTTAACTTGTCATATCTATATTACCTTCTCCTTTATCTTGACACCATTGCAATCTTGAATAAAGTCCTCATGATTTGTGTGTGCATGTGTTCTGAGTAGTGGAGAAGTAGAAGATAAGCAAGCTTATGGTAGTATAATTTTCATGGGTTGAATTGAGTGAAATACCTACCTTTTAAATACTTGAGGGATTGAGAGCAAATCTTATGAAGATCTATCATTCTTGATTCATTCTTTTCAACTAAAGTTTCCTTGCTTGTTGGTTTGAGATGTGAAGAAATGTTATCTCATGAATGTTTTGATTTCTTGAATGTCTAGTTGCTCTTCTTGATTTATTTAGTCCTTTAGAATTTTTAGTTTTTGAGTCTGTGTCGTTTTTCTTTGTTCCCTAATTTTTTGTTTCTTGTGTTTTGCCCAAGAGTGCAAAAGCTAAGTATGGGAGAATTTGATAACACTATCTTTTATATATTTTATAAACCTCTCACTAGGTTTCTTAAGGTTCAATTAAGCTTAATTTAGTTGATTTTGACACATTTTATGATATTGGACCTTACTGGATCATTGAAAGAATTATTGCATGAATTAGCCTTAATTTATCTTTTTGGCAGTGTTTAGTAAACTGGCTATAACTTGAGTTTCAAATATCTTGTTGATGTGATTATGGTCTTGTAGGAAAGCTATGACAATTCTCTATAACTCTCATGAAGACCTTAAAGGCCAAATCACATGTTTGGAAAACTCAAATTGGAGTTGAAGTAATAACTAGGATGCTGATCCTGACAGCTTGACCTATGTGTACTGTTCATGACATAGCTCGGGATATAGGATTTCAAATGGGTTGCAATTTTGATGTTTGATATTTAAGACTAAAATCTACAACTTTTATGTTGAATACTTTTCCAGAATCTAAGGTCTAATGGGTCATATTGGGCTTGGAAGTCAGAACAGAGGAGCTGTCACTGGGCCTAAGCAGTATGCAGTAATCAGACCATATCTTGAGTTGTAGAAATGGTTTTGGCCTAAACTAACTGCATTTGAAATCTAAGATCTAGGCTTACAACTTTTATGAAGACAACATTTGTCAAAAATTATGAATGCAATGACTTTATAGCTTAATGATTTCAAGAGACAAAGAATCTTCATAATTTTCTACTCATCAAAAGTCATTTGACATTTTCCACTCATTTTCCACTCATCCACCCACTCATGAATCAGCCTCCTTGTCATTTTGTATCCCTAATCCTCTATAAAAGGCATCATTTGCTGCTCATTTAGGAGTCTTGGTCCTAGAGGCCAAGATCATGCTATTGTGTTTTTGTAGTTTTCATTTGTTCTAAATTAAAGTCATATTCTTCTTCTTCTTCTTTTCTATTCTTTTCTTCTTGTCCATGAGTAACTGAGTTTCATTTTACTTGGGTGAAAGAGTTAAGCTCTTGGTAATGAAATAAGGTTAGATTAATTTCTCTCTTGTACTTAAATGATATATTTTTAAGTGGTCATTATACGTATTGTATTTTGTTTCCAATCAATTTAGAAACCCTCCTTGTAAAGTGGAGTTCTTGATTTGGTGTAGACAAGAGATTGACACAATGAATGCTTGAACTCATTTACAAGTGTTGGTGTTAGAAACTCTCCTTGTAAAGTGGAGATCTTGATTTGTTGTAGATAAGATTTTGGCACAATGAATGCTTGATCCCATTTATGAGTGGTGGTGTTAATAGATGATTAAAGGAATCATAATATAATTGCGTATATAATTTTTAATGAACTTTGAATGATGTATTTTTCGATTGGAACCTCCATTATGTGTGGATTCTAATTGAGTTATAAAATGAATTAATCTTGTTCATATTTTATTTACTAAGAGTGGATCTCCTAACCCAAGTAAATCTTTTTTATTTGTTGTGACAAAATATTTACTTTACCTTAATTAACTTTTCTTCATCAAGTCTTTGTGGTTCGACCTCGAACTCACTGAGAATTTATTACTTGAGATAACCTGCACTTGAGTTTGTAACTTTTAATCTGCATCACCCAGCGCCTAGGCGCTCATTCCCTGATGCAGAAATTGTAGAATTTTGTACTGTTCCATTAGGGAACAGGGGTGCTCCACACCCTCAAATCTTAAATCCACTTGGTTTCTCACCTTAGGTAAGACCCATTAACACACTACAACTCTTAAACCACTTTAATTTCACTCAATCATATCACTTTGTGAATCAAAATTCACACTTAACCTAAACCCATAAATATGACCTAAAAGGGAATCAAGGCATCTAATTGATGAAAAATTCATCAATACACATCCATAACTCAGTTTCTAACTCAATCAATCTATCCACTTCAAGATTCAACTCAAGAATCACACAATCACTCTCAAACCTCCATTTCTTCATCAAGTACCTTAAGAACCAAAAATGAAAAAAAGGAATACAAGTTATTCAACTAAGTTTCCCCATACTTCAGTGGCCAGAAATGAAGTCTGTAAGCAGCTCATCTTCACCACTAAATTATTCTTCCTCTTTGCTTAAAGATGGACCACCTAAAGCTCCTTTGTTGGATCTCCTTTGGTGTCTCCCTGTTGCAGCAGTGAGAGAGAAGTGAGAAATGAGAGAAAAGTCTTATTTTGGCCTTAAATAGGCCAAGCAACAGAACAAGAAAGTCGTGCTCTCACTTTAGTCATTTAAGTAACTCATTATTCACCCGATCAGTTAAGAATGCTTGGATTTTACCAAACCAAGTTTCTTAACTTCCAACAAACTTAAAATAAATCCTAAGATTCATAAAAAATCTTATTTCACCATTTTCACAATTTGTCATATCTGCTGGAGGTCAATCTAGCACTAAAACACACAACTAGTATACTTAAAAATGTCAAACTAATTCTGATTAACCTCAAGCTTTAACCACATCTACTTCCACACATTTGTGACCTAGAAATAAATTTTTCACACTTATTTTTATTAACTAAGTAGTTTAAGTCAAAATCGGAGCTAAAAACAGTTATATTCCTTACAAAGTATTACAACAAAGTGACTAAATGTGCTCAGATGGTCACAAAATTTTACAGGCATGACAAATTAGTGTTAGGCTACCTCTGTAATTATATACAAGTCTATCATGATTATATACAAGTCTATCATGATTATCTAAGCTGGAAATAGATTGAGCTGGACCTTGCATCGCCAAGGTTGTTATTGGCCTTCTATGCATAAAGATTGTATAGAATACAGCAAGAGTTATCAAGAATGTCAGTGACATAGCCTCTTCAGCATGTCCTATCGAGTGACATGCATGTAATTATTAACCTTGGCCATTTAGAGGGTGGGCCATGGATATTATTAGACAAGTCTACCCCGCGTCATCTAATGGACACTAATATGTATTGGTTGCCATAGATTATTTTAGCAAATAGGCAGAAACAATTCCATTAAAGAACATAACTCAGCAAGATGTTATTGAATTTGTTGAGAATAACATCCTTTGTAGATTTGGAATCCCTGAGACAATTACAATGGATCAAGGTATTGTCTTCACTAGAGCTAAGCTAAAGGATTATGCATCCTCTAGAGGTATTAAACTATTGCCATCGAGTCCTTATTATGCACAAGCTAATGGCCAAGCCAAGGCTATGAATAAGATTATTATTAATTTGATTAAGAAAAATATTGACCAGTATCCAAAGAATTGGCATAATGTGCTAAATCAAGTCCCATAGGCAAGTCAAATATCTCTAAATGAGCCAATTGATTCCACTCCATATAAACTAGCCTATGGTTGTGATCTAGTGCTCCTAGTTGAGGTTAGGCTCCAATCGGCTCACATCACACATCATGCTAAGTTGCCTTTAGAGTGATATTGGCAAATGATGTATGAAGAGCTAGATAACTTAACTGAAAATGGTTAAAGGTGTTAAATCATATATTAAGTTATAAGGACAAGGTTCCCATAATCTACAATAAGAAAGTAAAACATGAAAACTTTCCTAGTGGGAGATCTCGTTTGGAAAGTAATTTTGCCCATAGATTAAAGGTCCAAGGCATACAGAAAATGAAGCTCCAATTTGGAGGGACCTTTCTTAATAGAACAAAAATACGAAGGCAATGCATATGCCTTAAGAGAAATTAAAACTAAAAGATATTGTGGAATCATAAATGGCAAATGCCTAAAGAAATTCAATTTGCAATATAAAAATGCCAATTGTCCAAAGTCAGAAAAGATAGAAAAGAAAAAATAAAACTAATCTAGCATACGCTTCAAGGATTGAAGAGTTTCAAGGAGTTCGACAAAGGCTTGTAGTGCCTCATCACATTCAATCATAGCTTGTCTTCAGAGTCAAATTAGCCCAAATAGAGCTCACATAATCTGCTTACTCTTGTAACTTGTCAGACAATTATTTCAAGTTACAAAATTTAGCTCCATAATTGTTTAACTTGTGATGCCAAGTAACATGCTTCTACTCAAACCTTGCTAGATTAGTGCATTCCTCCTGTAACTAGGTTTCTAAAGCCATGATCCTCTAAGAAGTAGTTGCAATTTGATTATCTATCTCTGCTACTTGAACCCTTGTAGATGCGGTCATCGCTTGCACTATCTTTTGTTTATCTTGACCGACACCAATGTCCTTGAGTATTGCTAAGCAAGTTCGAGTAAGACACTAGTGTTGCTCCAAGGTGGTTTCAACTGAGTCAAAAGTTGGCAGGATTAGACCAAAGGTGGCAAGAGGCTTGGTAAATCCATGGTATATGTCAACAAGTAGGGAAGCAACGTAGTTCTCAACAAGAACTACCACCTAGTCAAACAAATCAGTCATTGTGCAAAGTTGTTACTCACAGGCCGCTGAATCCGTTACAAGAGCTTCTAAACATTTCGACAAGAAGGTTTCAAATGCTACTATGGCCCGTCAAGCTTGTACGATATTTGCAAGGTCAAGGCCATTTGAAGCTGCAGGAATATCTTCAAGCTTGGAGAGAGTCTGGTTAAAAAGATCTACTTCATCATTTAAAGAGGTGTTGATAGTAGTAGATGGTCCAGTAGCATTTCGACCCTGAACCTTTTGTTCATCATCATGGAAATGAAAATACAGAAAAACACTCATAAGGTTAGACATAATAACAATAATATGCATATACATTCATTAAAATTGACTCAAATTTTGAAAGTCATGACTTGAAAAGGAGGTGGGGCTGAATTAAACCCATGGTGTTATATGCAATGAGGAGTGAGAGATGGCATGCAAACTTCATTATTGTCAAGATTAGGGGCGATCAATCTTACTGTAAGGCTTACCTTGTGAGAACCTAGACAAAGGAAGTATGCTAAAAACATGTTCTCAGATAAGTAAAAGGGGACATTAAACATCAAGCAAGTCATACCTGAATTCCTTCGTCCTGGTGATGGATCCTATAGAAAAAAGCAAAATTTCGACATAAGTTCCTGATACGAAGAAGTGTAAAGCAAAGAACAAATGGTAGACCACCACTTTAGGAAGTCAAAGTGCAGGAATAGCAAGGTCGAAACACATAAAGATCCTGAAAAATGTCCATAATCCTTTTATTCTTGGTAAATATCCTATTGATGTCCACAAGAGACGTCATTTTTTCTCCGTGACTAAAGAATAACGAAGGGTTTTCGAAAGGGACAAGGATGGTTTAGATTAACCCAAATTGTCAACATGATATATTTAGAAAATGGAGCAAAGAATAACATATGTCATTACCAGGCCACCAATATATGAGTTCTTGATAGCATAAAAAGTGCCCCAATACAGATTTCGATGTCAATCTAGTTTCAACAGTTGAGAAATCAATGCCTCGCCAAAATCACTCAGACTTGTAATGATGTTGTGCAAATGGTTGTAAAAATTGGGTAGGATGATTATGGTCGAGGTGGTAAAAGAAGTGCATATAAATCTCAAAAGCATGGCGAGGAGTTAGGGAAGAAGATGATGATAAAAAATATGCAAACTTAGCTCCATAAATCATTATTTCAAAGGGTCGTTAGGACGGATGTAAGGTTAGCATGTCTTCTAGAAGTGCATTAAGCCACAATTGAAGTAACCACAAAGGATAACTTAAGTTTACAACCTCTCTTTGAGCCCTCAACTGGCGAACAATATGGTTAATAGACCCGTAAAGGGCAGTCAACAAGAGTTGTCCTAATGCATACAGACCTTCATCCGTTAAAATAGAAACTAATGGAATATAGGTGACTGATACCTTAACCCGAGCAGGATGAAATACATATTTACACAACCAAAGCAATAAGAAAGCCAAATGCTCCACTTTAGATATACCAGACCAGTCCAATGGTATCTACTTATCCAACGAGAGTAACTAAGATGATTTAAAGGAGTATTCCTTAGTGTTTGTTGAGTTGATACAAAGCATGTTGAGGTATTAGGAGTGACGGGTATACCATCTGATTACAAACCAATCAATGTAGCTAGGTCTAAAAGAGTGATACTCATCATTCCACAATGAAAAGCAAAGGTATTAGTAGATGAGTCCTAATAAGAAACCGAAGCCCCTATCATTAAGGAAACTACAAACCATATGATGAGTTAGCTTAATAAGAAGAAGAAAACCAGCCCTTCTCTAAAAATCCTCATGAACCTCTTAGATTTGATCCAACCAAGAAAAATATTTGGGGTATTCCCTTTGACAACTCCTAATGACCTAATGTCTCCTAACCACAGGTAGAGGGGGAATATGGGACTTGTGAAAACAAGACTCTTAAAAGGAGCATAAGAAAGAAGCCTCTGAATCTCAAGGATATACCTAAAGGAAGGGAAAGAAGGTCCATGGAAGACTAAAGCAGAAAGGAATGAGTACCTACTATGAAATCTCTTCCTCATTTAGAGTGACTTCTTAAGCAATCATCTTAAAAGAAACACCTTTTGCTTTCCTTGAATCAGACCATGTGATAAGGTCAACATCCATGGAGTTTGGATGTTGTGAAGATCCCTTAACAACAGAAGAAGATATAGAATTATCATATTGGAGGTGCATAAATCTTTAGAGAGAAGCCACAGAAAAAGTAAAAAAAGCAAGCAAGGTATTTCTTTGAAGTTTTGCAAAGAAAAAGATTGCTTTGAAAGATCCTACGTTAGGATATAGCATTAAGCATTTTTGTTTAACTTATTTATAGTTGTGTTAGTTATGAATATAGCATAAGGATGAGTTTTAAATAACCTTTGTCTGTTAAAGTAATTAAAGATAAAGTCACATTTGAAATAAAATTTATCTGTACAGTTATAGAATAATTAATTAATTATCAAAGTTAAAATCAATTTGAGTTAGATAACAAAAGAATAGGCAAATAAAGTTTGAACTTAAGTCGAAAGTACATGGCCAAACATCACTTAAGTAAATTAGATATTTTGTCCCTAAGGTTGACGAAGGATTCTGTAAAGGTGGGTGAAGTGAAATTGATATGTGTTGCAAACCTAAGTGTAGGGTGTCTCAAGTAATAAATTCTCGAGAGTCCGAGGTCGATCCACAGGGAATTGATGAATAAAAATTCTTTGAGATAAGGAAAGGATTTGTCACAATGATAAATGTAATAAAATTTGTTCACAATTAAAAAGGATTTGTTTAGGCTAGGAGATCCACTCTTAGTAAGTAAATTAAGGACAAGATTAATTCTTTTTATAACTCAATTAGAATCCAAGCATAACGGAGGTTCTAATCGGAAAATACAATATTCAAAGTTTATTTAAGATTATATATGTAATTATATTATGGTTCCTTTAATTATCTACTAACGCCAACACTTGTAAATGGGTTCAAGTATTCATTGTGCCAATACCTTGTCTACAATAAATCAAGATCTTCACTTTGCAATGAGAGTTTCTAAATTGATTGGAAATAAAATACAATACATATAATGGTTAATTGATAATATAACATTCAAGTATAAGAAATGGATTAATCTAACCTTATTTTATTACTAAAAGTTTCACATTTTCACCCAAGCAAAATAAAAATTAATTACTCATAAACAAGAAGAAAGAAAGTGAAAAGAAGAATAAGATGAACATAACTTCTATGCAGAACAAAAGAAAACTACAACAAGAGAAATAAATTATACAAGAACATGATCTTGATCTCTAAACCAAGTTACTTCTAATGAGCAGCCCATGGTGCCTTTTATAGAGCATGGAGGGTAAAAAATGACATGGGAGTTGTTTAATGAGTGGGATGAGTGGGTGGATGAGTGGAACATGACAATAGAGTTGTTAATGAGTGGGTGGATTATTGCCATGCTTGTCTCCCCGCTCAACTAATTCAACTGTCTTCACACGACCATAACTCTATCATAACGTCACCTATTGCATAAGTGGTCTCATAAAAGTTTAAGATTTTTGTCTCAACTTTCTAATGCTACTAGTTTCATCATAATTTGACCCTTACAACCCAAGATATGGCCTAATCTTTGCACAGTATTTGGGTTCCAACAACAACACCTCTATTCTAATTTCTAGGCCCAATATGACCTACTATACATCTGATCTAACTCTTGCATTCTTCATGAAAGTTGTATATTTATATCTTATCTTTCACTTCGACTTAGTTTGGTGTCAATTGAACTCCTATAACTCAAGAAATGGGCTGATGAGTACACAGAGGTCAAACTTTCAGGATCAAAATTCTAACTTTTGCTTTCACTTCAATTTAAATTATCCAAATGTGTGATTCATATTACCAAGTGGCCTCAAACTCAAGAGGGGGGGTGAATTGAGTTTGTAAATTTTTTTGCAAATCTTTCGTAAAACGTTTGTTGAATAATTTTCGTTGAAGCTATTGGATGATTTAAGTGAATAGATAAATGAGATTGAATACTTCACTCAAAAATTAAACAATCTAAGATAAATAACATTCAAGAAAACATATAAAATAAATGTACAAATGTAAAGAGATGAGTTTAGAAGATCAAACACAATAGTTTATCCTGGTTCGATCACCAATCCACTTGTGATCTACGTCTAGTCCTCAAGCAACCGCTAGAGATTTTTCATTATCTTCAAGCTTCAACAGGTGCTTGATAACCTTTACAATTGAGAGCACTCAACACACCTTGGGATACCTCATCCTTGTGCTTGAGCCTCAAATAGGGATACCTCACCCTTTACAACTTTTGAGGGATGTCTCACCCTCAAGGGATACCTCACCCTTTACCAACTTTGAGAGATGTCTCACTCTCTAAGGGATACCTCACCCTTTACTCAAGAGGAACACCTCACCCTCTCCTTTTTCAGATTACAAAAGTATAAAGGATAGAAACTTTCTTGAAGAGTAGATAATACAACTTGAAGTTTACGGGTATAAAGGATTTACACACTTAGCTCAAAATAAAGATTTGGAGAAAAAGATGATGAAATTCGTTTTCAATGCTCAAGGATAATTTTCAGAATGTTCTCTAACTTATTTTCGATGCCCAAATACTTATATTTATAGCCCAATGAGTTTTTGAGCTGTTGGGGGTTTTTGGAAATGATTTAATATGAGAAACTAGCCATTTTATGACCGTTGGGCACTTTCAGATTCGTGGTAATCGATTACATAGGTGTGGTAATCGATTACACAGCTCTTAGAACTCGTTCTGGGCTTTTTAGGAAATTTGTAATTGATTACACACTTTCTGTAATCGATTACATGGCTTCTGTCAATGTTGTAATCGATTACATGACTTGTGTAATTGATTACAGTATTTCTAGTTTTGAAAACTGACTTTAAAAGGTCATAACTTCTTCATTTATTATCCGATTAAAGCAAATAACACTCATTGGAAAGATCTTTGAGTCTATTTTCATATAAAAGAAGTTTCAGAGCAAAACTCAAAGTATTTTGAAAGATATTATCAAATTAGTAACTAAATGTCAGTTTTGCAAAACTCAAACTTGACTGTTTTTGAAAACTAACTTTAAATGGTCATAACTTCTTCATTTCTTATCCGTTTAAAACAAATGATCACTCATCTGAAAGATCTTTGAGTCTATTTTCATATGCAATAAGTTTCACAACAAAACTCAAAGTAATTTGAAAGTTATGACCAAAAGAGTAATTATATATCAGTTTTACAAAACACAAACTTGGCTATTTTTCATAGATTTGAAATATTACCATAACTACCTTTTTAAAATAGTTTGTTGGGCCTTTAAACATTTTAGAAACATTTAAATATGTTTAAAACTTGTTTGAACTTAGTGTGATTCTTTTTTATCGTTATACAAGGTCTAAGTCCTATAAGCTAAGCTTGAAGAGTCTTGGAACTTAATCTTTGCACTTCTATTCCTTTCTTGTTTGTTATCATCAAAACCATTGCCATTGCCAATGCTAATCATATTCTCCCCCTTTTTGATGATGACAAACAACCATTGAGAAAAGAGTTAGTTCAAATAAATTGAAATTCATAAAAGGTGTATTAGAGACTTACTCCCGCTCTAATTTTCAAGAGGTGATTAGATCATAAATGCACAACTCCTCCTTAATTTTGGAATCCCAAGATCATTGAATTTGCACCTTATTATTTACTTTTTCTCAATGACTCATAAACTTCTCCCCATTTTGTCATGATCAAAAAGATATACAAGATATAGATTTTGACAAAGAGAGAAGTGATAGAGCAAAACCATTGCCAAATAATGAATATTCAATAAAGAATTCAACCAAATCAGCATTATATAACTAGAATATCCATTGAAAAATATCTATTTCAGAATAATGCAATAAAAGTTAGATTATGCAGCAAAAAAAAAAGTCACATTATGCAGCAAGATAATGGCATTACGTAGAAAAATATGGCAAAACAACAGAAAGTACGAATTGTGCAATAAAATAACCAATTTATGCATTGAAAGTTAGATTATGCAGCAAAAATGTCACATTATGCAGCAAAATTTAATAGCATTATGCAGAAAAATATGACTTTTTCAAATATAACATGATATTTAAATTAAAACATAAATAAGAATAAGAAATTGATATCACCAAAAGTGTGCTCTTTGAGTTTTTTGTAGGTGATTCCAACTTCTAAGCTTCAAGTCTTCATGACTCTTGGAGAACTTGGACCATTTTAAGTTTTCACTTCACTTTAATGCATGCTTGAGCTAATAGTCACCCTACAATATAATTCAAAATATTTTCTTTGGTATCCACCAATTTTGGATCCGTAGAGGTTAGTCATTGATCATTAATCCATTATGCTCTTATAGATATCAAATTTTCTATAGTATGTAATTTGAGCACAACAAATTTAAACAATCAATTGCCAGTAAGTACATAGCCAATAATATGCATGCTTTCATGATATATAGACAAAAAAATGGTCATTCCAGCATTGAAAACCAATTTTAAAGTCTGTGTAATCGATTACAATATGTGTGTAATCGATTACCAGCCCTCTGGAATCCATGTAATCGATTACATGTTTTGTGTAATCGATTACCAACTTTCTGTGAACCTTGTAGTCGATTACAGGGTTGGTGTAATCGATTACATAAGTTCTGAAAACATTGTAATTGATTACATAGTATGTGTAATCAATTACACGCTCTCTGACTTTGCTTGGAACGCTTGGCAGAGCCTCTGTAATCGATTACAAAGGTCTTGTAATCGATTACAAGCTTGCTAAAAATAGTTTTTGCACTTTAAACAGTAAAGGACCAAACTTAAAACATTCAAAAAGGTTTCAAATCAATTCTAAACATCATAAAGGCATAAAAACAAACTAGTTCTTGATCTAAAACACATGTTTTTTCGTTGTGGCAAAAACACTACTTTTACCAAGAATTAAATCACTTTGTGGATTTTGAGCAATTTGGTGCAATAAAAACACATTATTGTGCAGCAATACAATATATTATGTATCAACATACTATATTATGCACCAAGATAACACATTATGCAACAAAAATGCTCATTATGCAGAAGGATGATGAATTATGCAGCAAATTAGATGCATGATTAAACCATTATGTCAAGTTCAAGGAAATTGACATTATGCATGCTATTTCACACAAGAGCTATATTCATTTAGTATATACTAGACATATAAGGATATTTTTCAAGATGTTAACGAAGTAAAGCATAGAACAAGGCTCCACTTAACCAAAGGATGCAAGTTCAAGCCTTTTGGAGACAGAGAGGACAGCTTGAAGCATTTTCTGGTTTTGTACTTAGAGCAGCCACTTTTCAAGATATCCAAAGTCAATTCTTGGCCTTCAAGCACACCTACAACACGCTTCAATTTTTAACTTTTGGTACTCAAATTTTCTTGGATCCTTGTGTGTTAGTCTTTGGCATAGTGCCTTTCAGAACCCAAACCAATTTACACTACAAGAATTTTAAAAATTTGCTACCAAATTTAGCTACGGAATTTTTTGGTAGCTAATCCGTAGCTAATTAGCTACGGATTAGCTACGGAAAAATTATCCGTAGCTAAATTTTGGATGAATAGAAAGAAAATATTTATCCAGTAAATAGCTACTGAATAGCTACAATTTAGCTACAAAATTTAACTACAGAAATTATGGTAGCTAATCCGTAGCTAATTAGCTACGGATTAGCTACAGTATAAAAATCCCTAGCTAAATTTCATATACAGGTATGAAATGTACTTATTTTGTAGCTAATCTATAGCTAATCCGTAGCTAAATTAGCTAAGGATTAACTACAAAAATGTATTCGTAGCTAATTTTTTATTGGATACAAAAAAAAATATTAATAATGCTAATTTTATGGCGCCAGCCCTTCCCTCCTCCTGCTTTCCCAATTTCCATTTCACTTTAATCTCTCTCTGGTTGCCCGTTCCCTGTCTTGTCCTGCCCTCCCTCCCTCTCTCTCATTCTCATCTCTCATCAACGAAGCTACTTGCTACTCTCTCTCTCGTTGCCCGCTCCCTCCTGCCCTCCCTTCCTCTCTCTCATTCTCATCTCTCATCAACGAATTTCCACAACATTGGAACTACAACTTATACATCTGGGTATCCTCGACCACGACTCTAATTTTTCCATTCGGGTTGCCCTCTCTACAGGTTTGTACCTATTGCTATTCAAAGAGAACTTTCTCACCCCCAACATTGCTTGCTAAAATCCTTCTCGTAGGGCCATAGCTTCTAAAGTGAGAAATTCTTAGTTTTTTCTCAATGTAAATGATTTTCCTTACACTGGGATAATAATTATCATCTAATTATAGAATTTCTAAGATATTTTTTATGAGTTTATATTTATAGGATTCATTTGATGAGCTTATTTTTTAAAACTTGTGATTAGAGAATAACTTATTAGCATTAGTAAATGTTGTTATATATATACCTGCTAATGATTAGAAAAATAACTTATTAGTATTTCCTTCCTTATCAATCTTTGCTCCCTGCGAAATGCATGCATGATAAAACCGTAGTTTTTTTACCTTTCCTCTTTTTTTTTTTTTTTAATGTTCGATTGACGTGTTACTTCTTTTTATTCTAATTGGTGTGAGTTTTCCCTTAAAGATTTGTTCTTTCAATTAGCTTTGTTGATTTTTTTTTATTAAAGGTGGACTTTTATTTTTGTTTTTATTTATTTTGGTATTTTCTTTCTGAAAGTTGAGTTATTAAAGTGACTGGAGCTCCTGGGACACTTTATGCTAATGAGACCTTCTAGCTTCAGGTGGATTTTCCGGAGCATTACCCAATAGAAGCTCCACAGTTATTATTCATAAGCCGTAGGATTCTCTTTAACATATGTAAATTCACCATTTTTTTAGCTAGTTCTGATGTTCACTGATGCTATTTTGTTTTGACTTCTGTTATGGATGCTTTTTAAGTTAGGTCATATTTTTGCATCCTCTGGTGCATCCCCATATCTATAGCAACAGCATATTTGTTTAGGTATGTGATTTACTCATTGTTTTATGGTCTAATCTTATTCTATAAGGAATATTCTGCATACACCAATAGGTTATTTGTATCAAGACAAAAAAAAAAAGGTTATTTGTAAGTGTATTTTTTATATTCTTATGAGGTATTCTCATACTCTGAGTATGAGATTAATCTTCACTCGGGCATTGAGAAATTAATCTTCTCAAACATATCTTATATAATCCACCAAATTTTAAATTATGATTTGGTGAAAAGATAGATTAGAGAAGTAATAAGATGCTTGTGCTTTGAGAAAGAATATCTAATATATAAGAAGATCATATACATAACTTAGTTTAGGCACTATGGCTTGTTCACGTTAGATTAGAATTATCCCAGAGGATGAGCTATTGTCATTGCAATTAGCAACTGCCAATGACTAATCTATCTAATCATTTGAGTTTTTGAATGTAACTGTATCTTTGCTTTTTGTATTGATGATATTTGATAAGAATTTTGAGTCTTTGCTTGTTTCGATAATTCTTCTTCTTTGTTGCTCTAGTTTAATTTTAATTAATACATGTTCTTTCCATGTGTGTAAAACAGCCCATATCCCCATTAAGTTGCTAGAACCTCATAGAAGGTGCTTCATCCATCATCCTTGTGTAAAATAGCCAATTATCCATCGCATATAACAATAGACACTGGCAACTAAAAAAGCATGCCCCTAGCTCAAATGTGGCTGAAATAAATATGATCACTTACTCATGTTAAATTAGATCTGATTAGTGATTCCAAATAATCAAAGCTTTTATTAGGGAAGGGTAGAGAATAGTGGATGTATACATATAAATATATATAGCAGGACACGTAGGGATTGCATTGAGAGAGGGAATGATATGGTTGTTGTTGGTTCAATTTTCTTTTTGCCTTTTAGTTCACTTTCCCCAACTAAGCTTTCTCCAGCACCCCAGGACACATTCTGACCTTCTGTAGCAACATGATTGTAAGCATCCTTAAAAGACAGACATCCATTCGAAGAGAACTTCCAAATCAAGCTATCTGAGCAAGGCTTCAAAGGAATGCAATAGCTTCTGATTTCCTGAGCCAGATAAGGAGAAGAGTCTTCTATAGGCTGAGGTAAAATCCATGTATTGTCTAATAAAAAGTCACTTACAGTGGCATTCAAAGAGTTCCAAATATTAGTTGGAAAATTCAAGTACTTCAACTATAGGAGAAGGGAGCCAATGATCCCTCCAAAAGTTAATAGTTTTCCCGTCACCAACCAGACCAAAAACCTTATCCCTGATATGATGCCAAATCTATTTTAGAGCGAGGCAGATTGAGGATTTAATGTACCTAGTAATAGGCTTGTTCTGTCTAAAGAACTTTGATCTCGGAATTTGGACCATTGACTATCGAAGTCATTAAATTCCAACCGAGTTTTAACATAGCGAGCCTCATTAATGGCTCTTAAGGACCTAATCCCAAGCCCTCCCTCAGAAACAGTCTACACACCTTTTTCCAAGCCACAATCACCAACTTCCGACATTTACATCTCTAGACCAAACAAAATTCCTTATCCAAGAGTCCACTGTTTTTAGTAAAGAGATTGGCCAAGAATAAACATGGAAGCTGTATAAAATCATGCCCTGTATCACCGAATTCACTAACTGCACCCTGCCCATTATAGAGAGCAATTTACCTTTCCAAGAAGCTAATTTACACTTGATTTTATCAGCAATAGGATGGAGATGGGTAGCCCTAGGCTTACCTTTAAAGAGAGGTACTCCTAAGTAATTAAAAGGAAGAGATCCTGTAGGAAATCCTAGCAGATTTCTGATGCCTTCCAATCTGCTAAGAGCAAATGAACCAGTGTAGAATCTACATTTGCTCAAACTTAGATATTGACCAGAAGCATTACCATAATCAGAAAACAGATTCATTAAAACTCTCAAGTTAGCTTTTGAACCTTTACAGAAGACTAGGATATCATCTGCATAGAGGACATGAGATGGAGTGGAAAAAGATCTTGGGCTAGCCATAGGTTTAAGAGTTCCAGATTGCACAAGGTTGATTAAACCTCTGCTTAAAACCTCTTCAGCAAGGCAAAATAACAGTGGTGAGAGAGGGTCACCCTACCTCACACCCCTTTTACAAGAAATGAAACCAATGGCCTTTCCATTAACTGAAAAAGAAAGCTTTGTTGATTTTAGGATAACTTCAATCCATTTACAAAAAATAGGACTAAAACCAAAAGCCTTTAGAACCTGAACAAGGAAGTTCCAATCTAGAGTATCAAAAGCCTTCCTGATGTCAAATTTCAAAGCAATGTTTCCACCAAAAGACTTTGAATCCAAGAGGTTTATGGCCTCGATGCTATGCAAATACAATCTGAAATTTGTCTACCTTTAATGAAGCTCTCTTGTTCGAGATGATGGATGGAGCCAAAGTGGCAAGCCTATCACCTAGGACCTTTGAAATAATTTTGAATTGGAAATTTGCTAAGGCAATTGGCCTATAATCTTCAATTTGCTTTGCTCCATCAAATTTAGGAATGAGCACTACCAAGTTGGAATTGAGATTTGGAAGAAGCCAAGACTGTTGAAAAACAGAAAAACTGACTTGAATACATCATGACCAATGATGTCCCAAAATTGTTGGTAAAAAACTCCACCATAGCCATCTGGACCCGGGGCACTGCTGCATTCATTGAGAAGACAATAGCTTTAACCTCCTCCATTGAAGGGAGGTTTGTCAAACATAGAATTGTCTTGGTGGCGAGTTTGGAATAACTCTATTGAATAAACCAGATCGAACACAATTATTATCAAGAAGATAAAGTGTAGAAAAATAGGAAAGCACATGATCCTCAATTACTTCTTTACTATCCGAATTCTATCTCCATCCTTAAGCAGAGACATGGATTTTGAAACTTGTCTAATCCTGGCTAGTTTGTGGAAGAAAGAAGTATTTCTATCCCCATTAGAAAACCAGTTAAACTTTGCTTTTTGTGCAACTGAAGTCTTCTTGAAAAGAAAGTGCTTGCTGCAACTTGCATTGAGCCTGCAATTCTTCAGAATGCATAAGATCATCATAGCCTGAGCTATCTATTATACGTTGGATGTGATCAACCTCACCTAAGCAACTTGGACATTATTATTGACATCTCCAAATACGTCTTTGTTCCAAACTTTTAATTCTTTCTTTAAGGCTCTAAGCTTCTGAGATAAAATGACCATAGGACAACCAAAGAAATCCCTATGCCAGACTTCCTCTACCAATCTTCTACAGTCATGGTGTTATGCCCACATGCTTGAAAAACTTGAAGGAAGATGGAGCAGAACTAATAGCATTTTGAAGAGAAACTAGCAAGGGAAGTGATCTGACTTACTACGAGTCAAAGTACGGCAAGAAATAGATTTCCAAAAAGACATGAACTCATCATTACATATAGATCTATCAAGCCTCTTTTCAATGTGATATTTTGCTTTCCTACCATTTGACCATGTAAAAGATGCACCCCGAGTGATAATATGATGCAAATGGAAGGAATTTGTCCAATTTTGAAAGTCAAAACAAGAACTATTAGAGGGTAATTTGCAGCCTCTAACCTCATGAGCACCAAGGACAGCATTAAAATCACCCAAGAAAAGCCAAGGACCAGGAAAATCATGCTGCAGCTTATTCAAATCAGTCCACAAATCTTTTCTCTTTTGAGCAGATGTGCTAGCATACACAGCACCAATATTCACCCAAGAAGAATTAAGCATGAGGGAAATAGATATCTGCTGGGAGGAATTGGAGATAACTAAAGGATTCAAGTCTAAAGAACAAGCTCCCCATAAGTTTGGCTTCAAGGATTGTCTATCATTAACATCAAAAACCTTCATTTTGATCTCACACCAAAAACTATCAGGAAGCTGATTAACCAAGATCCAGGTTCAGAAATAAACAGAATATCAGGCTTATGCTTTGAGCATAGCCTTTTAAGACCAATCTAGTATCTAGATTGGCAATACCCCTACAATTCCAGTAGACGATCTTCATAATCAACATTGCTTTGAACTGCCCTTGAATGGGTAACATAGGCATTTGATTTTGAAGCAATCTGTTTTTTCTTTTGCTTTTCTTCTTCTATGATTTGGACAGGACCTTTGTAAAGCCATTATCTGCCACATCTGGATTAACATTACCCTTTAAACCTTGAGAAAAAACATCTGCCAAGGACCGAGATTCAGAAACAATCTCTTCTTTTCCATTAGGCTGCCAAAATTTTGTAACTAGGTCTAAATCATTTTGGACAGCCTGATTAAAAGGAGTATAAACTGGAGTAACTGGTCTTTCTTCAGAATTCAGAGAATTAGGAACAACAGCAAGCCCTCCCAGATCCATATCAGCAATGCCTTTGGAAAAAATTGAAGGGGAAGATTCATCAAAGATAGTTTCCACTGATTCAGAATCACTAGCATTACCAGCACCAACCAAATGCCTATCATCATCATTAAATTGATGAATAACAGGAGCTTTACTAGATTTTCTAAGTTCCACATCAATTACCATGTCAGGAACTCTAAAAACAGGATCCTGAACCACAACATTTTGATTCACCACATCTTGATCCAGAAAACTTGAGCCACCCCCAGGAGAAGTCCTCCTTACTGGAGAGTTATGAACCACAGCCTGTTTTCCTAAAAGAGCTGCTAAATCCTCTTTTGCTTGAAAATTCAGATCCTGCATCACAACATTCTGCAACCTAGCAGCTTGTTCTCCATTACTAGGTTTACTGATAACAACATCCTCTTTCGAGTGCAAATTCAAAACACCAGCTTCCT
Organism: Ormosia semicastrata; assembly: GCA_029884595.1. Lineage (NCBI taxonomy): Eukaryota > Viridiplantae > Streptophyta > Magnoliopsida > Fabales > Fabaceae > Ormosia > Ormosia semicastrata. The sequence continues at coordinate 24,756,212 of JAQQTO010000063.1, forward strand.
TTGTAGCATCTTTTCTAGGAACATACTTCACAACACCTTTCTTGCCACCATTGACTTTATTTGATAATTTACTTATCTAGAAAAACATCTTCAAACCATAACTAACTCTCTGTTACACAACAATTAAATTCCCGAAAACTTAAACCTATAACCTACCTTTATATGTATTTCCAATAGGCTACCTAGACTAATTCACATTATTTCTGATTCTTTGAATTCCCTTTACCAAACTAATCATAAGTTTTAACTTTACTAGGTACCAATAAATCGTGTTTAAACATTGTAAGGATGATCTAAAAAAGCATGCCCCTAGCTCAAATGTGGTTGATCTATATATAATATGATCAAGCATGCCCCTAGCTATATATAAAATGATCATATACAGAACTTAGCTTAGGCATTATGGCTTGTTCACGTTAGATTAGAATTATCCCAGAGGATGAGCTCTTTGTTATTGCAATTAGCAATTGCCAATGACTAATCTATCTAATCATTTGAGTTTTTGAACGTAACCTGTATGCTGCTTTTTGTATTGATGATATTTGATGAGAATTTTGAGTCTTTGCTTGTTTCTGATAATTTCTTTGCTGCTCTGGTTTAATTTTAATTAATACATGTTCTTTCCATGCGTGTATAATGCCCATATCCCCTTAAGTTGTTAGAACCGCATAGAAAGTAAGAGAATGTTAAATATGATCAAGCATGCCCCTAGCTCAAATGTGGCAGAAATAAATATGATCACTTGCTCATGTTAAATTAGATCTGATTATTGATTCCAAATAATCAGAGCTTTTATTAGGGAAGGTAAGAGAATAGTGGATCTATATATATATATATATATATAAATATATATAGCAGACACGTAGGGATTGCATTGAGAGAGGGAATGATATGGTTGTTGTTGGTTCAATTTTTTTTTTGCCTTTTAGTTCACTTTCCCCAACTAAGCTTTCTCCAAAGTGACCCCTTTCAAAAGATGGTATATATTAATGTTTGTCCCAACTTCCAACTAATTATTTATGGTTAAAACTTAGAAGGGTCAATCCCCATTCTCCAAGATATTTGTATACGAGAACCATTTTGCTAGCTAGACATATAGACAGAACCATTTGTATACAGAACCATTTATCAATCTTAATGAGTCTATAGCCTTGCCTCTCGGTGAAAGTTCCTTTTCAACATCAATAATATAAAAAGAACAAAAAACAAAGACTGTAATGGATGTCCAAATATTTACCCTATTGACAAGAGTGTTATGTTTTACATTTTTTATATCCATTTAGAACCTAGTCAATATCCAGTTATCCATTATATCAAGCTTTGTTTATACTAAATTGGACATGATCCAATGTAATACATGGTTACTTGATTTGCATATTCTTAAAAGTACAACTTGTCAATGAGAACAAGAAACTAAATGCGTTTATTATTTTCCAGCATGTAATAAACAATTTCTGTGTTTTCTACTACAAAAATAAGTATATAACTATGCTTTTGAAAGTGAAATCTATCGCAACCATATATGAAACCATTTAAGTAAATCCACTTTGAGAATTGTTATTGATGAAAAGATCAACTGAATTTGCATACTCAGGTTTATTGGCTAAATTCTTCTACATAATTCTGCTTCAAATGTGTGTTTACTCCATTTTTCAATATGATCCCAGTATTTGACTTCATATATGATTGTTGTCATTACATAATTTTTAATTAATCTTTAAGAGCATTCAGTTGGAATAATTTTTAAGCCTCGCTTTCTTGACAATTTAACAGAGTGGAGAAATTGAAGCATGGATTTGACATGAAAGTACCTAGAGTAGCTGCTTAATCAAAGCGCAGAAACAAATATATTGTTACAAGTTTGAGAAGATGAATTTTGTTCCATTCTTCTATCGCATGACAAAGTTTAAATGTTTCTGTGCATGACTACTTGAATTTATACTACATATGTAATGTGTAAATTTTTCATTTTTATATGTTAAAAAAAACTGCATGAGAAGTTTTGTGCTTGATGGTATCAAGTAATTTTAGGAAAAGTTGAAGTGATTGTGCAGCAAGTCTTACATCTAGTATAAAATTTGATGTGTAAAAATTTGTAATTTATTCCTTGATCGGTTTGTAGTAGTTATGCATTTGTAGTGAATCATGGAAGTTATATTTTAATATGAACTGGAATTTTTTGCAAGATTACTATGGTTTCTTCTATCTTGTGTTCGTGCATTTTGATTAGATCTAAATGAAATATGTAAAATTTTCACTTTTGTATCTTATTATAAGAAGAAAGGGACAAAAAACAAACTGAACAAGAATTATGTGCTTGATTCTATCACATAGTTTCGGGTTAAGTAGAAGTGATTTTGTGCCACTGCCAGGTCCTGCATCTTCAATTTGATGTGTAAATCATTCCCACATTCTAGAATGTTTGACCCTGACTTTTTTTTTTGTACATTATGGTTTTGGGTGGAAACTAATTTTGTGTGAGGACTGGTTTAAAGCTTCCACCATTTCTTTAGTGAATTGATGTGATGTAGAACTTAATTATTAGATGAGTACATAATGAAATGGTTGCCTTTCTTTCTCTTCTGAAATTGAGCCTAATTTGATCCCAAAAAAATGTGCTTTGGAATTTCTATTTCTGTTGTGGATGGATCAGATCTATTATAAGCATACCATAGCCCAATAGGAAACTGTCTAGAGGTAATTTGGCCTGTAATGCAAATATTTGTAGAGACAATGCCATGAAAATGCCATATGCTTTCCCATCTTCTTGTAGTGGTACTGTTATGCCTTCATGGTTTGACAATCATGAGATATTAATGCAACAACTTTGTGATATTAATGACCACAACTTTGTGGGGACAATAAATCATGATGCTGGAAATACTAACATCTGGCTCTTCTTGGCTTTACTCTAGGTACCTGGCTCTTCTTGGAAAATATTTTATTCCAGTGAAAGCTTTAATATAGGTAATATGATAATTTTTTTGTCTGTTTCTCTTTCAACTGGTTGTCAAAACATGTGCACTTGGTTAGATCTTTGTGAATGTTTTGAAATGTATAAGATACATAGAGATAAAACTAAAATACAGTATAATATCTTATTTTAAGACACTTGGACATGGCTCAAATGATCTACTTTATATTAATTTGTTGCCTTCTACTGTGTGGACAAAGGACTGGATGATAGGGATGAATATAGGTAGATGAATACAAAATAACAAGCTTGTATATGAATGCAATATTTATATTTTCTTAACCTGCTTTTATGCTACTTAAAGCATATCTGTTACACACCACATTTTTAAAATATATGATCATCAATGAGGTAGATATGATAATTTCGTGTGATATATATATATATATATATATATATGTATATTATCATATATGAAAATTCGATTTGGAAATTTGAGGCCACGAGAGTAACTTAAACAATTTGGCGGCAATTCTTGCACCGCTTGAGGTTCTACCTCTCACATAAAGTTCTTGATAATAATTTTAAAAGAGAAAGCGAATGCTATGATTGCTTTCTAAACCTTTCAAAAATGTGAAAAGAAGTAGAAAGTGAAGCGCTAATGACAAATCCTTTAGGATATTTCATTTTTCTATATAAACATAAAGAGAACTGGTATGAGAACTATTTATATTTTACTATAATAACAAAGTGACTAACTACAGCACAAGTAACAAGGTGGTTTGCAGTTTGCACAAAGTCATTATTATATTTCTGGTATAAAAAACAAAAACAGTGAAATTATACAAACATTTAAAAAATAATAAAATAATATGAATAATACGAGGGGATGGTATTGTAATCAAAACAGTGATGATTTGAATAATATGAATAATAAAGACCTTAAAGGAAAAGTAAACAGACCAGAATACGCTCTTAATGATTATGATAGAATGGACCTGAAATATGAGAAAAAAAGAATAGTTCTTTGTTGAGAAACTCTCTTCTTTATAACAATCGAGGAGAAAGAAATAAAAATAGTAGTGCTACAAAAGATGAACAGATATGGTAAACATATACCAATTTGAATTCCCAATGACAATTCGAGAGGTTCTTTTTCTCTCCTAACCATCCTTTCCAACTCTGAAATAGGTTAACTTCCAAAAGACCCCTTTCTCTATTTATTACCAATCTGACTAACTATTATTATGTTAGAATAACTAACTAATTATTATTCTAACAGAAAACAGAATAAACTCATTTTCTGATCCACTACTACTTGTCTATTCTTCATAGAGTACACCTTTTTTATGATAGGCTTGCTAACAATACTCCTCCCAAGACAATCAGCACAGTGGTTGCCTTCTAAGTTTGTGTAGAACATGAGAAATAACAATCTCCCAATCTATCTAAATATAAACTAGATATCAACAATAATGTTGCCATCATTTAACAATAATAAGCCTGCTAATGATTACAACCATCACTTTCTCATAATTTAATCTCATAATTGGTACTTGGAACTTTAACATTTCAAAAGTTGGCTTAGATTTCCCTATACCAAAATTGATGTGCTTGCATGTATTTTTCTTTAGCTCCTGATGACACTGAGGTTGAGCATCATTTGCAATTACATATCATCTGTTAGTTTGGATTCTAGTGTTTAAAATCCAAGTGCATTTTCACCGATGAACTTGTGGAAGAAACTTTTAGACTATACCTGAATATGTAATATCTGTTTATACTATATAGTTCTTATAATTGAGTCAATATTATTTTTTGAAGCATTCTTTGTCGTATATAATCATTTTGGTGAGCGAAGCCTTAGTTTCCGTTTGAGATTCAATATTAGTGAGCACATGTACTTTTGAAGGTACGCTCATTGTATTGAATCTTGAATTGTCCAAGTTGGACAGTTTGGGAAGAAACTTTTCCTTCACTTGATTATAGTTACTCCTTAAATCTCACATCATATACTTGTCAAAATTTTGTTGTGTAACATTTCCTTTTGTTCTCTGGGTGCACACTTGATCGTGGTAGATGTTCCACTTTCTAGTCGTGTACTTGGAGACCAATGGGAAGTGCTGCCGAAATTTTGTCAAGTATACGATGTGTGATTTTTATGAGTACTATCAACCAAGTGTTGAAAAAGGGTCTTCTCGAATGGGATAGGGCCATCCCTTTTTAAGAGAGATGAGGAGTTCGAGAATAGTAGTACTAATGTGTTAACTCAACTTCAGCAATCATGAAACCTGATCGAAGTTGGATGTTGCGAAGAAAGGATCACACTGGCCTTGTAAGTGAAGAATTCAAGAATGGAGTTGATGATTTCATTAAGGTCGCCAAAGGACACCCAATGGTTTCTGATGCATTAAGTCGCATTCCTTGCCCATGTGCAAAATGTAAGAACCATGTTTGGATGGAGTCATTTTCAGTAGAGAACCATTTATACAAGTACGGATTTGTGGAGGGTTATGTAAATTGGACCATTCATGGTGAGGACAGATGGGGGGAAAGTGGTTCAGCATCCATTGTCCATGATAATGAAGTGGAGACTAGGAATCCATATGTGGATATGGTTATGGACGCTGCGGGTGATATATTAAATCCAGAAGTTCAAGATTTGGAAGAGGATCCGAATCCGTTAGCTTTAAAGTTTTATGATTTATTGAGAGACGCTGACGAACCTTTATGGGATGATTGTCATAAGCACACGAAATTGTCAGCTGTAACTCAACTCTTGAATTTGAAGTCAGAGTTCAACATGAGTGAAAGTTGTTATAACCGAATGATTGTCATAATTAAGAGCATGCTTCCAGAATCAGAAAGGTTACCCGAAAACTATTACAGATCGAAGAGAATGGTTAATGATTTGGGATTAGGATATGAGAAGATAGATGCATGTCCTAATCATTGCATGTTGTATTATGGAGAGTACATGGACAAGAGTGTTTACTCGGTGTGCTTAGTATGCGGACATCCACGATTCAAACCGAAGGTGGGACGTTCTAAAAATCAAAAGGATGTGCCATTCTCAGTGTTGCGATATTTTCCCATTATTCCGAGACTCCAACGTCTGTTTATGTCCAAAAATCGCACAATATATGCGCGGCATGCGGATGGAGTGCGTCAAGATAAATCGTGATCATGCATCCGGTGATCCGAGGCTTGGAAAAGTTTTGACGCCATCCATTCGACATTTGCGCTAGAAACTCGAAATGTTAGGCTTGGCCTTTGCACGACGGTTTTAATCCATTCAAGTGGTTCATCTACTCCATACTCATGTTGGCTGTTTTTGTCACACCTTATAATTTTTCCCCAAGTATGTGTTTGAAAAGGGAATACATATTCCTTACTCTTGTGATCCCTGGACCAAAGTCACATAGGGTAAAAGTTTAGATGTCTATCTTAGACCCTTGATTGATGACTTAAAGAATTTGTGGGATAATGGGGTGAACACTTTTGATGCGTGGAATAAGCAAAATTTTAATATGAAAGCAGCTTTGTTGTGGACAATTAGTGACTTTCCAGCTTATGGAATGCTAAGTGGATGGAGTACTCATGGAAAACTTGCTTGTCCTTACTGTATGGAGAACAACACGTCATTTGTATTGAAGCATGGTAGGAAGTGTTGCTGGTTTGATTGTCATCGTCAATATCTGCCTCCTGAACATCCGTTTCGTCGTGATCGGTACTCTTTTAAGAAGAATTCAACAGTGCAAAATGTTCTACCGCCACAACGATTGAGTGGGTCAAATATCTTGAATAGAGTTACTCAGCTTGATCAAGTCACTTTTGGCTTGAATTCACGTAACCAAAAACAACGTGGCTTTGGTCGTTTCACAACTGGGTAAAGAAGAGCATATTTTGGGAATTGCCTTATTGGTCCACCAATCTAATACGACATAATTTGGATGTCATGCATATTGAGAAGAATGTGTTTGAGAATATCTTCAACACTGTTATGGACATAAAGGGAAAGACAAAAGACAATGCAAATGTAAGAGAAGATTTGAAGATGATATGCAAACGTCCCACCTTAGAATTGATTGTTGAGAATGGCAAGTATAAAAAACCAAAGGCAACTTATGTGTTAAATGCCAATCAAAGAAGGACAGTGTGTGAATGGATAAAACAATTGAAATTTCTTGATGGGTATGCATCAAACATTGCACGTTGCATCAATTTAGATGATGGGAAGATATATGGAATGAAAAGTCACGATTGTCATGTTTTTATGCAAAGGTTAATTCCTCTGGTGTTTCGTCATATGTTACCAAAGCCTATATGGGGAGCATTAACAGAGCTTAGCTTGTTCTTTAAAGAAATTTGTGCAATTGCATTACGTACTTCCATTATGGAGAATGCGGAGCTTTCCATTATTGAAACAGTTTGCAAGTTAGAGAAGATTTTTCCTCCAAGATTCTTTGACGTGATGGAACATCTAGTTGTGCATCTCCCCTACGAAGCTAAGGTTGGAGGACCGTGCAATATAGATGGATGTATCCATTTGAGAGGTGTATGTTGTACTTAAAAAGGAAGGTTCGAAATAAGGCTAGAGTTGAAGGATCTATCTGTGAAGCATATAATCTAGAAGAAATTTCCAATTTTGCTTCTATGTATTTTGATCCACAAATACAGACAAGGCGCACTCAAGTTCCTCGAAACGATGATGGTGGGGAAGATATGACTAATGATTGCTTGTCTATTTTTAAACATCCATGCCGCCCTATCGGGAGAGGTCGTAATAGGTTTTTGTCGGATGTGGAGCTTCAAATTGCTGAGACTTATGTGCTTGTAAATTGCAGAGAAGTAGAACCCTATCTTCAGTAAGTGTACTCACTAACTTAGCTATTTAATAAATTTCCAATTACATTATGTTCAATACTAATTATTGTATTGATTAGACAATTTGAGGATTCGCTAAGGGAGACAAATTCTAGTATCTCTGAAGATCAAATTTTGGAACTTCGGGATAAGGACTTCAGTAGGTGGCTTAAACATCTAGTGAGTCCTTTCATCCATAATCATATATATCACATACAAAATAATGTTTGTTATACCAATACTAAATGCGGTGACTATTTGTTCTCTTTGTAATGATTCACAGGTAAATATAGGTCAAATTGAGGATAGAATAATTCGACAGATGAGTTATGGTCCATCCAAGTCTGTTACTTCTTACAATGGCTTAATAGTTAATGGGTATAGGTTTCATACTAAGGAGTACGGACAAAATAAAGCTACCATGAACAGTGGGGTTTGCGTTAGAGGAAGTATATATGGCGAAAATGAATTAGACTATTATGGCATCGTTGAAGAGATATTGGAATTGTCATATCTAGGTCAGAACAAAGTATTTCTTTTACGGTGCCAGTGGTTTGACCCAATTAATGGAGTCAATGTTGATGAGAGATATGGATTGATTGATGTGAAGTACAAATCGAGGCTTCACTCAAATGAGCCATTTGTATTAGCTGAACAAGCACAACAAGTATACTATACAGTATACCCACAATGCGGGGGTCGAGCTAGTGGGGAATGGTGGGCAGCTTGTAAGGTTAGAGCAAGACTCTTTGCGGATGAAACATTCAATGATGAACGTGATGGATCAAATGAGCTAGCTGCTATCGATTACTACCAAGATGATGGTTCCTTGAGAACACCTAATATCATCACAGATGACGGAGTTATTTCCTTGTTTGATGCACATGCCCCAGTGGAAGAAGTGGACATAAATGAAATTCATAATCCAAATAATCTTTTGTTTGTCGACCAATTCATTGATGACAACGAAGAAGATGACAATACCGAGTTCATAGATAAAGATGAGGAACTATATGATTCAAGCTCAAGTAGTAGCAGTTGAACTTTGTTTATGGTATTTACACTAAAATGTCATTTTTATATTTTATGAGATTCTTGACAATATTTATGTATGTAGTTTGTTTTATAATGTGTTTTATTATTGCAGACATTTATCATGGTAATTCGAGGTAGGGGCAATGGACGTGGTCGAGGGAGAGGCCGCAACAATCCACCCGAGTTTTCTCAATCGCACACTAGTTCACCACCACTGCAGCCTTCTCCGCGCTCCCCAGGTATAACTATATAATAATCTGTTTATTGTTAACTCTTGATTTGTATTTATGAATTCAGATTGCCTATAATTATGTCAGGTATTATTTCAGCTACTAGCCCATTGACCATTGGTGATCCATCAACTGCTGTTCCACCCTCCACTATTGTCCCTGACCCACCCCCCGCTGTCGCTGTCTCTGTCCCACCCCCCACTGTGCCTCCAACTAGCGACCCAATTTCGATGCCTTCAAGTGGAGCATCCCAAACAGAAACTGATAGAAGACCAGTTATATCTGTGGAGGACATATCTCAACCGTGAGTAATAATGAATGTCATGTTTTATTACATTTATTTTATTTTTAGATTATTAACAATTCCTTGATCTTTTAGGAGGAGGTTTGTCCCACAGTCTGTGACCCGTGAGATTATGGCCACTGTGATCACACGGATGCCCATTCCAGTTGAAAAATGGAAAAATTATCCTGTGTACATGAAAGATGAATTGTTTCAGGATTTTATGGTAAGTAATTATGTTTCTAGCCTCATTGTATTATACATTTATCTAGATAGAGAAATATACTAACATGACTTTGTTTTAGAATAAATATCGATTTGCGTCAGATTATGATCGTTGCATAGCAAGAACTGTTTGGGAAAGAACATGCATGGATCGCTATTCAGATGATTTAAAGAATTATAGAAAGACAATCATGAAAAAGTTGAGGACATCAAACATAGCTGACCTTAAGGGCCATGGGCCCTGACTTTGAAGTCGAAGTGTGGGATGGCTTAGTTGACATTTGGTTGACACCAGAGTGGCAAAAGAAGTACATTCTTGGTCGAAAGCAACAGAGCGGCCGTGGATGCTATGTTGCACACTGCAGCTCAATAAGCTTCTTGGTCAACATAAAAAGAATATGGTAATATATAATTTCTTCTCTACTTGGTATAACATTGTAATAATTCTATCTTATACTATTGTATAATTATAGTAGTAGTGAGCATGATAATATTGAATTTGCATGCATTTCCTTCTATACTTTGCTATGTTAACAAGTTAATTTCCATTATTCGAAATTCTCAACAAAATACCTCATACATAGCACTCCATCAATTCTACTATTAAATATAGAATATGCTCTTAATAATCTGTTGAAGTCACAAGGTATTACCTCTTTTTGAGTCTTTTTTTCCCCTCTTTCTTGGTGTTCATTGAAGTAAATTTTTTTTTCTTTTGCATGAATTAGAATCTTCCGTATATAGCTGTTGCACCCTTTCAGATTATCAGTTGGACATGTACAAGTAAAACCAATTTCTAGTTTTTCACCCAAATGTGGAACAAATTCTAAAATAGAACTGAAATTGCATCTGAAATGAGATGACTTTGCTAGCTTTTGGGGGTTTCTGCAACCAATCCCTTCTCTTTTTGTGCAATGTGCATTGTTCTGTATCGTAAGAAATTTAGCGAGTCTCAGTAACTTACATATATCATCCTGGATTTGTAGCTTTGACGTTACTAAAAGAGAATCTTAAGGACTAAGAGGTGATAATGAAGAGAGCAATTATATAGGATAATAGGAATATGCTTCACTTGCTGCATTTAACGTTCAACTGATCCTTTGAGTTGTATGAAGAACAAACATCATGTTATTAGATAAAGTAGAATGTTTACAATGGTTTTTAATCCCTCTAAAATGACTTGCTTACTTGATTTCCTCAGCTTTCATGTCTAGAATGGGAAAGTAGCATTCAAATGTCTCCAATCCTGACAAGTCTTTGGTTCTAATCATAGGAAACATAACTGAAATTCTTCCATATATGAATACTCTTTTCTGGTTTTTTGGGGGATATAATGTAATTGATATGATGATTACATAAAGAAAGAACTACTAAAATAATGAAAATTTGCCAAACTATGAAAAGAAACAATAATTGATATAATGTAGAGCTTGTCATCACATGAAATATGCTCTTATTTTGGTAGTTAGAGGAGACGAATTTTCTGTGTCTTTGTCTAAAGCTCTTATATAAGGTATCTTATATTCTTTGGATCCAACCAAGTTGGGGTCCTGTAACTTTCGTAAAAGTGAAAGGAAATTGGCCGTTTCATTGAGCCTATTGTAAACTTGTATGCTGACCTTCAATATAATGGAAAACAGCAATAATTGATATAATGTAGAGCTTGTCATCACCTGAAATATGCTCTTATTTTGGTAGTTGGATGGGATGAATTTTCCAGTGTCTTTGTCTAAAGCTCTTATATAAGGTATCTTACATTCTCTGGATCCAACCAAGTTGGGGTCCTGTAACTTTCGTAAAAGTGAAAGGAAATTGGCCTTTTCATTGAACCTATTGTAAACTTGTATCTGACCTTCAATATAATGGATACCAAACAAAGTATTGAGCAAGTAGTAGTGGTATTGATAAAAATTAACCAATATGGATAGTAATGTTGACCCTTTGTGCTTATAACTATAAAACTTTCATTTTTAGAACTTCTAATTAAATTTGTGACTTATCTAATATACCCTTCTTGATATCATGAGAAAACCTATTACCAAGTCTTTCCTATTTTTTAAGTTTCTTGGGCTCTTGTCAAGAGACAAGATGTGGTTATTTTTGGTTTGGTTTTTCTGATTGAGACTTGCATTGACTTCTCTTTTGTATAAAATTATTATGCCTTTAATAATTCTATTAACATGTGAAGAAAACTTTAACCCTTGTCTTAAACTTCCTTCCATAATTATTCAGAGAATTGTTTTTTGAAGCTGAGCTACTGTGTTATTGATTCTCTAAACTGAGCTAGTTCTGGATGACTGCCCTTGTTGTTTGAAACTTAGGATCTCTGATCACTTGGCTCTTATTTGTTTTTGGATATTTATTATGAGTATATCGGTTTTTGTTTCCCATGCAAAACTATCATTTTTGACAAATTGGGGTATTATGGTGTTAAAACTAGAAACATGATTATAAGGGTTTGTTTGATGTCACATTTCATAAAATATCCCTTGACTAAATGAAATGACAGAACATTTGGTTTTGACCAAGTTCTTCACATCTCATAATTACTGAAGATGCTAAAATATGTGTTTTTGGTGCATTATTTGCGTAACTATTTTTTATGATATGACATAATGACATTGTTTGATCCATGCTGAATTCACATAGTGAGAAAATAGTTGGTTGTTGTTATTGTTGTATATTCTAATAGATGTTGATTACAGGAAGCAGAGTTGAATCGTCCAGTCCCTTTCAGAGATTTATATGAAAGTGTTCATAAGAGGAAAAATGGAGAATATGTCACTCAACGCTCAAAGGATTTCATTGTAAGTGTCTTTCAAATTTAAATTAATCATATTTGTTAAGTTGTGGATTGTTTTGATAAAATTTTCTATATTTTCTGTTTCAGGACTCTTATGACACATCGATGTTAGACAAGTATGGAGAAGACTCTTCACTGCATCCTGTGGTAGATCAGGAGGTCTGGATGGAAGTGACGGGTCCTAACAAGAAGGGACGGGTCCATGGCATGAGTCATAGTTTAGGTATTGGCATTTATGGATCTAGTTCATCCTCACAGGTTGGTGGTTCCTCCTGCACTATTCGACACAAGCCATAAAGGAAGCATTAATGAAGCGATGACTTCTTTTGTCCGGACACAATTGATGCCCATCCTCCGTGACATAACAGGCTCCCAAGCACATAATGGTGTGCCGCAGGCTGGTTCACAAGGCGATGCAGTTGGGGATGATCATGCGACTAATTGATTAGTTGTTTTATTGATGAGAGTACTAATTTATTTAGAACTATATGTATTAACATAAATTTAATTAGTAATCCTTTCTTTGTAGAATATGTTTTGGAACTTATTATTGGAAATATGATATTTTCAGTTGTTTTGTACTTATTTGTTGAATTTTTCCTGTTTGTATTGAAATATAATTTGTACAGGTATAATTGTTATAGATTAGTTATAGAATTGTTGCAAAATATAAATATTGGATTAGTAACAAAATTGTTAAATAGCTACGGATTAGCTACGGAATAGCTACGGAATTCATAACATAAATAGCTGCGGATTAGCTACGGAATAGCTACGGATTTCATAACATAAATAGCTACGGATTAGCTACGAAATTGCTACGAATAATTGCTGAATTGCTACAGATTTCATAACATAAATAGCTACGTAATAGCTACGGAATAGCTACGGATTTCATAACATAAATAGCTACGGTTTAACTACGGAATTGCTACTGATTTCATAACATAAATAGCTACGGGTTAGCTACGAACTTGCTACGGATTTCATAACATAAATAGCTACGGATTAGCTACGAAATTGCTACGAATAATTGCTACGGATTAACTACGTAATTGCTACGGATAATTGCTACAAATTAGCTGCGGAATTGCTACAAAAATAGAAATATATAGCTAGATTTAATGATGAATAATTGCTACGGGTTAGCTACGGAATTGCTACGGATTTAGCAGCATAATAACTAGAAAATAGCTACGGAATTACTAGGAATTTTTTAAAGTAGCTACGGATTACCTACGAAATTGCTACAAAAATTTTCGTAGCGAATTAGCTATGGAAATGAAGAAGAATCTAAACGAAAATTAGCTACAATTTAGCTTCGGATTAGCTACGAAAATTTAAAAAATAGCTTCAGATTAGCTACGGAATTTTTCGGTAGCTAATTAGCTACGAGAAATTTGCTACAGATGAATCCGTAGCAAATCCGTAGCTAATCCGTAGCTAATATAGTTAACTACGGATTAGCTATGGATTTGCTACGGATTTTTCCGTAGCAATTTTCCAAAATTCTTGTAGTGTTAGTTCCTAGCTTGTTATTGATATTCTTCCTTACATTACAATTTGATGCACTATGCCTTTTCCTACCATAATGAAAGCATTTGATAAATGGACTACTTGATGTACTTGATGAAACAAAGAAGTTCTTGAGAAACTTTTGTTGTTTATTGGGATTATACCCTAAACCAGCCTTTTGAAAAATGCATCTTTGGTTTCCAAGCAATATGTTCAAATTATCTCTTCCATAGATAAATTTTGAAAGAGTGTTTTTCAAGTCCTCAATCTCAATTTCAAATGCTTTACATGATGAGTAAGATAAGGGTGTAGATGCATTTTCTAATGACAAACATGTCATGCATGAAGAATTTTTATTAGTAAGTCCAAGAGTTTCATTTTCTATTTTAAGTTCCTCAATTTCCTTATTTAACATAGATATCTTGTTTTCAAAAGAGGAAATTGATTTCTTGGATGATGAAACAAGTTTTGCAAGTCTTATAGATTCATTATGTAATTCTTCAAATGCATCTTGCAATTCATCATAGGAAAGGGAAGAATTTAATTCAGAATTTGAGGTTGTTACCTCCATGTCGTCTTTATCTTCCTCTTCTCCCCTAGCCATGAAACATAGATTGGCTTTATCATTGTTCGAGCTATCGGTTGAATCCATGTCATTGTCATCCCAAGCTATATAGGCTCTTCTTTCTTTCTTCTCCCTTAAGGACCTTTGGTGGTATTTTTCCACTTTACTTTGATAGATTGGACACTCCATCTTCATATGACCCAACTCTCCATATTCATAGCATTTAGGAGTGGATGAGGTTCCTTCTCCTTTGTGATAGACATTCTTTTGGGGAAAGGGACGTCTTCCATGAGCTCTATTCTTCTTGAAGAATCTTTCGAATTTTTTGACTAGTAGAGCAAGATTCTCTTCATCTATTTTCAAGTCATCCTCATCATCTTTATCATCTTCATTCACCATGGAGGAAGTGGCTTTGAGAGCAATCCCCTTCTTTTTGTTGTCAACTTCTTCATTTTGTTTGAGTCTATTCAACTCCAATTCATGTTCTTGGAGCTTGTCAAAAAGTGTGGCTAAAGTCATTGTAGCAAGATTTCTAGATTCTGAGATAGCCATCACCTTAGGTTGCCAATCCCTGTTCAAGCATCTTAAAACCTTGTTAATAAGATCTTCATTAGAAAAAGTCTTTCCTAATGAAGCTAAATGATTAACTATATGTGTAAAACATTTTTGCATTTCTTGAATGCTTTCAATATGGTTCATTCTAAAAAGTTCATATTTATGAGTGAGAGTATTAATTCTTGATCTTTTCACTTCACTAGTACCCTCATGAGTTACTCTAAAACGTCCCACATTTCTTGGGCAGATTTACAATTTAAAACTCTAAAGAATTCATTATGCCTCAAAGATGTGGTAATAATGTTTTTGGCTCTCAAATTATATTGAACTTTCTTTTTATCTTCATCCATCCATTCACTTCTTGGTGTATTAATTCTTACACCATTTACAACTTGTGTGGGGACAAAAGGATAATTTTCAATAGCATCCCACACATCTAAGTCAATAGCTTCAATAAAAATTTTATTCTTTCTTTCCAATAAGCATATCCATCCTCATTGAAAAAGAGAGGTCTATAGATTGAAGAACTTTCCATAAAATCAATTAAGGAGGCCATCACTTTCTCTTGAAGCTGTTAAGCCCTTTACACAAGAGCCTAGCTCTGATACCACTTGTTACCAAGTGGCCTCAAACTCAAGAGAGAGGGTGAATTGAGTTTGTAAAATTTTTTACAAATCTTTGGTAAAACGTTTGTTGAATAATTTTCGTTAAAGCCATTGGATGATTTAAGTGAATAGAAAAATGAGATTGAATACTTCACTCACAAATTAAACAATCTAAGATAAATAACATTCAAGCAAGCATATAAAATAAATGCACAAATGTAAAGAGATGAGTTTAGAAGATCAAACACAATAGTTTATCCTAGTTCGATCACCAATCTACTTGTGATCTACGTCCAGTCCTCAAGTAACTGCTAGAGATTTTCCACTATCTTCAAGCTTCAATAGTTGCTTGATAACCTTTACAATTGAGAGCATTCAACACACCTTGGGATACCTCACCCTTGTGCTTGAGCCTCAAATAAGGATACCTTACCCTTTACAACTTTTGAGGGATGCCTCACCCTCAAGGGATATCTCACCCTTTACCAACTTTAAGAGATGCCTCACTCTCTAAGGGATACCTCACCCTTTACTCAAGAAGGATAACTCACCCTCTCCTTTTTCATATTACACAAAGTATAGAAGATAGAAACTCTCTTGAAGAGTAGATAATACAACTTGAAGCTTATGGGTATAAAGGATTTACACACTTAGCTCAAAACAAAGATTTGGAGAAAAAGATGATGAAATTCATTTTCAATGCTTAAGGATAATTTTCAGAATGTTCTCCAACTTATTTTTGATGCCCAAACACTTATATTTATAGGCCAATGAGTTTTTGAGTCGTTGGGGGGGTTTTTGTCAACGATTTAATATGAGAAACTAGCCTTTTTATGACCATTGGGCATTTTCAGATTCGTGGTAATCGATTACATAGGTGTGGTAATCGATTACACAGCTCTTAGAACTCGTTCTAGACTTTCTGGGCACTTTGTAATAGATTACACACTTTCTGTAATTGATTACATAGCTTCTGTCAACGTTGTAATCGATTACATGACTTGTGCAATCGATTACAGCATTTTTGGTTTTGAAAACTGACTTTAAAAGGTCATAAGTTCTTCATTTCTTATCTGATTAAAGCGAATGACCACTCATTAGAAAGATATTTGAGTCTATTTTCATATAAAAGAAGCTTCAGAGAAAAACTCAAAGTATTTTAAAAGATATGATCAAATTAGTAACTAAAGGTCAATTTTACAAAACTCAAACTTGATTGTTTTTGAAAACTAACTTTAAATGATCATAACTTCTTCATTTCTTATCCGTTTAAAACAAATGATCATTCATCGGAACGATCTTTGAGTCTATTTTCATATGCAATAAGTCTCACAACAAAACTCAAAGTAATTTAAAAGTTATGATCAAAAGAGTAACTATATGTTAGTTTTGCAAAACACAAACTTGACTATTTTTCACAGATTTAAAATATTACCATAACTACCTTTCCAAAATAGTTTGTTGGGCATTTAAACATTTTAGAAACACTTAAATATGTTTAAAACTTGTTTGAGCTTAGTGTGATTCCTTTTTACCTTTACACAAGATCTAAGTCCTATAAGTTAAGCTTGAAGAGTCTTGGAACTTGATCTTTGCACTTCCATCCCTTTCTTGTTTGTTATCATCAAAACCATTGTCATTGCTAATGCTAATCACAATTCCTCTCTTGAGGTCTTCATGAAACTTGTAGAAACTTGTATTAGATTTACTACAATACCAAAATCACATCAATTAAATATTTGTAACTCAGATTATAACCAATTTACTGAACGCTACCAAATAGACAAATTAAGATCAATTCATACAATAATTCTTTCAATGATCCAGTTAGGCCCAATATAATAAAATGTGACAAAACTAACTTAACTAAGCCTAAGTAAACCTTAAGAAGCCCAGTGAGATGATTATTAAATGAATAAATAATAATGCTATCAGTGGGCCATAAAACTTTAACTTTGCTAGCTCTCTCCTGGCTTTGAGATGTCGAGGCTGCATAGACTCCCTTGATTTTGATAACTATTTATCCTGGGTAGCTATTTCTTTCCTTTGGTTACAAAGAGTAGATATCTGCTATTCGCAAACCACAAGGGAAGAACTATCTTTCTCATGGTCTTTCTCCAAGACTTCCAACTTCTTCTCTTCCTCCTCTAACCGATGCCTCAGCTCCACAATGGTAAATTTAGAAATCAAAATTTGATCTTGACGAGAAGTCATAGCGAAGTTAAGATAGTCCTAAGCCTTAATAGCTTTGTCCTTTAGGTCCATCCGATAAGTATCCAACATTGACTTCTCACTAAGGATGATGAAAGCAGTGTTGTACCTCTTCAAAGACTCAACAACAAAAATCTTGAGGGAAGAAAGAACTCATTTTTGCCTCTCACTCAAAAAGTCAGAATGTTAGGATAGCATGGCGAAGGCCTAAGAACAGAGGTCATTCGATTGAAGACTCGTCTTCAAAATGGATAAGTCCTGATGTAGAAAATAGTCTAGTGAGCCCAGCGTTGAACAAATTTCATCTTGTCTAATAGTTGAAAACCAACATATTCGAGTTCTTCATCATCACTATCATACAGCTGACTCCAAATTTTGGCAAACATATCTTCATGTTCAAGAAGGGGGAAGCAATTGTGTCGACTCAACTCTTTTGTTAGAAGCTTCAATAGTGCTAACATGTATCTATGAAAAGGGAAGGTGAGTCAATTCAAACAAAGAATTATTAAATTGACAAATCCCAACAGCAAGAAAATAAGCAATACAGAATACCTCAACAAGAAGTGTAGGCGTGGAGTCTTTAGAAGTGGAAGTAAGAATGGTGGGAGGACTTCGAGGTATAGATGCTGCAAAGGTAATAGATTTCTTTGTCTAAACCTCCATACTCTTGTCTTGATCAGTAGCGGGATCATCAAGGTTGACTGTCTCCTTAGAAGAAGAGGTAGGAATCACCTTTTCAGTAACCACATCATTCGAAGTTGACTTCTCAACTGCCGCTTTGACAGAAGTGACATTTTTAACAGTAACTTCAGTTTCTTGGTCCTTTTGAGGAGAAGAACCAATTGGTTTAGGAATGCCCTCAACTTGTAAGCTAGAAAGAAAAACCTCCTAAAACCATGAACAAATTAGAAAATGAAAATTTTAAATAAAACCAAGGTATTAAGAATAAGGTCAATACCTTAGCAGAAGGTTTGCTCTTGGATATTTTTAGTTTAAGTCTTGGAGACTTATATTGACTCCCAAAAGTTTATTTTGAAGGCACATATGTGGCCTTCTTAGCAGCTAGAGAAAAGGTCTTAGTTGATTGAGCCTCTTTATTTGCGTCATCAGAGTCTAAAATCAGAACAAGTTAGAGGAAAACAAGCCCAATAGAGATGTTAAACGACTAAATGAACCCATAACAGTGAGAGAATTTTTACCTTCAGTCTTTCTTTTCTTAGTTTTTTTGCAAATCATAGAATTTTCTAGTTAGCATCTCAAAAGACGAATAAAAAACATGCAAAGAATATCGATGCCACCAATCACAAAGTTCATCGGTACTTGAGTAAGAAATATCAAAAGGAAGAAATCATAAAAAGATATCTAAAGAATTCACATTTCATTCCACTAGTTGTTGAGCATGATCAAGTTTGACGAATTAGAATATATTAGGGACATAATTGCCTCTCAAAGGGTGCAGTCGGGGAAGGACTTATACAAGGCCCATTTGGCGAGAGGAACAACTTGGAATGTGAATTTACAGCTTACATGATTTTTGACCAAGGAGTTCGACCATAAATTCTTGGTGGCACAGGAAGTAATGCCAAATAAATCATGGTCTTGGCTTGATCCTTTAAACCAAGATGGACCCAGTTGCCTTTTGGCAAATGGCTGAAGAGAATCTATAGGAAGCCTATCAGATAGATTGAAGAACAACTCCAAATATGATATTTTTTTTAGGCATCCTCTTCAGCTGCCTTAGGAATGAGATAAGCTAGTTTTGATCCATAAGTCAAAATATCATCTTCCTTCGACATTCCATCACTATCTAACAAATTATCAGAAGGAATTGCATTCAGCCAAAGTTATAAAATCCATCGTGGACCTCTAAGGTTGCTTGTCCAATTAGGCTTGGCAAGGTCCAATGATGCAAGCCGAATAGATTGGTAAAGGTTGGTTGTTCACCCCATATGTGATTATGTATTAATTTAGGTGATATTATTGCAAGTGCACGGATCGAATAAGTAATAAAGAGTGAGTAGAATATCATTCTCACAAGGAATTAGTTTACCAAGTACCACTTCTCTAATATTAATACTATCTAAGCAACCAATAATTAAGAGTGATTCAAAGTAATTAAAAACACAAAAATATAAAAGACAAAAACATACAAAAACACATGAAATTAAGGGAAAAGATAAAACAAAGCACACGAAAGCAAAACACATTAAGGATGTAAACATACGGAATCAAAACACTAGGGATCTGACTTCACTTAATTCAATAATTTATCATAGACAATAGAGTAATTTTGAGACCTTTATTCTAATTAATTTCTAGTCATTCAATTAATGGGGAGAATCTCTAATTAATCAAAATTCAATTCCTTGGCGAGTTAATTCTCTTTAATTATCAAAGTCTAGTCAATTCCTTGATCAAAACCTAATTCTTAAAGGCATGAGTTTCACTCTATGGTTTCTCATAGAAAATACCACAGTTCTCGCACACAACCTATAATCTTTATTCCTAGATGATTATAAATCATGACACTTATTATTTATGGTCTAAGTCATATACAAACCTTCTGATTCTACACATATCTCGCTAAATCAATTTATGAGTGGCAAATTTATAAAAATATTAAGAATCATAATAAGCACTCAAATTGAATAGAAAAGAAATTAATTAAAAATCCAATCTTAATACATGTTGATTGAATCAAGTTACATCTTCACCCTAGAAACACATGAATTTAGCTAGTCATGACAAAAGAGAAGAAGAGATAAGTAAAGGAAAGAGAATTCATCATGATAGAACCGTAGATAAGAAATCAAAGCGTCTTCAATGGTGATTTGATCTCCAACTCCATGAGAGTTCCATGATGGCTCCTCCTCCTCTCCTAGGGCTCTTCTCCTCACTGCCTTTGAGCCTCCAAAACTCTATATTTTTCGTATATTTTTTGAACCAAAAGAGAGGTTATTTGTAAAACTCATTTTTTCTCTTTTATAGAAAAGCTGACAACTTTTTATATCTAACTTGCACGAATTTTCTCACCCTCCATATAGCCAAATTTTTCGTTGATCTCAAGATAGGAATTGTAACATTTTCTATTAACTTTTCAAAGCTGTAAACGAAACATCAATATGATCTTTATAGCCTAAGATATAGCTCAGGATGTTGTGGGAATCCAAATTTTGCATCCAATTAGAACTTTAATTAGGACAAGAATCCTTCAAATATTTATCTTTAGGAATTTCTTTTTTTTGTACAAATTCTGATGATTTATCCTGAAAATTCAAATATGGTTAGATGAAGAGATAATTATTTAAAAATAAATAAAAATAAGCAAAAACTAAATAAAAAAATTAAAAATCCTAATAAATAAACTCAAAAGATAAATGTAGGAGCCTTTATAAGTTCTTGTATGTTAAAACCAGATACCAATTTTCCTTTGCCTTGTCCCTTTGAAGCCATGGTATGAAATAAAGGTACCCCAAATGGATTATCAGAGAAAAAAGGATTTGAGGGTTAGGAAAACACATATGCAAGAGATTTCAGGGCTTTTGAAGTATAAAGCAAGTAAGATTTTGTTGCGTGCAAAGAGAGAGGAATTTGATAAGGTGATAAAGGTACAATCTTGTAATTGTTGTGCAAATATAAGGAATTGTAAAACTAGGTAATCAACGTCAATGTTGTGATGACTTTGGTAAGGTATGTGGGACCCAAACAAAAATTACATATATATACACAATAAGACTAAGTCAAATCAAAAGATTATGACATTAAAAAGGCAGATTTTATTCAAATTAAAAGTAACAAAAATTAGAGTACATTGGCAAAGCGAATAAAAATACAAAAATAGAATGTTAAGTACTAAAAGCCTTAAGGCGGCTATAAGATAAGCTATTTGCTTCATAATGCAATGGAGGTATCGACAAAATTTGTCAATTTTGCATTAACTCAGCTTGAGATTATTTCCGTTCTTCCTTGTCCAACTCCACCTTAGCACAAAGTCGATATGACAATAGCCTCTTTGGCCAAAATAGTAGTTTGGGTCTGATCATGCTCTAACAACTTGGAGTATTTCTCTATGTTAGCTTGATCTCGAGCCTTTTAACGAGATAAGTTCAAGCTAAACCTTGCAGTCGACAACTTAGCCCCAAGTCCTCGATCTCATCAAGAAGAGATTTCTCCTTCTTCAACTCTTCAACATAAGAAATCTTAAATGTCCTAAGCTTGATTGTCAAGGTGGGTTTTTCCCTCTAAGTTCGAAGAGACTCGTTAACTAACTCTTTGCTTCTCCGTTCAAAAGCACGATGATGATCAATGACCTCTTGAGCACTCTGAAACTAAACAAAGATCATATTGACTTGTTCAGCAAGGACTAACAATTTTTCCCTCGTCAAATCATCCATGCTATAAGTAAGGAGCAGGAGAAGTGAAGATATTCTTTCCCAAGTCAAAACATCGATTGTAGCCTCATAAAGAAAGGAAGAGGGTTGATTCGTATCCAATTCATGAGAAGGTGAGCTTTCAAGATGTTTGAAGATGTCATCAAATAAAGTATCATCATTTGGGGTTGACACCTAGTCTGTGGAGGGATCAGACTCGTATTCGCTAAACAAGCCTTCTTCATCCATAATCTTATCCTCAAACCCTTCGGTCTCCTCTTCCTCGTCTTTTATTAATAAAGGCTTGCTGGTTTGGCCTCTATACAAAAACATAGGGTTCTCATCTAGACCTAGTTTTGGAACAATTGCTTGTCTCGTTGAAGTACTATGAACTATCAAAACATTGGGTAATTGAGAGTTCGGTCGAATAGCTTCGACAACAGAAGGAGGTGGCATATGATTGCTTAGCGTAGCTTCATCTTCTTAAGGAGAACCCTCATTACGATCAGGAGAAGATAGTTGACGTTGCTTTAAAGGTTACTTTTGTGCAACTGTCTAAAATCACAATGTAAATTCTTAAAATACCATGCAAAAAACATATAATACAAAAGAAGAGGTGAGATAGTTATACCTTAATTTGGTGCATTAGTAAAAAAGAAGTGTTAGATGATATTATAGTCATTATAGGTAATGTTTCTCCAGAGGTTGCACTAGAAGAACCGGTGACGATTAAAGTGGCTCCTTGTTGAATAAGTGTCGAAGCCATAATGCCTACTAAAAGTGTGGTGAAGCAATGTATCAGTAAATTGAAAATGGCAAATAAAACAAATCGAATAATTTGATCAAACCTTGAACACAAGGAATAGCAGACTTGGCTAAACGAACACCTAGAGAAAGCTCAACTAATGCAAAGGATGCATTTGGAAGCTTGACAGGGGTAAAAGGCTTCAGGTAGTCGAAAATATTAGCTGAAGGACTAGTTTGATAAGCCTTGCTAATCGGCAAAGACGACGATTGAAATGTTGATTCCATTTTTTAAAAAAAGTTGTATATGTTAGCCTTATGTTGTCCCCTACAAAATTAGGATTCCAAGTATTTTTGTAAAACTTATCGAAGGTAAAAATCTCCTTCATGTGAAGGTTGCAACCTTTAACAGTATCAAGAGGGTCTTGTGAGAAAAAGAGATTAAAAACTGAAGTAGATAGTATTAGTTGATAACATATTGGGAAACAAATACCTAGGTATTCAATAACAAGGTGTGAAATTCCTCATAGTTGATATCTTGCATAAGTTTATCTATCCTAGCCAAATGTGCAGGATCTTTTGGTATTTTGGGATGATGAACTGAGATGAGTTTGTACAAATTTGGATTTAACAACAATGAGGTTCTCTACAAAATTTCATAAAGCTCATCAAAATCACCAAAAGAAGAAATTGAAGAAGGCATGGTGATTATTGAACTGTTATACCAATTAGTGTCTTCTAAAGAAAAAGGTTTCCAGGTTTAAGTGGGAGTTTGACTATGAGGTGCAATTTGACAAATGCTAACCGTACTTTTAGGATAAAATTAATGGGCCTTGGTACACCTAAAGGCCCACTTTATCTAAATCTAGCCTAAACAGAAGGATTATGGTAAAAAATTTCAAATTAGTCAACTAAAATTCCACTCTTACCGAGCTTATCCATTTTGTGACAACTCAACTTAATTATCTGGATTATATAGGTTGTTTATGGTGCAATTTGGTTAAGTAGAATATATCAATCGACTCAATGTTTTAAAATGCGAGATTAATGTCGAAGCTAGCTTTAGAAAATACTATTACAGAGTTTGACCATCAATCCAATTTTATTCCAAACTTAGTCATGTTTCGAACGAACTTGTCTATTACGTTTGGTTGAAAAGAGCAATGTTGTGATTTTGCTTTTGGCCAAAATGACTTATTTATCCAAGTCATATGGTTGTAAACTTACTTAATTAGCCAATTTTATAGAAGTAATTATAGCAATTAAATTGATGATCAAGTCCATTATCGAGAATTTGGTTTAGAATTGAGAAGAATCATGATGAGTAAAAGGATTAGATTAAATGTCGACAAAAGGTAAATAATATTACAATAAGTTTATGAAATCACAATATCAAAATAGAACTATGTCAGTGAAAAGTTTACAAAATAAAATTTGAGAGCAAAATAGTGTCCATCAAGAATGGTTTTATTAGGTAGGAACCATCTTCAAGTTGCCAAAAGGCAAAGAAGATGGCGAAGACCATGGATTCAAAAGAATTGGGGAACTTGATAGTAGACCATCCTTTAAATGCGGAGTCATGAACCTTATGTTAAGTCAGCCTAAGGGTGTCAAATGCATAAGAGCCCAATCACCGAAGGGGATCTTTCATGGTTTGCTATCAAGTTCCCCCATCATCTGAATGCAACATTCGCGAGGTTTGATTCATTCTAGTCAAGGAGGTGGTGAAGTACAACGAATCTACGTTAACGAAGAACCTTGGATAAAAGCTAAGATTTGGCCAAGTTCAACGTAGTAAAACAGGGTGTCAGGCTAATGTTAACAAAGAACCTTGGATGAAAAAAAGCTCTTCAAGGAAATGTTTATAACTCAGTTTAATATAGCTGAGATGAAAGAATTTCCCAGATGGATAGAAATATGAGAAAGGATTAAAGTGCCCTATGAAGAATTGGCAGGAAGATGAAAAGTCATTTTCTAAGCCATGTATGAAACCGCAAAAGAGACCTCTATTTATAGTTAAAATCCAAAATGGCCATTGGCTAAAAGCAAAGGTAGAAATTAATGACACTATAGGATTTAGTTCCTATGGGCGGCACCCTGCAAACAACTAATTGAGTAATAACAAGTGTAGCCTTTTCAAGTTAACTGGATCAAAGGCATCACTTGTGGGGGGCATGTGTTAGGTGTGTTTTAAAATTTTTAGTAACATGGAAAAAAGGACAAGGACTCACAAAAATGGAATAATAAGTAGAAGAAACATGTGACTAAAGAAGAGAGTCGACAATTGGAAGAAACTCAACGCAAGAATCGGAGTCGACATAAGGAAAGGAGTCAACACAAATTTGAATTCATGTAGATCAAAGCAAAGGATGCCAACCACCTAAGACTCCAAGAAACCTTCCAAGAACTACTCGTAACTGCCAAAGATACATTATAAAGAGGAAAATATGGAGGCTAATCTTGAAAGGAAAGATTAACTACTGCAAAGGTGCCCAAAATCTCAGAATTTTTCAAAATTCAAAAGAAAACATGAGTGCTTACAGCTAAAAGAAGTACAAATAGCAAGATTGAAGAAGAAAAAAGGCTTGACACTTACAACTCCTCACACAAATAGCAAGAAAATAGTCCCTTAAGCACCTTTACATTTTTTTAGATTTTTTTCTTTCTTTTATATAGTTATTTAGTTTATTTTAACCATTGTTGTTGCTATAACTTTGACAACTTTGTAAGTTGCACTCTTTATTTCCACTTAAATCAAATTATTATTTCTTGTACATGTTAATGGCATTATGCATATCATTGAATCGACATTTACATTTCCAAATTTAGACATTGTGTGAAAACAAAGAGCCCATAAAAGGAAGCAATTCATTTTTCCCAAATTGAAATTCTAGAATCCTACTATAGATTATATTGTCGAAATCTGATGGAAACAGGGTAACATTCCAAAAGGTCCTGAACATTCTACACTCCTCACTCGCAACAGGAAGACGAGTTACCAGTGACTGCCCTTTTCATTTTCTCCTTTTCTAGCTAGGAAACTTTTCTCTACTTTTAGGAGTAGAAGTAGGACATAGCTTATTCATTAGCTTGAACTTGAAATGACACTGTAAATGTTTTCAAGTTTAATTCAATTATCATTTTTCAATACTTGTTATTAAATGGCACACCCAACATTTTTTTGTATATTCAATTTATGCTCAACACGATCATACACTATTTAATTTGAATATCTACTCAATCTTGCAAACACACGATTCTAAAGCAATTTTGACATTGAATAAAGCAATGACGAAAGTTAGATCTTTCTTTCCTCTCGAATGTAAAAGAGTTGTCATTCAAAGTTTAGATTGTGATTTGATTATGCAAGTCATATTAAACTACGAATAGTTTCCCATGAAACACTTACATTATATTTTGATTTTTTTCTAATTCAAATCCAATTATTGCACAACCAACAGGAAAATATGGAAGGATGGAATTGGCTATGCATATTGTGCTAAATGAATACAACTTGATGATAGGGTTAATTGTCAAGCGCGTAGACAAGTGGCTTCAACAAGCACTTCAAGATCTGACTTTGTCACAAAAATGTGTTGTCTACAACTTTGAATAATCATGTTTGGACCAAAGTAGGCGTTGTGTAATGCTAGGCCACTCCATCCTTATGTTAATGCTAGGACACTAGTTGTTGGTTATGTGAGATTTTGGACTTTATTCTCTTTCTTCTTTTTTAATGAAACAATTTACTTCATTCAATGGAAGTACAATGAGCCATTATTAATCAACCTCTTATATAAGCCATTTACTCCATTTGGAAGGTATACCATCAGCTGGTTTTGGCATGGGATCGTGGGTATAGAAAGATAGAACTTCATTTCATTTCTACTGTCGCGGCAAAGTGCATTATAAGTTTAAAACACATGAAATCAAAAGTATTACTAGTAGAGGCGAAGTCCATACTAGGGCCGGCCACAGGGCAGCGCAAAGCAAGCCCTTGCTTTAGGCCCTAACTTATTTGGGCCCCATTGTTATTTTAGGCCATATAATATTTTAGGCCCCAGCTTGCTTTAAGCCCATGCCCTTGTATTTGTTTCTGACTAATCAGCTGATATAATAACGTTCTATTTATTATAATTTTTTATTTCAAATTTTTTAATTTATATTTTATATTTTTTATTTAGAGAAAATGCTTATGAGATGAAAATAGAACTTATATTTCATTATAAATGTATCATTATAAAAATAAATAATTTAATGTGAATGTTGATATTGACACATTAATTTATTGAAGGATTTAAGTTTATATTTTTGGGGTACATTTTGAAAGAACTGAAGAACTGAATTTGAAAGAATATTATGGTGGAACTTACAGTTGTACATATTTCAACCCTAAACTAGATCAAAGTCAAACTATAAATGTCATTTGATCTAACTTTGGGATGAAGTTTTTGAATGATGCTCTTCCTAGGAGATAAATAAATTTCATTCCTACATATTGGTTTCTTCCAACATGTATTAGTTGTTTAATAACAATGATGAAAGACAAGCTTAAGCGAGACAGGTAATTACGGGAAATTCAACATGAGAAAAAACATAAACAAGGTTACCTCAGCAAGTGCGTCCCTGCTGAAGGCCCACCACATGCTTGTTTGTTCCTCATGATACAAATCCCCCGGGGATTGAGTCCTAAAAGCAAACTTATTGTCAATTGCAATAGCCGATAAGGGAATATATACACCATCCTAACATCATGCATGGCAAAAATATCAACAAACGTGTTACAATTTTGATGTATACGCTATAAATATTTTGTTAAATGTAACTTGCATTTTCACTAGTAAAAGCTTGGAAAGCATTTCATTAGAAAACATCTTCCAAAGTTTCAGTATTTGAATTATTCTTATTAGAAAGGGGGCAAGTCTTACAATTATACCCCGAACCACAACAGAGGGTACAATGATACTTATTCTTCAAGGTAGATAAAGTAGCTTTACACCGTCCATTGGTCTTCACCACACTAGGGTCATGAACAACCTAGGTAGATGATAAATCACATTTCTCATGTGGACATAAGTCGTTTTCCACCTCTTGACCACCAGTAATTTTCCTCAGCTTTCTTGTGTCATAAAACTTATCCCCACTTTGTGCATTGAGATTACATATCCACCTACATTGTTGAATCAGTGAACCATATTGTAATTGAAACAACACCTCCTCATCAGCTTCTAAACTATTTGAAATGTCAAATGTTTGCTTTGCATCCTTAGCCCATATTTTTTAAACATAATTAGTGTTGGGAAACAAAAAGAGTGTATACACAGTGGAAGTAACAACACATTGTTGGGAATTGCGGATCAAAATATCTCGCAGCGGAATAATAGGATTCACACACAGGATCCATGCGAAAAGTCCATAATCCGAGTTTTTTAAAATTTACCTCTTGAAGCGTGATAAACACAAGCGAGGTGAATCACCAACACCGTAATAGCGACGATGTTTCTGCGGTATCCACACGAACAGACTTGCAAAAGGAGTCACGCCTCTGTTTCGCGGTGCTAGCTGCGAATAGAAGAGAAGAACCTTTCACCTTGTCTCTCACTCACTTTCTCAAAGTGCGGCTAGGGTTGTGATGTAACATCTATAGCAGCCCCTTAACAAGTACTATTTATAATAGTGGCTGCCTTAAGTGAGTGTGAGCAAGTAGCAAGGTAAGTGTGCAACCCTAAAACCCATCGTCATGAGTTAGGACCACAATTGAATCCGAGTCCAACTTGGATCCTTATTGCTCCAATTTAGTCTGTTTCTAAGTGTGCGACCTGCGAGGTTCTCATGACGTTGGTAGTAATATTAAAATCCCATTTTAATATTACAAACGAAGCGGTATCTAGCAACACATCACTGCTACCCAAGTAATGAGAATGTCAGTGATTTGACATAACCTTTTCGTGACCAATGTTTCCGTGTCATTTAGTCCCTTTGTCAAGATATCTAGATTGAACACAAGGCATGGAATGCGTCACCCTTGTATAGTCCAATCATTCGTTTCCTGATACTCAAGTAGACTTTGTAACAACAAATGAGATCAATATCTCATATTGACTCATTTGAGCATGGCCATGCATTTCGCAGTCTCACTCAATCAGGGGGCCCGAAGATATCGCTCCTGTTATGTAGGAGTGACAAATTCCATCTAGGTCACTCATATCCCTCTGCATGATTTGCGGTATGTCCAATAACCAACTTTATAATCACCTTGTTACAGATGACGTTTGATGGCATTAAAACACACAACTCCTCATGTAGGAATCGTAGTGATTTGGTCAAAGGACCACAAACACCATTGTCACTATGAGAATCGCTTATGACACTCACGTAACGATCCATGTAGCGTTCTCATGGTGGGTCATCCAAGACATCATTACTCTAATATGTACCAATGTGAAGACTTGATATCTCATATCCATGACCCGTGAGATGCGGTCATCAGTCTCTACACATACTAGTCTCGATGTATTATTGTTGTCCTAATTAACAATAATACTTTACTAGGGACATTTAAGAATAGTGTTGTAACCAAAAGGATCTCACGATCAAGTCATCCACTTGATGTCCTATGGCATCAAACTTACTATTCTAAGGACTTTATTATGTTTATCAAAAAGAACACAATAAATGAAATGCCTCATATATAAAATAGCATAATAGAATATATGTATATACAGAAAATGTATTAGCCTCTAGGGCATACACCAACACACATAAATGGACAATAAAATCTTTCCCGCTTGAAAGATCCTGTGAGGAGCAAAATATACAGCTAACCAAAATATTCACAAAAAATATATCCAAGAATGCATAAAAATAAATAGACAAAGAGAACACATACAATTTTAACGTGAAAAACCCTCACAATGTGAGAAGCAAAAACCACGAGACCTAGTCCATAAAAATCTCCACTATAAAAATCAATGAGTAGAGCAAAGTGCCTCTCAACAAATAAAGATATCACAACGGTCCCTACTCACCACCAATAAAGTGGAAATCAACAAAGTAACAAAGCTCAAAACTCACAAAGGGGTACAAACAGCCCAACAAGTAGCGATAGAGAAATAAAATCTGACCGTACAAGTAGAAGGTCACGATGCAAGGAATAACATACTAAAAAATCATTCAAAGCGGATCACAAATGATCACTCGATCTGAACACTCAAGATCAACACACAAAACTTTTTTTTTCTCTCCTCTCTCACAACGTGGTGCTGTTTTTCTTCAACTAAAACAAAAAACAGATGATGTTGCCTTTTATATTAAAAGCCTTACCTCTTTCTTTCTTTCTTTTTTAAACATTATGGCATGGGCCCCACTTAGTTGGACCCATCCAACTAACTCCCTCTCCAACTCAAGTGGAGGCAAATGCCAAACTAAGAACAACTCGGATGGAAGACATTTTAACAACTGGTGAGAAGATCTCTTCAAAATCAATCCCTTTTTTCTGACGGTAACCTTTGACAACTAATCTAACTTTGTATCTCGGAGTGGAAGTATTCTCATCAATCTTCAACTTGTAAACCCATCGATTTTCCAAAGCTTTCCTGTCCTTAGGCAACTTGACTAGCTCAAAAGTATAGTTGTCAAGAAAAGACCTCATCTCATCATTCATTACGGCAACCCATTTTGCCTTCTGTTCACTCTTCATAGACTCTTCATAGCACTCAGGTTCTCCCCCGTCAGTGAGGAGTACATATTCATCATATGAGTAACGGGTAGATGGAATAAGATGTCTGGAAGACTTCCTAAGTGAAACAACAGGTTCATCAACAACCTCATGAGTAGGAGCATCTACCTCATCAGCAACATTATCAATAATATCCTTAACCTGATCACCCTGAATATGATTATGCACATCATCATGATTGCCAAAGTTAGCTACATCAGGTATATGAGACTCAAGAACTGGATCAATATCAACCAAACCATCTGTACTCGGAGACTCTGACTTCTTTGCCTTGTCAATTTCTTCAATGGTCTGATCCTCCATGAAAATAACTTCATGACTTCTAACAAGCTTCTTCTCAACTAGATCATACAACCTATAGCCAAACTCATCATGACTATCGCCAATGAAGATGCACTGCCTAGTCTTGATATCCAACTTGGACCTCTCATCTTTGGGCACATGTACAAATGCTCTACACCCAAAGACATGTAAGTGGTCATAGAGGAAACATCCTTTCCATACCACACCCTGTCAGGAACATTAGCCTACAAAGCAACAGTAGGAGATAAATTAATAACATGTACAGCAATATACAAAGCCTCATCCTAAAAAGATCCAAGTAACTTTTCTTCAGAAAGCAAACATCTAACTCTCTCCATCAATGTCCAGTTCATCCTTTCTACCAGGCCATTCAGCTGAGGAGTCTTAGGGGGCGTCTTCTGATGTCTTATACCTTGCTGTCTGCAGTACTCATCAAATGGTCCACAATATTCACCACTATTATCAGTATAAACACATTCCAATTTTTTCCCTGTTTCTTTCTCAACAGAAGCCTGAAACTACTTGAAGACACTAAGCACTTGGCCCTTAGTCTTCAAGGCCTAAATCCAAAGTTTCCTTGAATGATCATCAATGAAAGTCACAAAGTAAAGCGTACCACCAAATGTTCTAGTCCTCATAGGACCACAAAGATCTGAATGCACCAATTCAAGCACCTCTGATTTCCTAGAAGGAGGATGACTATTGAAAGAGACTTTATTCTGCTTTCCAACCAAATAATGAGCACACCTTTCCAATCTTGCACCCTTCAAACCTGAAAGTAGATTCCTTTTGGCCAAAGTAACAAGTCCCTTCTCACTAATATGGCTAAGTCTCTTGTGCCATAACTCTAACTGGTTATCACACTCAACTATATTAGTAGCATCAACAGAAACTGAAGCCTTGGTCTAGTACAAACCTAAACACTTCTTTTCGTGTACTACAACCAAAGAACCCTTGGAGAGTTTCCATTGTCCACCACCAAAGGTACTAAAATAGGCATCATCATTAAGAATACTAGCAGAAATCAGATGCAAACAGATGTCTGGTGCATGTCTGACATTCTTCAAAGTCAAATCTGTCCCATTACTAGTAACCAAATAAACATTGCTAATGCCAATCACCTTTGACATACCATCATTACCCATCTTCAAAACCCCATAATCACTAGAAGTATAAGATGTGAAGAAATCCTTCGTAGATGTCACATGAAAACAGGCACCACTATCAACAACTCAATTGGTCTCATCACAAGCAACATTAATCAAATTCTCATTATAGATAATCACAAGATCTCTTCCAGTAGTGGTGGCAACACGATCATCATTGTCATTATCTTTCTTTAGTTATTTGTCCTTGTTACCATTGTTCTCCTTTTTCCATTAGTAGCAAAACCTTTGGACATGCCTCTTTTTACCACAATAGTCACACTCAAGATTTTTGTATTTAGACCTTGATTTACTTCTACTCTGGCTTATGCCTCTACTGCCTTGTTCCTGATCCTTCTCACTACTTCTCCCCCTATTTTCAGTAGCTAAAACCTCTGATTGTAAAGAGGATGCCTGTTGAGTTTGTCGTCTGTCTTCTTCATTCAAAACAGCAGTCTTTACATAATTCATGGTCACAACACCTTTAGGAGTAGAACTAGTCAAAGTGACTCTAAGATTTTTCTAAGAATCAGGTAGAGTATTAAGCAACCAAAGTCCAAAAATTTCATCTTCAAATTTCACACCCATGCTGGACAACTTGTCAAAGCATCCCCGAAAATCACTCAAGTGATCGGAGATATAACTACCATCCTTGTAACTCAAGTTCATAGCCTGCTTAAACAAAAATAATTTATTATTCCCAGATTTAGAGGCATACAAGGTCTCAAGTTTATCCCACAAAGTTCTGGCATGTGAGTCAGTAACAATATGATTCAAAACATTATTATCTACCCATTGCCGAATAAAGCCACAAACTATCCCATGTTCAAAAGTCCATTCTTCGTCAGATTTAGTCTCAGGATTTTTAGTAGTAAACACCAGTAAATGTAATTTTTTCACAAATAATAAATCTTTCATCTTTCATTTCCACTTGTGATAATTTGTGTCATTCAAACTAATCATTTTACTGTAATTAGGTTCCGTGATTCAATCAAGCAAATAAACAAATAAATATCTCTGATGCAGTTGTTGGGAAAGAAAATGAGTGTGTACACAGCAGAAGCAACAACACACAAATGGGTAATAAAATCTTTCTCTCTTGAAAGATCCTGTGAGGAGCAAAATATATGATGCGTGAAATCCGCAAGTGTACAGTTTCGTCGTCAAGTAATAAAAAGATCGAATCCACAGGGACTGTGTCTATGAATACCAATTAATTAATTAATTCAATTAAGTTAAACAAAAGGGAATATGATTGTTGATTGATAAGAACGTAGTAACAAAACAATTAAATAAAAATCAAGAAAATAGAATTTAGAACAAAAACAGTAAGTTATCAAGAATGGGGTTTTCAGATTTAATAAAGCTTCCAAGATTGGGGTACCACAATGATACAAGACAAATCCTAATTGACAACCCTTTTATTTAATCTGAAATTCAATTGAAGGTGAATTACCCAAAATTAGTTAATGTTCTCTTTCAAGATACAAGACCCGTGCCCAATTAAACCAATTCCTACTTTCGTGGTAATTGAATTTAAATTGAACCCATTACGCTTTGTGGTAATTCATTGATTCCTCGAAAGGCTAAAACTACTCTCGTGATTTAGACCTTAAGTTCAATTATAATGGTTCCAACACTTAGGTTCACCTCTCAGTACATCCCTAAATGCTTATGAGATGCAAATAAGTGGCCAACAAATTCACATGAATAAAAGTAATAAGAATTGAATCAATGAACAATCAAGATTAATAAAAGGGGAAACAACGTCAATTCATCATTATCAATGTATCAAAGGGCATTGCCCAATCCTAGAAACAAAAGTAACTACTCAGACATAGAGAAGAAGGAAACAGAAATCAAACTTAAAAACATCCCAAACCCGTAACAATGGAAGAAGAAGAAGAAGGATCAAGAACCCAAGCCTCCTTGGTGCCTCCTTTAGAACTAGGTTTCAATCAAAGCTAGAATCCCCTAATTGCAATCAGAACATCTATTTATAGCCTAGGACTTCTATGGGCTAAAAGCCCCCAAAAGAAATAAAAATAGAAAAACTAAAATTCTGCTGCGCTGCGAACCACGGCCGTTGTGGCCACCACGGCCAGGCCGTGGTCAGTTCTGGACTCAGGATTGTTAAGCTGTCTCTCAACCACGGCTGTGGTGGCCACCACGGCCAGGCCGTGGTTGAGTCTGCTTCAAATTTCTTCAGTTTCCTGGTTCCCACGAACCATGGCTGTGGTTGAGACCATGGGCAGGCCGTGGTTCGCTCTGGAATGGCCTTTTATTGCTCCTTTATTGCTATCCATTAAGCTCCAACTTCAAACATGCAAGGATTCCATTCAATTCAAGGCCAATTCAACATTAATCCTGCACAAGAACACCAAAAACACGACAGTTATCTGAACTAAGGGAAAAACAAACCAAAAGGGAAACTAAAACGCCTAAAATGCTCAAGAATGCATGCAAAATAAGAACAAAACATGATGTTGTTTCACACACATCAAATCCCCCCAAGCTTAAGACTTTGCTTGTCCTCAAGCAATAATTAATGCCAAACCAAGAAGTGGGATCAAAAGACAATAAAGAATGAGGAACCCGAGAAAATAATATCCAAGCAATAGGCTAAGGCAAATAAAGAATCTGAGAGGTAATCAAAGTCAAGTCCAATTAGAGGCTAAGTTCTCAGAAATCATGCATCCTCACTGATTGAATCAAGTTCACTCCACTAACCACACTCAAAGTGTTTAAGGGTGAAAACAATACGCTCAAAATCCTTCAAAGAAAATGCACTTCCATATGCTTGATAAGAAACCAAATTTCTACTAATAATCAGCATGCATGCAAGAATCAAAAAGTTTTTCAAGGGTTGTAATGGGGCCATGGGAATGATGTTAGGTAGGGTAGAGAAAGGAAGGTATACACAAAGGGCTCATCAAGATTTTCAATAAACACAAGAAATCCAATAGAACATAAATGGAGCAAAGACAATCTTTCAATCTAAAACATAACTCCACATTTCAAAGAATTTTCTTCCTTTCTTTTCCTTCTTCTCTTTCTCCTCTTTTCAAGCTTTCATCTTATGATTTTCTTTTATTTTCTTTTTCTTTTTTTTCTCTTTCTTTTTTTTTAAGGAAGAGGAAGAGAAAGCTCAAATACATATAATTCCCAATACAACTTTCAAACAACTTTCAAGCCCAATTCGCTCCATTTAATATTCTAAATGATAACCAACAATGTTTCAGCATAGGTATCAAGAAAATAAGTATGCAGTAGGCTCAAAATAGGCAACTAGAGGATGAAAGTGTAACAATTTTAGAAGGCCGAAAAAATACCTAAAATGCCTTAATCACATTCAAGCATGCAACCAAAAATTTTGCCTAAAAAAGGTTTCAAATCAAGTTCTAGAGCACATGATCAATGAAGAATATCACTCAACACAAAGAATGGGAACAAAAATCATATAGTGCATATATCCCATATAGGCTCAAAACTCACATTTAGAGGTTTAAAAATTCAATGAGAAGCACAAATTCAGAGAACATTATGCTAATTATCAACTATCAAAAGATCACCTCTACTATCAATTAAAACAATGCCTGTTACCAACTACATGAATCAACAAATTGAGTTCCAAATCAATACTATCTCAAAATCCTCAAAAGAGAGGGGCACAAGTTCAACCAAAAACCCAAGAGATATGATGGTGTGAAAATGCAACATGAAAATGCAATGCAAAACAAGACATGAGAATGCATGAAACAAATGAGAATGAAAATAAGAAAATAAAAATGAAAATACCCCCCAAGCTTAGAACTTACATTGTCCCCACTGTAAAAATCTAAAACAAGAGAAGGGATAAAAGAAAAGAACTCACTGCGGTGGTGGAAAAACTTCTGGTGTTCAATCCATGGCCATAGAATTTTTCATGAGCTGGGTGTGGAACCTTCTGACTTCACTCTTCTTCTAAATTTAGCTTCAAAAAGGGTTAAACCTAGACACAATCCAAAAGACAAACATCAAAACAACAATCTATCAGACAAAATTAAAATAAAAAGAAGAAATTAAAAGGAAAAACAAAAACAAAGAAACTTGGGTTGCCTCCCAAGAAGCGCTTGTTTAAAGTCTTTAGCTTGACTTTGGTCTGGTTTTTGTGCTCAGGTGATGTCAATGGAGTAGTGCTCAGTCCCAACTCCTTCAAAGTGTTTCACTCTCTGGCTATTTATCATGAATGACTTATGACCTTCTTTCTGCACCTCAAGCACACCGTAGGATAGAACTCAAACAATCTCATATGGTCCTGACCATTTCGACCATAACTTACTAGGACAGAAACGTAGAAGCGAGTTATTAACAAAGACTTTATCCCCGATTTTAAATTCACGCTTCTCGTCACACTTGTCACTATGCTTCTTTGGTCCTTCCTTGCAGGGCATAACATCAGTCACTGATTCCTGTATACCTGAAAGCACAACACTATCCACAACTTTAGTAGCATCTATGCGATTACATGAATTTAAGGAATTAGAATTTTTTTAAGAATTAAAAACATCAAAAACTACTTCCTCATCATTCAATCACAAAGTCAGTTTTCCTTCATGGACATCAATGATCGCCCTTCCAGTGGCAAGGAATGGGCGCCCAAGTATGATCGACATTGTAGCATCAGCTTCTATATCAAGCACAACAAAATCCACAGGCATATAAAATTTACCAACCTTAATGGGAACATCCTCCAAGATGCCTACGGGGTACTTGATTGACCGATCCGCCAATTGAAGAGAGATAGTTGTGGGTTTTAACTCACCCACTTCCAACTTTTTACACACAGAAAGGGGCATAAGACTAACACTAGCCCCCAAGTCACACAAAGCTTTATCAAAACTGGTATTCCCAATCAAGCAAGGAATAGAGAAGCTGCCAGGATCTTTGAGTTTAGGAGGCAACTTATTTTGAATTAAAACACTACACTCCTCAGTTAACGCTACGGTCTCATACTCCTCTAGCTTTCTCTTATTAGACAAAATGTCCTTAAGAAATTTAGCATAAGTAGGCATTTGTTGCAATGCCTCAGTGAAGGGTACATTAATGTACAACTTCTTAAGGACCTCAAGTAACTTCCCAAACTGCTTATCTAGCTTGGCCTTAGCCAATCTTTGAGGGAAGGGCACCGGGGGTTGGTATGGCTCAGGGGGTACATACTTAGACACTTTCTCATTAATTTCCTCCTCTTCTAAGGGTTGTGTCCTAGTTGTTTCTTTTTCTTCATCTCTCCCATCTTTGTCATTTTCCCCATTTGCTTTGGAATCTTCTAGATGCTTTCCACTTCTTAAACTCATAGCCTTACAATGTTCATTAGGATTTATTTCAGGCTGTTCTGGAAATTTCCCGTGTGGTCTATATGAAGAGCTAGCTTGTTGGGCTATTTGAGTTTCTAACATCTTGTTATGAATAGCTAAATTATCAACCTTAGATGTCAAATCCTTAATAGCCTCACTAACAACTTGACCATGGTGCCTAAACTCTTCATTTTGTTTGGTTTGACTCTCTACAAAATTTTCAAGGAGAGTTTCGAGTTTAGACTTTTGTACCTGGGGGAATCCAATAGAAGGTTGAGCACTACCTTGTCCAGCTTGATTTTGATTGTTCCGATAGGAGAAGTTGGGATGAGACCTCCAACCGGGATTGTAAGTCTGTGAATATGGATCATTGCGCACCTTTGGTGGAATGTCATAGAAAGTGTGACATGATTCCACTTGCTCCACCGGTGCACTATGTGAGGAACCCTTTTCAGCTTGGCATTCCGCACTCATATGTCCCTGTACTTCACAAATCTCACAAAAGATGTTAGCAGCACTTATAGCATTAGCACTAACTTTTTCAAGCTTATCAAAACGTTTATTCAATGAGTTAAACTTAGTCATAATTAAACTAACACCATCCACCTCAAACTTACCTTCCGAGAGCTTTCTTAGGTTATTACCTCTTTCACTGGCCCATTGGTGATGGTTTGCTGCGACACTTTCGATAATATCATAGGCTTCTGTCAACCTTCTGTTCATTAAAGCTCCACCAGCTGCGGAGTCAAGAGACACCTTCGAAGAATATTCTAATCCATTGTAGAAGGTGTGAACGATCAACCACTTCTCTAACCCGTGGTGTGGGCAGGCTTCCAGCAAAGCCTTATATCTATCCCAAGCTTCTGACAATGACTCTCCATTTTTTTGAACGAAGCTTGTGATTTGGGTCCTTAGGTGAGCAGTCTTAGAAGGTGGAAAGAATTTGTCCAAAAAGGCTTGCTCCAATTGATTCCATGTGGTTAATGTATCAGTGGGTACTGATTTCAACCAAGCTCTAGCCTTGTCCCTTAATGATAATGGAAACAATCGGAGGCGAATGGCATCAACTGAGGCACTTTCAATTTTGAGAGTCTCACAGAATTCTAAGAACATCTCCACATGATCATTTGGGTCCTCCGAGGGTAAACCTCCAAACTGGTTCTGCCTTATCATAGAAAGTAAGGCAGGAGGTATGGTGAAGTGCCTGGCTTCAATGTCCGGCCGAGCAATTCCAGATCGCAAACCCCGAGCATTAGGAGCTGCATACTCCTTTAAAGTTTTGTTATCCTCAGCTGCTGCCATGACAAGTGTTGGTTCAGATATTTCTCTCACTCTTTGCCTTCGTTGTCTTCTCTTTCTATGAAAAGTTCTTTCAATTTCAGAATCAGCTTCAATAAGAGTCCCGAAATGTCTAGTACTTTGCATAAACCAGAGAAATTACCTGCAGAGAGTCAAAGAGAAAATAAGAACGTAATAATATGGTAAAAAGAAAAAAAGGTTTAAAATAATTAAATCAAAAATTAAATTGATATTCAAGAAAAACACAGTCCCCAACAACGGCGCCAAAAACTTTATGCGTGAAATCCGCAAGTGTACGGTTTCGTCGTCAAGTAATAAAAAGATCGAATCCACAGGGACTGTGTCTATGAATACCAATTAATTAATTAATTCAATTAAGTTAAACAAAAGGGAATATGATTGTTGATTGATAAGAACGTAGTAACAAAACAATTAAATAAAAATCAAGAAAACAAAATTTAGAACAAAAACAGCAAGTTATCAAGAATGGGGTTTTCAAATTTAATAAAGCTTCCAAGATTGGGGTACCACAATGATACAAGACAAATCCTAATTGACAACCCTTTTATTAAATCTGAAATTCAATTGAAGGTGAATTACCCAAAATTAGTTAATGTTCTCTTTCAAGAT
Source organism: Ormosia semicastrata (assembly GCA_029884595.1). Lineage (NCBI taxonomy): Eukaryota > Viridiplantae > Streptophyta > Magnoliopsida > Fabales > Fabaceae > Ormosia > Ormosia semicastrata. The sequence goes on from JAQQTO010000063.1 coordinate 24,795,584, forward strand.
ACAAGACCCGTGCCCAATTAAACCAATTCCTACTTTCGTGGTAATTGAATTTAAATTGAACCCATTACGCTTTGTGGTAATTCATTGATTCCTCGAAAGGCTAAAACTACTCTCGTGATTTAGACCTTAAGTTCAATTCTAATGGTTCCAACACTTAGGTTCACCTCTCAGTACATCCCTAAATGCCTATGAGATGCAAATAAGTGGCCAACAAATTCACATGAATAAAAGTAATAAGAATTGAATCAATGAACAATCAAGATTAATAAAAGGGGAAACAACGTCAATTCATCATTATCAATGTATCAAAGGGCATTGCCCAATCCTAGAAACAAAAGTAACTACTCAGACATAGAGAAGAAGGAAACAGAAATCAAACTTAAAAACATCCCAAACCCGTAACAATGGAAGAAGAAGAAGAAGGATCAAGAACCCAAGCCTCCTTCGTGCCTCCTTTAGAACTAGGTTTCAATCAAAGCAAGAATCCCCTAATTGCAATCAGAACATCTATTTATAGCCTAGGGCTTCTATGGGCTAAAAGCCCCCAAAAGAAATAAAAATAGAAAAACTAAAATTCTGTTGCGCTGCGAACCACGGCCGTGGTGGCCACCACGGCCAGGCCGTGGTCAGTTATGGACTCAGGATTGTTAAGTTGTCTCTCAACCATGGCTGTGGTGGCCACCACGGCCAGGCCGTGGTTGAATCTGCTTCAAATTTCTTCAATTTCTTGGTTCCCACGAACCATGGCCGTGGTTGAGACCACGGGCAGGCCGTGGTTCGCTCTGGAATGGCCTTTTTTTGCTCCTTTATTGCTATCTATTAAGCTCCAACTTCAAACATACAAGCATTCCATTCAATCCAAGGCCAATTCAACATTAATCCTGCACAAGAACACCAAAAACACGGCAGTTATCCGAACTAAGGGAAAAACAAACCAAAAGGGAAACTAAAATGCCTAAAATGCTCAAGAATGCATGCAAAATAAGAACAAAACATGATGTTGTTTCACACACATCAATATACAGCCAACTAAAATATTCACAAAAATATATATCCAAGAATGCACAAAAATAAATAGGCAAAGAGAACACACACAATTTTAATGTAGAAAACCCTCTCAATATGAGAAGTAAAAACCACGAGACCTAGTCAAGAAAAATCTCCACTATAAAAGTCAATGAGTACAGTAAAGTGTCTCCCAACAAATAAGGATATCACAACTGCCCCTACTCACCACCAACAAAGTGGAAATCAACAAAGCAACAAAGCTCAAAACTCACAAAGGGGTACAAGCTGCCCAACAAGTAGAGATGGATAATAAAATTCTGACTGTACAAGTAGAAGTTCACGATACAAGGAACAACTTATTTAAAAATCATCCAAATCGGATCACAAATGACTACTCGATCTGAACACGCAAGATCAGCACACAAAACTTTGTTTTTTGTATCCTCTCTCATGACGTGGCGCAGTTGTTCTTCAACTAAAACAAAAAATGGATGATGTTGCCTTTTATATTAAAAGTCTTACTTCTTTCTTTCTTTCTTTCTTTTTTTAAACAGTATGGCATAGGCCCAACTTAGTTGGACCCATTTAACAAACTCTCGCTCCAACTCAAGTGGAGGTAAATGCTAAACCAAGAACAACTTGGATGAAAGACATTTTAACAACTGATGAGAAGATCTCCTCAAAATCAATCCCCTTTTTCTGACAGTTGCCTTTGACAACTAATCTAGCTTTGTATCTCAGAGTGAAATTATTCTCTTCTTTCTTCAACCTGTAAACCCATTGATTTTCCAAAGCTTTCCTGTCCTAAGGCAACTTGACCAGCTCAAAAGTATGGTTGTCAAGCAAAGATCTTATCTCATCATTCATTACTGCAACCCATTTTGCCTTCTGTTCACTCTCTATAACATCTTCGTAGCACTCAGGTTCTCCCCTATTAATGAGGAGCACATATTCATCAAATGAGTAATGGGTAGAAGGAATTAACATGTCTGGAAGACCTCCTAAGTGAAACAACAGGTTCATCAACAACCTCACGAGTAGGAGCATCTACCTCATCAGCAACATTATCAACAACATCCTCAACTTGATCACCCTGAATATGATTATGCACATCATCATGATTGCCAAAGTTAGCTACATCAGGCATATGAGACTCAGGAACTGGATTAATATCAACCAAACCATCAGTACTCGGAGACTCCGACTTCTTTGCCTTGTCAATATCTTCAATGGTTTGATCCTCCATGAAAATAACATCACAACTTCTAACAAGCTTCTTCTCAACTGGATCATATAACCTATAGCCAAACTCATCATGACCATAGCCAATGAAGATGCACTGCCTAGTCTTGATATCCAACTTGGACCTCTCATCTTTAGGCACATGTACAAATGCTTTACACACAAAGACACGTAAGTGGTCATAAGAAACATCTTTTCCATACCACACCCATTCAGGAACATCAGCCTACAAAGCAACAATAGGAGATAAATTAATAACATGTACAACAGTATACAAAGCCTCACCCCAAAAAGATCCAAGTAACTTTTCTTCATAAAGCAAGCATCTAACTTTCTCAATCAATGTCTTGCTCATCCTTTCTACCAGGCCATTAAGTTGAGGAATCTTAGGGGGCGTCTTCTAATGTCTTATACCTTGCTATCTACAGTACTCATCAAATGGTCCACAATATTCACCATCATTATCATTATGAACACATTTTAGTTTCTTCCTTATTTCTCTCTGAACAAAAGGCTAAAACTTCTTAAAGACACCAAGCACCTGGTCCTTAGTCTTCAAGGTATAAACCCAAAGTTTCCTTGAATGATCATCAATGAACTAAATGTTCTAGCCCTTATAAGACCACAAAGATCTGAATGCACCAACTCAAGCACCTCTGATTTCCTAGAAGTAGGATGACTCTTGAAAGAGACTCTATTCTGCTTTCCAGCCAAACGATGAGCACACTTTTCTAATCTTTCACCCTTTAAAACTGAAAGTAGATTCCTTTTGGCCAAAGTATCACGTCCCTTCTCACTAATGTGACTAACTCTCTTGTGCTATAACTCTGACTGGTTATCACACTCAACTATATTAGTAGCATCAACAGAAACTGAAGCCTTGGTCCAATACAAACATGAATACTTCTTTCCATGTGCCACAACCAAAGAACCCTTGGAGAGTTTTCACTATCCACCACCAAAGGTACTAGAATAGCCATCTTCATCAAGAACACTAGCAGAAATCAGATGTAAACGGATGTCTTGTGCTTATCTGACATTCTTCAAAGTCAATTTTGTCCTATTACTGGTAACCAAACAAACATTGCTAGTGCCAATCACCTTTGACATACCATCATTACCCATCTTCAAAACCTCATAATCACTAGGAGTATAAGATGTGAAGAAATCCTTCGTAGATGTCACATGAAAACAGGCACCACTGTCAACAACCCAACTGGTCTCATCACAGGAAACAATAATCAAATTCTCATTACAGATAATCATAAGATCTCCTCCAATAGTGGTGGCAACATGATCATCGTTGTCATTATCTTTCTTTTGTTGTTTTCCTTTGTTACCATTGTTCTCCTTTTTCCATTAGTAGCAAAACCTTTGGACATGTCCCTTTTTACCATAATAATCACACTCAAAGTTTTTGTATTTAGACCTTGATTTACTTCTACTCTGGCTTATGCCTCTAATTCCTTGTTCCTGATCCCTCTCACTACTTCTCCCCCTGTTTTCAGTAACCAAAACCTCTGACTGTGAAGAGGATGCCTACTGAGTTCGTTGTCTGACTTATTCATTCAAAATAGCAGTCTTTATATAATACATGGCCACAACACCTCCAGAAGTAGAACAAGTCAAAGTGACTCTGAGATTTTCCTAAGAATCAGGTAGAGTATTAAGCAACCAAAGTCCCGAAATTTCATCTTCAAATTTCAAACAAATGCAGGATAACTGGTCAAAGCATCCTTGAAAATCACTCAAGTGATCAGAGATAGAATTACCATCCTTGTAACTCAAGTTCATAGCCTGCTTCAACAAAAATAATTTATTATTCCTAGATTTAGAGGCATACAAGGTCTCAAGCTTATCCCACAAAATTTTGGCTTGTGAGTCATTAGCAATATGATTCAAAACATTATCATTTACCCATTGCTGAATAAAGCAACAAATCATCTCATGTTCAAAAGTCTATTCTTCATCAGATTTAGCCTCAGGCCTTTTTAGTAGCAAACACCGGTAAATGTAATTTTTTCACAAATAATAAATCTTTCATCTTTCCTTTTCACTTGTGATCATTTGTGTCATTTAAACTAACCATTCTACTATAATTAGGCTCCATTATTCAATCAAGCGAATAAACAAGTAAATATCTCTGATGCTAGTTGTTAGGAAAGAAAAGGAGTGAGTATACAGCGGAAGCAATAGCATACAAATGGGCAATAAAATCTTTCTTACATGAAAGATCCTATGAGGAAAAAAATATACAGCCAACCAAAATATCCACAAAAAATATATCCAAGAATGCACAAAAATAAAGAGGCAAAGAGAACACACACAATTTTAACGTAGAAAACCCCCTCAATGTGAGAAGTAAAAACCATGGGACCTAGTCCAAAAAAATTTTCACTATAAAAATCAATGAATACATCAAAGTGTCTCCCAACAAATAAGGATATCCCTACTCACCACCTACAAAGTGGAAATCAACAAAGTAACAAAACTGAAAACTCACAAAGGGGTACAAACAGCCCAACAAGTAGAGATGGAGAAATAAAATTCTGAATGTACAAGTAGAAGTTCACTATGCAAGGAACAACATACTGAAAAATCATCTTTATCGAATCACAAATGAGTCAATATCTCTTCAAGATGGTCATGCATCATCTTACAAATCATGTGACAGCAATGTATGCTGAAGGATTGCATTTTATTGCATAAGCAATGTATGAAGTGTGAATTATGTGCATCAAATACCACTTCCCACTTTTTCGTAGGCTAGCCATACCTACTGACCTTGTAAATGCATAAGGTTGCCATATCTTTACATTCAACCATAGGAGTTGCTCCAACCAAACTCATCTCATGTCTAAATAACTTTAGGAGCTACTTTGTAAAAATTTTGGCAACAAACTTCTCAATTACGAATAAGGGTAACTTCATCAACGGTTCACCAAAGTTCAAATCGAAGTCTGCTTTCAGCTCTCTACTTTTAACAAAGTCCAAAAACCTTTGAAAGTGCTAAAAATACTAACAAATTATAGCTAGACCTAATGAACTATTTTATATAATTTCATATCCTCATATTTTGAGGAGCTATACAATCTAACAAGAAGTTTCCCTTTCAAAAGAACTATTGCCCACATATGCCTCATTCCGTAGATATCTTCCACTCACCACCTATCTGAGACAGCAAACTTATTTGTGGTGTAATAACACTTCTTCTCAAACTCATCTTCATCGAAATCAGCAAACATAAAATATTTAAATTGTTCTAGAAATCTTGGATCATAAACGTTTGATGTGCAATTTCTCAACAAGTGTCAGGAACAAAGCCGATGACATGCTTCAAGAAACACTTGATTGATGGCTAGATGTATTGCTTTGTCACCGTTAGTGACAATCGATGAAGGTTTCTTCCCCTTCATGCATTCTAACTGTTGCTTCAACACCTAACCATAAGTTTCTTTTTTCTCATCTACAAAAATAGCAAATGCAAGTGTAATAATTTGTTTATGGTGATTAATTCCAGAGAATAGAACCAAGGGCTTATTATACTTGTTTTTGTAGCTAGTATCAAAAGTAAGAACATATCCAAAACAATCATAAGCTAGGCAACCTATACCATCTGCCTAGAATAAGTTTTCCAATTGCCCCTCTGCATCAATGGTGCACCTTATATAAGAACTTAGGTCACTATCAACCTTTCCTCTTAAATAACTCAAGGAAGACATGGCATCAATCTTCATTTCTGTGTTGCCTATCTGTGATATTGTAGACGTCTTTTTTCATGACTCATACTTTCTGCATAACACTTGATTGTGTAGCCATATAGCCTACTATATGGGTAGTCTTTATCCCACTAGCACATATGCTAGTGATTTAGGCAATGTCTATGTCAGTAAAGGATCAATTAGATGGCATAAAAGGTGAGTACATATGGCCTACAATAAGATGATTATTCTTGTCTATAAATTTAGACATATACCAACATCATATTTGTTCATCCCTCTAAACTTTCATTGAAGCTTTACAACCACTTCAAGTTGTATTACTATGCTCCCTCTTACAATTTTCATTTTGTAGGTGCTTTTTTTTTCCTCTAAAACCTTTTAGCATAGCACACAAAATTGTGCCATATCACATTTCATTATGATTGTTTCTATGAATATTGTCAAGCCTTACTGAAAAGCCATGGATATTAGTATAGTTTCTATACCACAAATGTTCTTCTTCACTTGAATTAAATTGTAACGACAATACTTCATTAGTTGAAATATTTGTAATTAGCATTGGTAATGACAATGGTTTTGATGATAACAAACAAGAAAGAAATGATTATGCAAAGATCAAGTCCCAATGATCTTCAAGTTTAGTTTATAAAACTTAGATCTTGTGTAAAGTTAAAGAGGAATCACACTAAGCTCATATCTCAATTTTTATTCAACTTAAATCTTTATAAAAAATCATGTTTAATACTTGTGAAAATATTTATCAAGTTTGAGCAAAATGGTTTTAGAAAGGTTGGAAAGGTTTTGAAAATCTTTGGTTGCAAAGGCTTTTAAAAATCATCTTTTATTGATAGCTAATTATATATTATCTAACAAATTATCTAGAACCAATAACAGATTATCTAGAAATCATAACAGGTTATTTGATAAGTCAGTAGCGCGTCTTTTGTTGTTTTAAAAGGAATAAACGATTATGGAGTGTCCATAACATGTTATTTGACAAGTCAGTAGTGCGCCTTTTGTTTTTTAAACTACCTAACCAATTATGGATTCACAATAATTTGTTATTCGCGTGTAACAGTATTTTCTAAAAATGTAGATAATCTGTTATGTAATATTTTTCGCGTACAATAATCTATTATGTGAAACCAATATTCTGTTATTTGGGTGTCTGAAAATAAAAAATAATAACTAGTTACTGGCATTTATTGCTCCCAACCACCTCCAACGGTTAATACAAAGCTTTAGAGACTTAAATGAAGTGGAAAAACATCTGAAAATCATTCTTGAGCATTGAATACGAGTTCTAACTCTCTTTTCTCATAAACTCCTATTTTGAGCTTTAGTGTGTGATTCTTTGATACCCATTGAGCTTCAACTTGTATTATCCACTCTTATGAGAGTTTATCATTCAAATATGCTTTGATTTTTCGTGTAAGAGGGTGAGGTAATCTCTCAAGAAATCAAAAGGGTGAGGTATCCCTTGATAGAGAAGAGGGTGAGGTATCCTTTATTTTTTAGGCTCAAGCACAAAGGGTGAGGCATCCCAAGGTGTGATGAGTTCTCTTAATTGTAAAGGTTTTCCTAACACCTAAGAAGTCTAGCAAATAGTGAAGAAAATCTCAAGTTAAGTTTGGAGACTAGATGTATGCCAGAAGTAGTTAGTGGCTGAACCAGGATAAATTTTGTGTTTGCTCTTCTCAACTCTATCTCATTTACTTTGGTGCATTACTTTTATATGCTTGCTTGAATACTCTTCATCTTGGGTTGCTTATTTATGAGTAAAGTGATCAGTCTCATCTATTTATACATTTCAATCAATTAATAGTTTCAATGAAAATTGATATACAAGTGTTTTGTGAAAAGATTGCAAATATATTTTATAAATTCAATTCACCCATTCTTAAGTTTGAAGCCACTTGGCAACAATATTTAGTAATTCTTCCTCATCACACTTAATCAATATTTTTTCCTCTTGATTTCGTCTACCCAAAACCAAATAAGATCCTACTTTCGAAAATGTTACTTTTCCATATTTCCCAATTCACAAGTATTACAAGTGTAACAAGGAAATTAAACTTTATTAGTGAATTATTTATATTACTGAATTATTTAAGCATAATGGAAATCTCAAAATGCTTAAGTTAATCATCTACAACCAAATAAGATCTAATAATGATAATTTAGTGAATTATTTAAGCGTAATGGAAATTTCAAACTCTTTTAAATGCTAAAATCTTGTAAGGGTTGATTTTTTCCAAAAATTATATAAATTGAGGAAAATAACAAATTTAAAATCCACCCATTAGTAGGGGTTAATTTTTAATATAAATCACAGCTATATAAATCTCCAGACAAACATGCAACTTAGATATTCTACAAAATATTTCACAAAACCACACAACAAAATCAATGCAAAAGAAAAAGAACATGAAGACACAAGATGAATGAATAAGGATAAAATCAAGCAGCATGAGGTAGAAACTGAACTCCAAAGCCAAACATAGAAGAGATTGATCTCTGAAGCTAAACACAGAAAAGAAAACTCTAATGGCTTAGAGAGAACACAAAGGTCGATACCCAACTCGACGATGAGTGATTATCGGAAAGCTTTAAGAGATGAAATGAGAGGGAAGACAAATGTTCTTCAACTATAGAAGAGGTAACCAAGCAAAGTCCCAAATGAAAAAATAAGAGCACAAATTAGTTCCTTCTAAATTTTAGGGCCAATCTGCTAATAAAATTAGTTTGAATAGGATAAAATGAAAAATACACAAAGAAAGTTTACAAATGGTTGCAAAATAAGTGGGCCCTGCTCTTTTTACACATGTAACGTTTGCATTAGTGTGTCAGTTATGGCATAAGTGCCATAAAAGGTGGTTGTGGTGTAACACCCTAATACAATTATCATAGGATAAAGTGTATCAAGCATGTCACTTTCTAAGAATGCATAAAACATAATTCATAATAACATATACAGTCATTATAGAGAGCCGCGAAGCTAAAGAGATTATATATATATATACACACACACACACATATATATACATCACTGGCCAAAAAGCCACACTGTAATACATAAACTTTTATAAACTATTCAGCAAAGTAAATAAATACAAGCTGATACAAAAAGAAAAGGAAATAACTAAACTAAGCATTTTGCTTCTTCTTTTTCTTGCCCTTTCTTTTTGGAGGGTCTTCACCTAGATTTACATGGAACACAAACGAGGTGAGAAATCACAATTTATCAATATAAGCATACCAAAACCAGCAGTTATTCATTTACAACAAATAAATCAACTGGAAACGTACATACATACTATGTAACAAATTATACGAAAATCAATAATACTAAATAATCAACCATACAATCCTAAGACGTTATCGAACAAGCAAGACAATTGCCCATACAATTGCCAACCAATACAATGTTTTATGTATAATGTATGATTATGCTCACACAACATCCTAGTAATATGATTATGCAATGCTAATGCAAATTTTAGTTTTTGAAAACACAAGATACTTGCTTATCTTCCAGGAACCTCTGTTCCTTGTATATACAAAGTAGGATAGACCTAAAAGCCTACACCCCACTTGGTAATAGGTAGACACCTTCCCCTCACCAATGTAAGAGTACTATTTTCACCCTCATACCGGTAACCCCAACCATAATAGCATAAATGCTAGGAGAATTTAGATCCAACACCTCATTCTCAGGTCATATGGTTGTGCACACCATCTAATGTTACAATATATAGGAAAATAATAAATATCAAGTTTGAAAACCAAATATTCAAGAGTATTCTCATTTTACAATTGAAACAATCACAAGATCCTCATAATCTAGTGAAAAAGACAATACTAGTACATGTGAATTCTAGCCTCACTTTTTCAACAAAGTAGCAAGAACCATGTCACTAGCATTCTCGTATCTACAACCTTACATCATCACTTCACAAGTGATTTCAAGACAACCTCATTGTTGTGCAAGGTCCTAGACACTTCCAATGGCATTCTTAAACTCAAAGATGCCTAAGGATTCACAATCCTTCATATATGCTAAGTGGTTATTCTCTCCAAGAAATATCCCTGCTAGGGCCTCAACACACTTGCAAATACATATATGAGTGATCCTATCACTTAGGAAATTCCAAAACATAAAAAACACAATGTTGAAAAACTCCTAGAGCCCACGCCGCGACACGGCCTTGGCACGCCGGCGCCCTGATCTCGGGTGCTCAAGTGATGCACCTCACGCCTCGACGCAGCTCTCATCACGCCGCAGCGCACTACTCTCTAGTCCCTCATGCCTCAGCGTGGTGCATTCCACGCCGCGATGCGAGTAACAGAACATGGGTTCTATAGAATTCTGCAGACCTGGGTACTATTCCATTAAAACAAAACACAGATTTTGGCTACTCCAAACTAGTTTCTAGGGGGTTTTAGGTTCCTAACAAGTTCATTAACACCTAGAAAACATCAATCCGAACTCAAACCAAAAATTTGGATCCAACGACAAAATCTCTCAGCCAAACCTAACTTTTCCTACTTTGTGCACCAAAAGTCCAAATGACAAGTTCTAAGTTTCTAACTCAAACTCATATCATAAACAAGTCATAAAAAAACCATTGAAACACATTCAAGCAAGAAAAACACTCCAATCAACTCTAAAATCCAAAATGACCTATTATGCATTATATATTCATAATGGTAAAAATGGAAGAAAAGAAGTTACAAGAACACAAAAACCCCTACCTTGGGAAGCAAAAGTGGTGATGATGGTTAGTAGATCACAAGCTTGTCTTTCCTCTTTGATTCCCTCTTCTTTCTTTCCTCCTTTCCTCCTTGTGTAACACCCCAAATTCTGAGTATGTTAATAGTAATAGCAGAATTTCACTGTTTTACGTTTTCTGTGTTACAGAAAAATGTTTTGACTGTTCTAAGACTGTTTTTGATTATTTTGCGTGATTTGCCCCGAGTCAGGAAAATAATAATTTTCAAGCCGGGAAAATTATTATCTGATTTATTCAGAGGCGGGGGATCTTACTAAACCCAAATCTGAGTGACACAGAAAAGAATCTTTTAATTTTTCTAATTTATCTGTGAAATAAAAATATTTCACTAATAAATATCTGTTGTTTTATTTATAGCAGCTTTTGCTATAGATTATTGGACCCGATATATTTTAACTGACAGAAAATGTGCTTAGAATATTTTCTGTAACCTAAATTAGAATGAACCAATAGAAATCAGTCAAAAACGATGGCTGGACTTTTTCTAACCAATAAGAATTGGTCAAATAAAGGGGCATGGACTTTATTGTGGACCATTAGATGAAAAGCTTGATTAAGATGTCTTTGATCATAACCATTGATCAGATCAATGGTGTGAGAACAATCCTGATAAAATCACTAAGTGATATCCACCTTAGATTAGATCAATGGATAAGAAGTAAAGTTAATTTTAATGGTTAGGATTGAGTCAATAATAGTGGCTTGACTATTTACTAAGTAGCTAACTAAACCTAATTTAGTCATCTTAATTTGCCTAATTAAGGAACTAAGTGAACTAACTTAGTTATTAATTAGTTATAATCTAGTTACTAATTAGATATCCTAATTTCATCTAGAAGTCATGACAATGCATGACATATGCAATGACCTATTAAATTAATTAGCTAAGTAATTAGATAGTTAATTAAGTGTAATTAGGAAACCTAACCTAATTAACTTGTCATTTAATTAGCATGTGATTAAGTTAATTGAAGTCAAACCAAGTCCCTAAACTCATTAGTGTCCCACAGCCAAGAGGCCAATTTCTACCATGTTCTATAATGTTCTAGGTTCCTCTAGGTGACAATTTGATGACCACATGGTGACCAAGCCATGTGCTCTCAATGTGAATACAAAATGGTGATATTTTGGTTCAAGCAAATCTCCTAATTTCCCTACACACTCACACGGCTGCACTATCTCATTTTCACTCATATTATTCACTTTTCTCTCACCTAAAAAGCCAAGCATCATATTTTCTCAAAATTCCAAGAACACTAAGAACATTTTCCCTTCCCTTTTCTCTCTTAAGTTTCGGCCCCAATACCCAAGATCACCACCCATCTTCTATAATTTTTCCTCTTAACATTGCCTAAACCTAACCTTCTAAACACTTTTCATTTAGGAAGTTTTGTGAAAATCCTATCCTAAGTGTTTCAAAATCCAAGTTCTATCTTACTTCCCTAAAGGTAAACTTTTGATTCTTTAGTTTTAATTTAAGTTTTTGATTTTCTAAACTATGTTTGTTCCATGGTTCTTCATTATTTAGTCTTGTTTGTGATTTTGGTAATTGTTTAAGAATTTTAGGGTTTTGTTTGTGGTTCATACGAAATCAAGGAGAAGGAAAGGAGCTTGGAGATCTTGTCTTCAAGAGGTAAGAGGGAGATTTTACCTCACCAACCAAGTTTTGGTGGTGTGGAGATAGTTGTGTATGGTGAAAAACCCATAAGGGTTTATTTACCTATTGTTTGATGTCTCTTTGTTTATGATTGTGGTGTTTATGATTTTATATTTGTGATTGCATATGTGATATTATGTCTATAGCTTTGATAATATGCTTGTATGGATAATTTTGAATGCATGCAAGTGTATGTGTAATTTAGGATGTGAATAACATGATGGAACAAATTCATGAGAGCTCCAAAGAGCTTGAGGCTCACAGCCATACTAGGTTAAAGAGGACCAAAGTCTTGAAAATGAGGGTTTCAGATTGGGGTTAATGGTTTAAATTGAAAAGGAAATGAATTTGGGCAAGTTTGAATGTAGCAAGCAAAACGGTTTTGGGAAAATAATCTAATATAATTAAATAAATGGGTTATGAAATAAAATGGAGGACAATACTTGAAGTTTACTGATGTATAGCTCACCCTATGGGTTTTGAAGCGCGTTCAAAAAATTTGAGCTGTATTATTTGGAGTTAAAGAAAGAATTACCATTTTCTGGGAAACAATACAAATAATGATTTTTAGAGGGGTCATATTGCAAATATTTATAAAAGAGGGACTATATTATAATTAATATTTTAAGAAGGACTATATTGCAAATTATTATTAAAAGAGGGATCATATTATAAATATTTTATAAAAGAGGGTGTATTGTAAATACTTGATAATAGAGGGACTATTTTGTAAATATAATTTTTATGAGGAACTATTGTGAAATTATTATTTAAATGAGGACTATAATGTAAATATTATGTTTTTGAGGAACTATTATGCAAATATGGAAAATAAAGTCAATTTTAGTGTTAAATGAGAAAAATAGTATTTTTGATTTAAAACGTATGAAAATTATTTTAAGCAATTGAGAAAACATTGAAAAATTGCTACGCGATTTGAAAATGCGACAAAATTGTTGCGCGATTGAGAAAACACGAAAATATGACTACGCGATGAAAATACAGTAAAAATATTGTTGGGTCAATGTGTGGACCCCGAATATGAGATAATGAATTGGAACTGTGAATGGTGCATAGTACATACATTGGAAAGGTTCGATGGATTGTATGAGGCTAATTGCCTAGGAGAGACTACACCTCTTGAGTGGGTACGATATGCGTAGTGTAAGTCACTCGTTGACCTTGGGGGCATTGGGGTGCGGGTTGCCTACAATGGGCAATTGGTAGCTCTTCTGTACCGTGGGTTAGACCGACGCAACACACCAATGATCCTAACCGAGACACTATTCTTAATCAAGATCTGATAAAGACTGTCGTGTATATGCTAGATGTGCAAAATTGAGCACGTAGTCTGAGGCATGTTAGTACCGATAAATCTTTTCGATCACTCTCTCCAACTTGAGTTTTAGCTCCATGGAGTAGGAAATTGAGTCTGTATGCATACATATAATTATTATTTATGATAATTTAATTGTTGAATATTTGGATATTGGTGATGGCATGATCGTAATTATTGTTTATTACATGTGTTGTGATGATAAATGATGTTGATGGCATAACTATAATTATGGTATGATAGCGGTATGAAATATTATATGTGTTTATCTTCATTGCTACCATATTGGTATTGGCGTAGGTGATCTCACCTCTTTGTATGCCAATTCTATATTGTATTTATATTTATAAAGACGTTGAGCAAGAAGTTGATCGAGAAGCTGAGGAAGAGCAGATTCCTGTAGAGGAAGTAGAGTTCTGAGACGATGGAGATGCCTTGTTTCCTTGGGTATATGAGATTGACGTTTCATGGAGGATTGGAGGCTTGGCACGTTGATCTGGATAGAGAGCGTATTTACTACATGGGAGACTTAAATATTATTTTGAGTAGACAACATCTTGGACATCCTTATTTTACTGTAGATATTTATGTACACTTAGAGTTTCCTATATCCATTAGGCAGTATTGGGGGACCTACTACCATACTCCTAGTGAGGTCAGCGTTGTGTCGTCTGCACGGACACCTATCCGTAGGACTTCGCATCAGTCTGGATTCCTACCTGCGGAGGAATCTGAGGAGGACCCGTCTGAGGGTTCTATTGTCTAGTAGTACTTGGGCAATATGTTAGTTTAAGTTAAAGTTTAAATAATTTGAAAGTCTAGTTTGTAAATATTTAAGTATGACAGTATTAAAAGCTTATATGTATATATATGATGTAAATTATTTGTGATGATATTGTAATGTTTTTATTTTCCGCTAAGTTTATCTTATTGTTATTAAGAAATTTTACAACTCGTATTTATATTACAAGCACAATTTCTAATGAAGGGGTAATTTGGTAATTAAGCAACATAAAATGTGATGCCCTAAGGAGGGTGTTACACCTTGCTTTCCTTCTTCTGCTGCCTCTAATTTTGCAGCCGTGAGAGAGTAAGAATAAAGTAACAAATGAAGAAATATAAAGGAAATTCAATATAAGGCAACAGAAACGTGAAAGATTTAGTCACTTAAGTGACCAAGTGATACTCCTGATCTACTAAGAACACTTAGATTTCTCCAAATCAAGTTTTCTTACAGCCAACAAGTTTAAAATAAATCTCAAGATTCATTAAAAATCTTGTTGTACTAAAACCATCATTTTTCAAATCTGTGACTAGTCAATCCGGCCATAAAACACAAAATCAGTATGCTTAAAAATACCAAACTGACTCTGATTATTCTCAACATTTAACCACATCATAGTCAACACATTTGTGACCTAGAAACAAATTATCTACATTTATTTCCATTAGCTAAATCCTTTATGCTAATATCAGGGTCATTTTAAACTACTTTTCACTTTTCGAGTTACAACAAAGTGCCTAAACTAACTCAGATTATCACAAATTTACACATACATGTTAAACAAGTATTAAGCTACCTCTATACCAATTTATAAGCCTAACATGTTTTTGAGGATGTTACATGTGACACCAAAGACTCACCCTATATGTGTGTATATATATATATATAGGGAACATATCTGGTGAGAGGAATGTTTATTGTAAGAGATAAGAGGAGTAAATCTTGACCATTGGATCTTACATGAATGGTCAAGATTAGAATATAAATGCATGTGACTTTTTTAAGTGGTCACATAACTTTTAAGTAACTTTTAATCTTGACCATCCATGTATGGTTGTATGGTCAAGATTTACTCCTCTCACACTCTCACAATAAAAACTCCTCTCACTAGATATGCATATAAAGTCATATTAAAGTGATTATGTGAGTCAAGATTTACTCATCTTGTATCTCATAATAAGATGTATGTGTGTTTGTTCTAGGTTAATGACATCCTTTTTGTTTGCCCAAACACAGAGAAAGTTTACAAACGGTTGCAAAAAAAGTGGGGCCCACTCTTTTTACACATGTAACATTTGCATTAGTGTGTCAATTGTGGCATGAGTGCCAATATATATATATATATATATATATATATATATATATATATATATATATATATATATATATATATATATATATATATATATATATATATATATATATATATATATATATATATATATATATATATAGCATATCTAGTGAGAGAATTTTTATTGTGAGAGGGTGAAATGAGTAAATCTTGATTATACAACCATATATGAATGGTCAAGATTAAAAGTCACTCAAATGTCATGTGATCACTTAAAAAAGTCACATGTATTTATGTTATAATCTTGATCATTCATGTAAGATCCAATGGTCAAGATTCACTCCTCTCACCTCTTACAATAAACACCTCTCACTAGATATGCTCCCTATATATATATATATATATATATATATATTTGAATATAAAGTCATGTTAAAGTGATTATGTGAGTTAAGATTTACTCATCTCATATCCCATAATAAGATGTATGTATGTTTGTTCTAGGTTAATGACATCCTTTTTGTTTGCCCAAACTTGTGATCGTGTAATAAGGAAAAGAAAATAATAAAGTGTAATGAAAAATGTTTGGGTTCAAAAGTCAATATATGGTAGGAGAAGGCTCCATATATAGGGGCATGGATCTTTATAGGCAATAGTGACAACCTGTTGTAGCCGGTTGTTAGGAATATTATTGAAAAGTTGATGTTCAAAAATTATTACAGAAAACTATTATTTTATCTTGATTTAGCTAGGACTTGTTATAGGAAAACTTTTACCTGATCAGGATTTGATTTTATTTTGTTACTTCACCCTTGGAGTATAAATACTCATTTAGGTGCTTTATGTAATACATACATTTGAAATTGATCAATTACATTCTTTTATTTCTATTCTCTTATCTATTTCTTGAGTTCTTTATACTTATTTTCATAAAACATTATCAACGTGAGTCCCTACCATTTGAGTGATGGCTTGACCAACTTGAATGTTCTTTTAAAACAGTAACATCTTCTCTTCACTATTTTAGTATGATGTCTTTTATATTTCATCAATGAATATTTTATTGTCAAATATTCTTAACCAACATATTTTGTCTTATATTGAGTTTGTTGCTCTTGATAGATTATGAATGAAATTGTGTATCATAGTTCATTGATTTTGAGATTGCACTAAATAATGAAATCAGGCATCCCTATATATTGCATAAAATCAATAAATTTTCTTGGTAATTATTTATACAAAAATTTTGGGTATAGTTCCTAAAAAACTAGACCTTTAGAATAGGAAAGAAAACTAAAAAACTCAAGTCAGTCTTTAAAATAATTTGAAAGAAAGATATGTGAGATAAAACATTCTTTATTTTTTATGTCTCAAATATGCTCCTGTAGTAGCAATATTGAGAAAAAGGTTTCAATAAATCTTTTGAACTAGTTTCATGCCTTTATATGGAAAAGTAAAATAATGATTTATTGATGAAAAATCATGAGGCTTGCCCAACTAATTTTATTCCATTCCCAAAAGTGAATGTTCAACATCTAATAATCATGAGTGTGGGTGTAATCAAAGATGTGACCAAAGACAATAGCGCACCAAAATTAGGGTGAGATCATTGTGATATTTGGTAGAACAAGAATAATCTAAGGCTTTGTAAGAGCTACTATATTATGTTACTTGGAGGAACACATTTCATACAAGTCAAAAAGATATTTATTGAGTTTCAAAAACATATATTTTTCATTATGCCAATCAAAATGGGCATCAAATTGAGATTGTAAATGAGGGAGACAATAGTTATTGTTTTGGGTAAGAGAATTGTATTATAAAGATTATCTGCTCTCTATTATGGTCTATGTAACACATACTCCAAGCAATTTTATTATTTGGAATGACTAGTTAAGACATCATGGGACGAAGTGATATGAAAATTTATTACGATTTCATATGGATATCCATTGCATAACTAGAATACTCTTCAACCTAATGATTTTTTATGTGTTAGGTGTTCTCAATATAACGTATAAGGCCATCACTAGCTAAAGTTGAAGTTAAGTCTCTCGAATTTTTGGAACATATTCAAGGTAATATTTATGACTAAAATCCACAATGTTGAGTGAGTCCTTTATGGTTTTAATATATGCATCTATAAGATGGTCACATATTTGCTCATTATCATCTCCCAACCTAGTGTTTGCAAGATTACTTAAGCAAGTTATTTAGTTAAGTGCACAATTTCTAGACAAAGTAATTGAATCAATTTGTCTTGATAATGCTCGTGAGTATTGTAAGGTCCAAAACCCTCTTGATGCAAAAGTTTTATCATTATGTTTTGATGATTAACAAATTATTGTGAAAATGTGATGTTTAAGCTTTATTACTCCAAGAATGCTTTAACTTGGTCTTGCGAGTTTTTGTATTTAGTTGTGATATGTAGATCCTTAGACTGCAATGAAAAAAATCAAGACATGGTTGGATGACCACCAATTTGGATTTAAAGCTTGGGAACTAACTTGAGAAGAGCTGACCAAGAAAACTGATAACTTCATAGAATGTAGTTATTGGTGCCCTATTTCAGTGCTTTAAAGAATGCTTAATTCTTGTGTATAATGCATATTTGGAAGGTTTTAAGCTTATATTTGTCATATTCTATTTCTGATACCTTCTTATGTGATATTGAGCCAATTGTGCTTATTTGATAAGAGATTAAGTGAATTTGTATCTATTATTGATTTGGTGATTTCTCTATTATAGGAAGGACTCAAAATAAGATGATATATGGAGCATTTGAGTTAAAAGTGGAAGAGGAAGCCAAATTTGTAACTCAGCAGGCACGTCGCGACGTGGGCATATGAATGTTGCGACGTTGGTGCATCCCCTGCATCAGTACAAAGACCCGAGGTCAAAGCGTCGCGGCGCAAGGAAGTGAATGTCGCAGCGTAGGTTACCTAAATATCTAGAGCACTGCGACACTGAGAATTGGATGCCACGACATTTGTGACCTAATTATACGTGCATCGCAGCATGATGTGTTTAATGTCGCGGCGTTCCCTATTTTTATGTGCCTATAAATACTATTTTATTATATTTTAGGTAAATATTTTACTTAGTTTAGAGAAGCTGCACTAGGTTTTACTGTTAGAGGCTAAGGGAGCCCAAGGAGGCAAGGATGGAGGTCATCTTTCTTAGGGAAGATGATTCAAGCATTAATGATGACATCTTAAGAGTTTCCTTCCTTCTCCTTTCTCTATTCTCTCTTCCTTGTCTTTTGAGCATGATTTTCGTAGTTGTATTTTTGTGTTCAATGATTAGCTAAGCTGTATTTAGGAAAAGCTTTGAATCCTTCTATGAATATTAATGATTTTGTAATCTTTTAAGTATATATTTATGTTTGGTTATGTTCAATCATATGGTGTTTAATGCTCTTGATTGTTTGATCAGCTTTCAAGTGATTTATTGAAATTTGATGAACCTAGATATAGTAATTTGGATTTTAGATCTAATATATGGTTGATGCATGTTCGATTTCATTCAATTGACTTGGATAAATTGATTCGCTAACTGGATAGAAATATACCTTTTAGCCATGTGTAGTGTGTGATTAAGAATAGATCATTCATGAGTGGATTTTGCATCAAACTAAGGAGTTTTCGGTAAATGAAGCTATGGTTAATTGACCTAGACATAGGCTTTTAACTAAATCAGATTATCAAGCTAACTTAATCATTTCATTGATGTTGCTTGTAAAGATTGAATGTTATTAGTTGAAATAGGAGGTGAAGAAGGATTTTTTAAAGCTCTAAACAGTATCATTATCTTTATTGCTTTGTAGTTTAGATTTAGTTTATTTGCACTTTATCTATTTTTATGTTCTTGAATAGAATTAATTAAGCTATTGGTTGGTACTTAATTTTGGAAGTCAATTTCCTCATGGGAATGAACTTTACTCTTCATTGTATTACTTGAATGATTTATGCACTTGCAGTACACAAATGGTCTGAACAAAAACCAGCACTTATCTCAAGTTTGATGGATGATAATCAACTTATAAAGTGTTCAAGAACTCATTAAGACAACAATATAGAAAACTTGAAGTCTTTAAAGAGGAAGATCTTCTCGTGAAAGTGTCATATTCAAAGCTTCAAAGTTGAAGGAATCCACCAGAGAAGTCTTGAAGATGGTTAAGAAGAGTTGAAGACTTGAGCTCTATCAAAGTTGAGAAGAGTGGAACACCCTTCTCAAGTATGCACTGTAGGACAAATTGTTCCAGACAAGCTGAGTTAGCAAAGGAGACATTGTAATGGCTAATTTGTGACTAGAATGCAAAAACCAGCCCAGAACTCCAATTGCTGGCTTCCAAATGCTATATAAGGGCTCATGGTTGAAGATTCAAGATGTTGGATAAGTTGAAAGTAAATATAACAGTTACAACTCATTTTGAACTCTTCTTGTCTATTACCCTCACTGCCAACCAGTTCTACATTAGTTAAAATTTTGTTGCATGTGTTACATTAGTTCTATATACTATGTTTAAGCATTCTCTGAGTGATTATGAGAGCTACCAACTTGTAAAATCTTTCTAAAATAGTTTATTTTTTAGATAGTGGGCTAGACGGTTGTTCTAGACACTGTGAGTGTAGCTGGGAACAACTAGGATCAAATACTAGTCAATTGAAGCCTAAAGAGGCTATGGTTAAAAGATTACATATGTATTGAAGGCTGGAGAGGCTTGGTTGACAAATAATACTCATTTTAGTGAAGAAAATCTTGGTGAGGAGCTACAAACTGGACGTAGCCCACGTGGTTTAGGGTGAACAAGTATAAATTTGTTGTGTTAAGCTTCCCTCTACCCTATCTCTTTTATTTCCCATGTGTTTGAACTAGTCTCACTATTGTCCAATTGATTTATATCAGCTTAATCAAGTTTAAACTCAACCAAGTATATTGAAACTAAGTGTTATGATATAAAGACTTCTACTGTTTAAATATGATTAAATTCATTTGGTTCAAAAACAAGTTTATAAATGCTAAAAAGTTGTTCAAAAGAATACCCACTAGTTAGTTTTAAGTTGTGTTAAATGCTAATATAATTAGTAATGTTGAGAAGAGTAATTCTGCATAATAGTTTGTGTTTAGTTCTGACTCTTCTCATCTCTATTTTACAACACTTTAGAAAGGTTTGATAAGAGTGTTTGTGGTTGCAAAATGTTTTAAAGATTGAAGAGTACAATTCAACCCTCTTTCTTATCTCTTTTGCCAACTTCAAGTATACTTCTCAAGCTTCTACTAATTATTGTATGGCTATTAGAATAAATGTTGAACACCATGATGCTTAGAATTGGAAAAACGGGCCAACCCGCCCCTACCTGCCCGACCCGCCTCAACCCGCTAAAATACGGGGTGAGGTGGGTTTGCTCGTTTTAAGAAATGGGTTGGAAGAGCCAACCCATCCTGTTTTATGGCGGGTTGGCCCACATAAAAGATAAAATGAAAAAAAGTAAATGGGTTGGTGGGTCAACTCGCTTAATGCGCCTAAAAAATAAAAAAAATTAAATAAAAAACCAAAAAATACTATAAAAAATTTTAAAAAATAATAAATAATAATTGTAAAAAATTACAAACCACATATCTAAAAAATGATTTTTAAAATAGCCTAATTAAATATTCAAACATAAATTATATAACATCAAAGAGCTTTTCATTTATAATATCACTTGTCATTTTTTTTTAAAACAAAAGAGCCAACCCGACGGGCCAACACAACCCTGCCTCGCTTAAGAGGCGGGTTATGCAGGTTGAAAAAAAAATATAGGTTTAATCCTTGAACCCAACCAGCAAAAAAATGACAGGTTGGCGAGTTAACCCAATAGGTTGAACCCGTTTTGTCAACTCTAATGATGCTTATGTTCATATGCCTTCAATTGATGGATAAATAATAGTTTATGAGAACAAACTCCTAGCTTTGCTTGGAACATGTTAATTTACAAGAAGCAACATTTGTTGAAATGCATCAAATTTATCATAAACCCTCTCATCTACAGTTAGATTTTAGCTAGAAGCCAAATATTTCTCATATAATAATTTTCATGTATAATATAATTATGATTTCTGCAACACATCATACCATAATGGGTACCAAAGAAAGTTGGGATTATGTATTAGATATGAATGTTTCCAACATTAAATGAAGAGCACATAGCTAGAAAGGGAAATTACTTGAAATGCATCATTATATATTTTAGATCCTCTAACAAGGTAATTACAAAGATTATAAATTTACAAAGTATAGCAAATGAATTTTCAGATGCATCTTTTTTATGCTAGATGATAACTAAATTTCATACCAGCTATAAATGCTATAAATGAGTCAAAGGTATGCATGCCAAATGTGTGGTTAATCAATTGGTTCCAAATATAAAAATCTCTAAAAAAAAGGAAAAGAGCAAATAATATTGCTAAAGAGGGAAATAATCCTAAAGAGGATATTCTTGATGAAGAGGTTAGAGATATAGTCAAGACCCCTGAAGTAGCCCGAACTTTTGAAAAAATTCAAATGCCAGAAGAAGTTCAGGTACCTAAAAATAATGAAAATGATGATATCTCAATAATATGTCTCTATGGGGGAAAGGATGGAGTTGAAAGGAAAGAGTTGTTGACAATATGTTTGAATACATTGTAGTGCGCAATATTATGACAATGGGGATCTTGAAATTATAATCATCAAATAACATTGATGTTAAAATGATTGACCAAAATATCAAAATGCCTTGCAGGTAAAATTGAACTCACTTTCAAAATGTGAGGATTTTTAAACATATTTTTCAAACCCTACAAGAGGTTTTAATAGACTTGAAATCTGAACCCCATAAAATGCCAAATTTGTAGGATACAAATGGATGCTTGTGAGAACAAAATAAGAAAAAATAAAATCTTGAGATATGAAGCATGACTTGCAGCACAAGTTTCTTTACAAAGACTAGATATTGACTATGAAGAAGTTTATTCTCTAGTGGTAGATGCAACTATGTTTCGATTTCAATATCTCTAAGGAAAGATGGATATGTAGTTGTTTTATATGAATATATGTCACAATTAATTATTTTTATGCAGATAAATCATGAATATTTTAGATTAAGAACAATTATTCAGCATATTCCAGTATCCTATGGTTTTCCTGGTGAAAAAGAAACTCCAACTATTTTATATGAAGACAATACTGCTTACATAGCTCAACTAAAAGGAAGATACATTAAAGGAGACAGAACGAAACACATATCTCCAAAATTCTTCTTTACATATGATCTTCTAAAGAAAGGATAAATTGATATCTAACAGATTTGTTCAAGCGATAGCTTAGCATATTTATTTACAAATGCATTATCTAATTCATCGTTCGAAAAGTTAGTGCAAAAAAATGGAATGCATTGATTAATTAATCAAAAGTGATCCTATAAGAGAGGGAATCATACTATACTCTTTCATCCTTGATCAAGTTTTTTTCCTACATAATTTTCTTTGATGAGGTTTTAATTGAGGTGGTTCCTATACAAAGGATATTATACTATTTTTCTTTCACTATGGTTTTTTTTTCATATTTGGTCTTTTCCTAGTAAGTTTAATGAGGCATATCTAATGTGATGCAAAATTGCACACATATTTGGATTTTATTTATTAGGATTTTTATGTGATTTTAGTTAATTTTATTTGATTTTAACAATTCTATTCAAATTTTAGATAATTTTATCTTCCTTTATGACTTTTATCCTTTTATTTGAATTTTCAGGTGTAATGTAACACTCATGAAATCATGTTAGACTTGTAAATGGCTACAGAGGTAGCCTATAATTTGTTTAACATGTTTGTTGAATTTTGTGGCTTTCTGAGCAAGTTTAGCCACTTTGTTATAACACTATGAGAAATATATCTATTATTGGCCCTAGAAATGGCTTAAATTGCTTAGTTAATAGAAATAGATGTGGAGAATTTATTTCTAGGTCACAAATGCTTTTTCTTACTTTTCTTTTTCTTATGCTTTGCTTGGTTTACTCTTTTTTTTTCTTTTTTTTTAAACAAAGCAATGCTTTTGTCTTTGACTACATCTGGTTCCTTCAAGCTCATTTTGTATTGAATATGCATTAATATCCCTAATCACTAGACTCACTTCAAGAAATAACATATTAGGTAGTCAACAAATAATGATGGTAGGAGGAAAATGCAATGCTTTCACATGCATTAGAATGGTTAACAGTTTAACGAATACAATGGTGGTGAAAAAGATAAAGGTCGGACATTTATAAAGTTTCAAGAGGGACCTAAGGATACTTCATTTCAAGGTAAGCTCGAAAGGCTCAATTAGCCTAAACAATGCCCTAATCATTTCCTCAATTATGCATAATCTAAGATTTCACTTCAAGAGAGTTTAAAAATAATTTCTAGGATAATCAAAACTTTGCAGGTACATCCATAAACTTTCTCCACATGCACTCTTATCATTTTCAACGTTACACGTGCATCTAAGTGGGATGTAAATCATGCATAAAAAATGACTAAATTATTTCACATACTTGATCACAAATGGTTTCATTGAAAAGGGGGCGAATAGCAACCTTTAATATCATTGGACAACTAAAACAACACCAGCAATTTGGCAACATGTCATGCATTCAAATAGATCTAACTTTCTTAATTCAAGCATGCATAACATCATGTGCATAATGTTAAAAATTGAAAAAAATATTTTCTCACAACCCCATCAGTAATAGCCAAAGCAATATAAAATCATGATAATATGGTGGCTATCACTAATGCATACAGTAAACATCATCACATGCTATACATTCAACATTATAATTTTCAAAACATGTAATGATACTCCCCTAAACCAAAGTGAGACATCATCCTCATTGTACATGGTGCATAGGGTACCTAAACTTGTCAAAAGATATTCATACTGTTAGTCTGAACATACTAAAATATAGAAAAACATGAAAAATAGATAAAAATATGTACAATACAAGGTTTCATGCCGCGACATGAATCTACCTGCACCGCGACATGTAGCTTACGAGTGCTAAACCCTGATATGGCAGAGAGTACCATGGTGCAGTATTAAGAACATTACGCCTCGACGTGTTTTTATCTACATAATTCTGCAGAAAAATTGCACTTGCGTCACGGCATAAAGTATATTGCACCGCGGCATGGGAGGTCAGTTTGCAAAATTCTGTAGCAAAATCTACTCTGCTATCGTTTCTGCTTCCTAGTGGTCTCCAGCACCTGCAAAACTTGTCTGGAAGGCTAAATTACAATATGTACAACAAAAATATAATAAAACTACAAAATCAACATCCTACCTATTTAATGCAAAAAGTAAAGACAAAAAAAAACCATAAACTTGGGTTCCCTCCCAAGAAGGGCCTGATTTCCAATCCTGACAGGACTTTGTCAAAATTATTTATGTGGATGGGTGGTCTTCTTATACTTAATTGAAGGTTTTCCTTTGAGGAGTCGCGAACTCCTGCAAGGGCCTCATATGATTATGGTCATCCGCCACTATTATTGTACCTAAAACACTAAAGAATGAAAACTTAAATTAAAATGAATTATACAAAACTTGAATTAGAACTAACTAAACTTGTTGTCAATATTAGCAATACAGAAAATAACTGTTATTTCCGGCAATGGCGCCAAAAACTTGTTTGTCCCTTTATAGGCCGCAAGTGCACGGATTGAGCAAGTAATACAATGTAAAGAGTAGGATATCGTTCCCATGAGGACAGCGTTACTTCGAGATTAGAGAATCTTTCTTCATCTCTTACTTCAATTGGTAATTTGTAATCCTCTTAATTAACATAAATGAATTGTTTAGTTAGCTTGAGAGTCTAATTTAATTAAAAGCCTATGTTTAGGTCAATCAACCATGCTTCATTTTCCCAACTCACTATGTTTCCATGAGAGCTAACACAAAATCCACTCATTAAGATCTATTCTTAAACACCTGTTATGCATGGCTAAGAGATATATTTCTATCCCATCAATGAATCAACTTATCCCACCAATATAATGAAATCGAACATGCATCAATCATATATATGATCTTAAATCCAAATTCCTATGTCTAGGTTCATCAGATTTCAACAAATCACTTAAAAGTTGACCAGATAATCAAGAGCATTAAGAACTATATGATTGAATAAAACCAAACATCTATATCAACTCAAAGAAGTATAAAATCAACAATATCCATAATAGGATCCAAAGTAATCCCTAATACAGCTAAGCTACTCATTGAACACGAAAATATACATCAAAAAACATGTTCATGATACAAGGGAGAGAAAGAAGAAGAAGGAAAAGGGAAGAAAACATATGGATGTGATCTTTGATACTTAAATATTTATCCATGAAGAAGATGGTCTCCAACCTTAGCTCCCCTAGCCTCCTCTCAGCCTCCAACGTGAAAACCGAGCACAACTTCTTAAAACCTAAAAGCTCTTCTCACCAAAACTAATAAAATAGTATTTATAGGCTTAGAAAACAGAGTCATGCCACATCGCCACACATATCACGCTGCAACACGTGTGTAATTTAGGTCACCAGGCCGCGACATATGCTCTTTTGCGCCGCGGCATTCAATCCTTGGGTCCTCTATATGCAGCAGGGGGAATGCACCACGCCGTGACATAAACATGCCTGCGCCGCAGTGTGAGTTGATGAAATACACACTTGGCTTTCTCTTTCACTTTTTGTCTAATTCCTTCAAGTTTCAGCTTGATTGGATTCCTAAAATAGAGAAATCATCAAGTCAATCACAATTGTAAATTCACTTA
Organism: Ormosia semicastrata; assembly: GCA_029884595.1. Classification (NCBI taxonomy): domain Eukaryota; kingdom Viridiplantae; phylum Streptophyta; class Magnoliopsida; order Fabales; family Fabaceae; genus Ormosia; species Ormosia semicastrata. The sequence goes on from JAQQTO010000063.1 coordinate 24,822,243, forward strand.
ATCACTTACAAAATATGCACAATTTGCTCAAAATCATATAGGAAGATATCAAAATTAGAATTTAACAAATATAAGTCTAAAACCTTCCATATATACACAACAAACAAGGACTGAGCATTCTTTATAACACAGATATGAGGCTCAAATAACTACATTTTATGGAGTTATCACACCCCCAAACCTAGATTTTTGCTATTCCTCGATCAAAACAAAGTATGACCAAGTAAACCTGCTTAACAAATCATGCTCAACATTCATTCAGCATCTAACATAATTTCAGTTTTCCAATTAAACCACAACCGGAGCATAATGATTGTATAACCCTTAAAAAGTGCTAATGCCTCATAATCAGCTCCACACATACACAATCCTTATCATGCTAACAATCCAGAAAACCTTTTACGCAATTCACATTTTCCATAAACTTGCAAGATAAACTTCTCTTAGTCAAGTCATACTCATCCTAATAAGTTTATGAGCATACATGCATATGAATCATATAATCCACAAAATTGAATCTAAACTCTCTCTCCACTAATGTAAATCACACACAATTGAGGATCAAAAGGGACTTCAACAACTTGTAACATAAGGCCAATGGTTATGGGCAGAAGAAAAATAGGGAAAGGATACAATACAAATATTGAGAAACATAAACATATTATTTCAAGACTTGAGCCTCCAACTGATATTAGTAAGGTATTTAAAAGTGAAAGAAGAAAACTTGCCAGAACCATTCAATGTTTTTCATACTTTTCTTTTTTTCTTATGCATTGCTTGGTTTACTTTTTTTTCCTTTTTCTTTTTTAACAAAGCAATGCTTTTGTCTTTGACTGCATCTGGTTCCTTCACGCTTATTTTATATTGAATATGCATTAATACCCCTAATCACTAGACTTATTTCAAGAAATAACATATTAGGTACTCAACAAACAATGATGGTAGGAGGAAAATGCAATGTTTTCACATGCATTAGAATGGTTAACAGGTTAACGAATACAATGGTGGTGAAAAACATAAAGGCCAAACATTTATAAAGCTTTAAAAGGGGCCTATGGATACTTCATTTCAGGGTAAGCTCAAAAGGCTCAATCGGTCCAAACAATGTCCTAATCATTTCCTCAATCATGCATAATCTAGGATTTTGCTTCAAGTGAGTTTAAAAATAATTTCTAGAATAATCGAAACTCTACAGGTACATCCATAAACTTTCTCTAGACGTAGACTCTTATCATTTTCAAAGTTACATGTGCATCTAAGTGGGATGTAAATCATGCATAAAAAATGACTAAACTGTTTCACATGCTTCATGATCGCAAATGGTTTTACTAAAAAGGGGGCAAATAACAACCTTTTATATTATTGGACAACCAAAACTACACCAACAATTTGGCAATATGTCATGCATTCAAATAGATCCAACTTTCTTAACTCAACCATGCATAACATAATGTGCATAATGTTAAAAATTGAAAAAAAAATATTTTCTCACAACCCCATCAATAATAGCCAAAGCAATATAGAATCATGAAAATATGGTGGCTATTACTAATGCATATAGTAAACATCATCACATGTTATATATTCAATATTATAATTTTCAAAACATGTAATGATACTCTCCCAAACCAAAGTGAGACATCATCCTCACTGTACATGGTGCATAGGGCACCTAAACTTGTTAAAAAATATTCATATTGTTAGTCTGAGCATACGAAAATATAGAAAAACATGAAAAATAGATAAAATATGTACAATACAGGGTTTCATGTCGCGGCATGAACCTACCTGTGCCACAATGTGTATCTTGCGGGTGCTAAACCTTGATATGGAAGAGACTAGCATGCCACGACATTAAGAACCTTGAGCCGCTGCATGAGTTTATCTTTATAATTTTGTAGAAATATTACACTTGCACCGCGACATGAAGTATAATGCGTCACAGTGTGGGAGGTCTGTCTGCAAAATTCTGTAACAAAATCTATTCGGCTGTCGTTTATGCTTCCTAGTGGTCTCCAGCACCTGTAAAATTTGTCTAGAAGGCTAAATTACAATATATACAACAAAAATATAATAAAATTACAAAATCAACATACTATCTATTTAATACAAAAAGTAAAGAGAAAAAAAAACTTGGGTTCCCTCCCAAGAAAGGCCTGATTTCGAATCCTGGTAGGACTTTGTCAAAATTATTTGTGTAGATGGGTGGTCTTCTTATACTTGATAGAAAGTTTTCCTTTTGAGGAGTCGCGAACTCTTGCAAGGGCCGCGTATGATTATGGTCATCTGCCACTATTATAGTACCTAAAACACCAAAGAATGAAAACTTAAATTAAAACGACCTATACAAAACTTGAATTAGAACTAACTAAACTCGTTGTCAATATTAGCAATATAGAAAATAACCATTATCCATCGGCAATGGTGCCAAAAACTTGTTTGTCCTTTTATAGGCTACAAGTGCATGGTTCGAACAAGTAATACAATGTAAAGAGTAGGATATTGTTCTCACGAGGACAACATTACTTCTAATGCTAAATAACAACCAATAGCTTAAATAATTCTATCAAGAACATAAAAATAGGAAAAAGAACATAAACTAAAGATTGAAAAACAATAAATTAAAAATAAAGATAATGGATAGAGATTAGGGAATCTTTCTTCACATCCTACTTCAATTAGTAATATGCAATCCTTTTAATCAACATAAATGAATTGTTTAGTTAGCTTGAGAATCTAATTTAGTTAAAAGCCTATATCTAGGTCAATCAACCATGCTTCATTTGTCCAACTGACTATGTTTCCATGAGAGTTAACACAAAATCCACTCATTAAGGTCTATTCTTAAACACCTGTTATGCATGGTTAAGAAGTATATTTCTATCCTATTAGTTAATTAACTTATTCCACCATTAGAATGAAATCAAACATGCATCAACCATACATATGATCTCAAATCCAAATTCCTATGTCTAGATTCATTATATTTCAACAAATCACTTAAAAAGTTGATCAGACAATGAAGAACATTAAGAACTATATGATTGAACAAAACCAAACATCAATATCAACTCAAAGAAGTACAAAATCAACAATATCCATAAATGGATGCAAAGTAATGCCTAATACAGCTAAACTACTCATTGAACACAAAAATATACATCAAAAACCATGTTCATAATACGAGGGAGAGAAGGAAGAAGAGGGAAAGGGAATGAAGCTCATGGATTTGATCTTTGATGCTTGAATCTTCCTCCATGAAGAAGATGGCCTCTAACCTTAGCTCCCCTAGCCTCCTCTCAGCCTCCAATGTGAAAACCGAGCGCAGCTTCTCTAAACCTAAAAGCTCTCCTCACCAAAACTAATAAAACAATAATTATAGGCTTAGAAAACAGAGTCACACTACGGAACCACACATATCACGTCGTGGTGCATGTGTAATTTAGGTCGCCATGCCGCGGCATACGCTCTTTTGCGCTGCAGCGTTCAATCCTCGGGTCCTCTACATGCAGCAGGGGGTGTTACGAAATTTGGCAAGTGCACCAAACTGACAAAAGTAATAAAGAGTGAGTAGAGTATCGTCCCATGAGGATTAAGTTATTAATTACTAAATTCGTTAAATCAACACTATTCAAGCTAACGAAAAGAGAGATGTTAAAAATTAAATTAAAAAGAAAAATAAAAATCAGCAAACAATAAATCAAAAGGATGAAAAATAATGATGTTAAAGCGTTAGGGTTCATATTTCACTTGAACTCTTTAGATGCACATTCAAATATTGGTTTAACTATGTTCTATTTCAATGATTTATGGTCAATTCCTAAAATTAATTAATACCTAATTCCTTGGTATATTAATCTTCTTACGCTAATTGGAATTAACTAATCCCTTAGTCTAACTCCAATAAAAAAGGTATTATCAAGAACGAGTGAATTAAAAGAAAGACCACATAATCCACAATGTCTATTCCTAACAATAGCAAAAATTATGGTGTTCATCACAAGTTCTAGGTTCATGTAAATTTTTTCAAATCATACATCAACCCAAAAAAGCATTCCTAAATTGATCAAGTTTAGAAAAGCATTAAGAATAGAGATAAACATGTAAATCATGAAAAAGAAACATTAATTAAACCCATAAAAGAAAGTTACATCATCCAAGAATAAGATTCATCATCCCCCTAACAAAGGAAAATTAATTACACATAGAAAAAGAAGAACACAAAGAGAAGAAAGTTACGCCCACACCACATTAGGGTTTGTACCTCTTGATGGCTGCTGCGTTCTGTCCAAGTGTCTCCAAGTGTGTGGCGTAACTTATGAATTTAGAAGAAAAAAACATGGGCTTTCTGCACAGTCAGCGCTCAGGCGCTATGTTACCAGCGCCTAGGCGCTAGCCCATTAAAACCATGGTGTTTTACGTATATAACGCCTAGGCGCTCTGACTTCAGCGCTTAGGCGCTGAACCACCAGAATACAAAATCAGCTCTCTGTCCCATAAATCGTCCAATCTTTTTCCATGCATAATTACCTATCAAAAACACATAAAAACACACAATTAAAACATAATTTAAAATAACTAAAAACAAAAGAAAATTAAGGACAAACTTAATCAAAAAGATTAAAAGAGAATAAAAACCCAAGACTTTTGAATGTAAAAATATGAATTTTTGTAGGTTCATCACTCCCCCAAACTTAAACTTTTGCTTGTCTTCAAGTAAAAAGAAGAACAAAAACAAAAAGACTAAACAAATAACAACTCAAAACACACAACTAAAACATGGCAACACCAGGTAGTGAATATCATACATATCCTCAGAAATTACTTCACAATCTAATTTCAAAGTGTCACACATAAACAATCCAATTATGACATCGTCTCTCACATGCAACTCTTATGCATCAATGACTTTCCAAAAACATGAATGAAAGACACAATGTCCTCATAAAGTACAAGCTCAGATGGGTTTATAAAATTGTAAATACACATCAAACCCATATCCATAGGATTGTTTTTCATCTCTCTCTCCACTAATGTAAACAACACACAACCAAGGATCAAAATGGTCTTTAAAAGCTTGTAATGTAAAGCCAAGGGTATGGGTTAAGAAAGAAGTGGTAGGAAAATGAAAACAAAAGTTGAGATACAAAATCAAGTAAATTTCATAATTCAAGCCTCAAAGTATTGAACAAGTACAAAACGGAGCATAAGAAACAACACAACATTCACTTTTTTTTCTTTCTTTCTTTTTCTTTTTCAACAACCTCCTCCCCCAAACTTATTTCTTTGCAACACTTTGGGTAGACTTCTCTTCTTTTTTTCTTTTTTTTTCTTTGAATTTTTTTCAGCTCCACTAAACTTTATGCACAAAAATAACAAAGACTTGAATAATAAAATAATACAAGATATGCACTCAACAAATGTTATGTAAGAGAGAAATTTTTTTTTCATATGGGTATGGGAAAAGGAAAATATGGGTAAAAGAAAAGAAATAGAGGCCAAACAATAACAAGGCTGCAAAAAGGGCCTAGGGATAAACTATGTTCACAAGTTGGCTTGAAAGGCTCAAACGATCCAAAGAAGACCCTTATCATTTTCTTAATCATGCACTACCTAGGATTTCGCCTCAAGAGAAAATCAAACAACTTCTAGATGCAAATCATCCACACACATGCAATCCCATAAACTTCCTCTAAGCTTGACATGTAATTAAATTCCAAAGTCTATTAATCTTAAAGATGGGAAGAACATTCATACACAATTAAAACAATAGAGATAAATGTAACTCATAAATTCTCATGTGCTATCCCAAGAAATCAGACCAATCCACAATTCAAGCAATTATTGGATATTCAATTCAACACACCGGCATGCACAAAATGACTCAAAACACAAAAGGGATGATGATGACAAAATAAAAACAAAAAGAACAAAAAACTAAATGAAATAAATGCAAGAAAGGAAAAGAAAAACTATTTTTGGCAGCCAACAGCTATATACATCCCTCTATAAAGGCTCCGAACTCAAGGAGGCACCTAAGCCGACACAACACTACCTTCAAAACAAAGAAAAATGTTAGTCAATAAAATAAGAAAATAACAAAATAAAAACAAAAATAAAAACAAAAGAGAAAAGGAGAGAAAATTTGGGTTGCCTCCCAAAAAGCGTTTGTTTAACGTCATTAGCTCGACGTTGCCTTTTTAACTAATCAAGGTGGCTTAAAGCAAGAGAAGTAGGATGACATTTTTCTCTTATCAGCGCGTTGCCTCCACACTCTATCACTACCTTTTGAATCCCCACAAGTGTTAGGAACTTGACTTGAAACAGGATGTTCATGGAAAATGGGAGGTCTATTCTCTGTCTCAATAATCTCAAATATAGGAGGACCTTTCTCCTTTTCATCGACAATCTTAGGAGTGAGCAGATCTGCATTAATGGACAAAGAAGAGTTCTTACCATCAAACCCCTTTTGAAATGTACCTTGAATGCAATTAACCGGGGTTTAAAGATCTGATGTTGGGGCAGACCTATTAAAAACATTTATAGTAACTTGATCTCCATCCACCCTCAAAATAAGCTCTCCTCTAGGGACATCAATTAATGCTTCTGATGTTGCTAGGAATGGTCTCCCCAAAATTAACGTGATATCAACATCCTCGTCTATATCCAAGACTACAAAGTCAACTGGGAAAATAAATTTATCCACCTTCACTAGTAAATCTTCCACAATACCATACGGATGCCTGACTGATCGATCTGCTAGTTGAAGAGAAACCATTGTAGGCTTAACTTTATCAATTCCCAGCTTGTGCAAGATAGATAATGGCATCAAATTGATACTAGCCCCTAAATCACATAAGGCCTTATTAATGCTCAACTTCCCAATTGTACAAGGGATATTAAAACTTCCTGGATCCCTTAACTTCGGTGGAAGCTTCCTTTGGATAATGGCACTGCACTCCTCAGTAAGTGCTACAGTCTCATCTTCTTCCAACTTCCTCTTCTTAGAGAGCAAATCTTTCATGAACTTCGCATAGGAGGGCATTTGCTCAAGTGCTTCAGCAAAAGGGATATTTATTTACAGTTTTTTGAAGACTTCTAAGAACTCGAAAAACTGCTTTTCTTGAATCTCCTTCCTGAATCTTTGAGGATATGGAAGTTTAGCATAAAGTGAAGGATCAATTATTTTCTGTTCATGCTCCTTCTTCCTCCTCTGGCACTTTGGGTGCTCCTCTTTAACTCCTTCATTACAACACTCTATAGTTAAAACATCTGCAATGGGAACATCAATTTTTTCAACTTTTCATGAATCAGATGCTTCTTTAACTTGCCCTTCCAAAGTCTTGCTACTTCTCAGTGTAATTGCATGACATTGCTCCTTTGGATTAGCAACAGTATCACTCGGGAAAGGACCTAGAAGTCTCTCTTGAAGCTGTTTTGCTATCTGTCCCACTTGATGCTCTAAATTTTTTATAGCAACTCCTTGATTTTGAAAATTCGCTTTTGCTTCCTCCATAAAAGCAGAAGTCTATTGCACTAAAGCAAAGCTCTGTACAGAGAGTTTCTAAAGTGCAATCTCAAAAGGAGACTTCTTCTCTGGTTGAGGATTCAATAGCACTGTTTGATTGCTCCAAGAAAAATTGGGATGATTCCTCCACCTTGGATTATATGTATTTGAAAATGGAACACCTTGGGGTCTGGAAGGATTACCCATATAACTTACCTATTCATGAGAGCTGAAACCAGAATTGCTTGCCTCACACCCACCATTAGCATGATTACCTCCACAGAAGTCACAAATTAACCTTCGGTGGTTCACAGAATTTACCTGTATACTCTCAACTTGCTTAGTCAGGTTGGCCAACTGCTGAGAAATACTTTTGTTTTGAGCAAGTGAGGCATCAAAAGTACCAAGCTCCATCACTCCTTGTCTGACGATTGTTCTCTCACTAGGCAACTGATATTCATTGGTCGCCATGGTCTCAAATAGTTCTAGAGCTTCTTTAGGAGTCTTAGTATTCAGAGATCCACCAGCAGATGCATCCACCATGAGTCTTGTGGAATTATTTAAACCATTGTAAAATATCTGTAACTGTTGCCAAACCTCAAATGCATGATGAGGATACCTCCTTCAAAGCTCCTTGAATCTCTCCCATGCTTCATAAAGAGATTCTCCTTGATTTTGAGTGAAACAAGTAATTTCACCCATCATCTTCATAAACACTGATGGAGGAAAGTATCGAGTCAAAAATTTACTAACCAGATCCTCCCAAGTAGAAATGCTCCCTTGTGGCTGGGCTTGTAGCCAGCTCTTTGCTTTGTCTTTGAGAGAAAATAGGAATAGTCGCAATCTAATGGCATCATCAGTAACGCCATTATACTTAATAGTATCACAGAGCTGCAAGAAGTTTGTAATGTGCAAATTTGGATCTTCTGCTTGACTTCTTCCAAACTGATTATGCTACACCAGCTATAGAAGTGCTGGTTTAATCTCAAAGTTATTGGCAAGAATAGCAGGGCACATAATACTGGTAGAAATATTTTCAACAAATGGAGTTGCATAATCAGCCAATGTGCGTCTTCGCTCTATAGTTACAACTATTTCAACCATCTTTGCTTCTACTTCTTCAAGTTTCTTCCTTTCTCTAGTTGTTTTTCTATTTGCTCTAGCTGTTCTCTCAATCTCTGGATCAAAAAGTAATTCTTCTGATTCTAAAGAACCTTGCATAAACAAATAAACAAACAAACCAGAGTGAAGCAAAGAAGGAAATTAAAAATAAAAATAAGAATAAATGACTAATAAAAATAAAAAAAGAAAACAAAGAAACAAATTAAAAAGAAAATTTAAACAAAATTAAAAATTAAAAAAATTAAAATAAACAATTAAAAGGAAAATTAAACAAAGAAAAAATGCTTAAATTAGTGTCTTTTCAACTACTATTTAATATTAATAACAATAATCCCCGACAACGGCGCTAAAAACTTATTGCAGAATTTGGCAAGTGCACCAAATCGACAAAAGTAATAAAGAGTGAGAAGAGTATCGTCCCACGAGAATTAAGTTATTAATTACTAAATTCGTTAAATCAACATTATTCAAGCTAATGAAAAGAGAGATGTTGAAAATTAAATTAAAAATAAAAATAAAAATCAGCAAACAATAAATTAAAGGGATGAAAAATAATGATGTTATGCATTAGGGTTCAGATTTCACTAGAACTCTTTAGATGCATATTCAAATATTAGTTTAACTATGTTCTATTTCAATGATTTATGGTCAATTCCTAAAATTAATTAATACCCAATTCCTTGGTATATTAATCTTCTTACGCTAATTGGAATTAACTAATCCCTTAGTCTAACCCCAATTAGAAAGGCATTATCAAGAACGAGAGAATTAAAAGAAATACCACATAACCCACAACGTCTATTCCTAGCAATTGCAAAAATTATGATGTTCATCACAAGTTCTAGGTTCATGCAAATTTTTCCAAATCATACATCAACCCAAAAGATCATTCCCAAATTGATCAAGTTTAGAAAAGCATTAAGAATAGAGATAAACATATAAATCATAAAAAAAAAAATATTGATTAAACTCATAAAAGAAAATTACATCATCCAAGAACAAGATCCATCATCCCCTAACAAAGGAAAATTAATTACACATGGAAAAAGAAGAACACAAAGGGAAGAATATGACAAACTCCATTATAAAAAGGTGGAAAGGTTGAAGAAAATCCCTAATCTTTAAGCCTAATTGCGCCCACACCACATTAGGGTTTGTGCCTCTTGATGGCTGTTGCGTTCTGTCCAAGTGTCTCCAAGTGTGTGGCGTAACTTATGAATTTATAAGAAAAAAACGTGAGTTTTCTGCACAGTCAACGCTCAAGAGCTACGATACCAGTGCCTAGGCACTGGCCCATTAAAACCACGGTGTTTTACATATATAGCGTTAGCCAAGTGGCCTCAAACTCAAGAGGGGGGTGAATTAAGTTTATGAAATATTTTCGCAAATCTTTCGTAAAACGTTTGTTAAACAATTTTCGTTGAAGCTATTGGATAATTGAAGTGAATAGATAAATGAGATTGAATACTTCACTCACAAATTAAATAAACTAAGATGAATAATATTCAAGCAAGCATATAAAGTAAATGCACAAATGTAAAGAGATAGGGTTGAGAGAATCAAACACAAGGATTTATCCTAGTTCATCCACCCCTTGTGACCTACGTCCAGTCCTCAAGCGAACCACTCGAGATTTTCCACTAAACTTCAAGCTTGAATGGGTGCTTGAAAACCTTTACACAATAGAGCACTCACCAACACCTTGGGATACCTCACCCTTGTGCTTTGAGCCTTAAAAATAGGGATGCCTCACCCTTTACAACCTTTTGAGGGATGCCTCACCCTCAAGGGATACCTCACCCTTTTCTAACTTTGAGAGATACCTCACTCTCTAAGGGATACCTCACCCTTTACAACTTTTGAGGGATGCCTCACCTTCAAGGGATACCTCACCCTTTACTAACTTTGAGAGATGCCTCACTCTCTAGGGATACCTCACCTTTTACTCTAGAGGGATACCTCACCCTCTCTTTATAGATTACACAAAGTGTGGAAGATAGAAATTCTCTTGAAGAGTAGATAATACAACTTGAAGCTCTAATAATGCTCTTTTTGAATATCTCAAGTTTTCTCACAAAAACAGGGGAAAAACGTTTCTTGGATTGAATCTCGTATATGATTGTTAGATTGATGTTTTAAAATGAAGTTCAACCCTTAATGAAGACCCAAGGCAAGTATTTATAAGTTGTATGAAGAAAAGAGCCGTTGGGGGTGATAAAGCCAAGCTTTTAATGCCGTAAAAATAGCCGTTGGGGTCTGTCAGACTGCATGTAATCGATTACACAGCCCATGTAATCGATTACATGGATGTTTGAACGTGTTCTTGGCTTTCTGGGCTCTGTGTAATCGATTACATTATTTGTGTAATCGATTACATGGCTTCTGACTTGCTTGTAATCGATTATAATATCCATGTAATCGATTACATGACTTCTGACTTGCTGTGTAATCGATTACAATATCCATGTAATTGATTACATGACTCTTTGAACGTGTTCTTGCCTTTCTGGGCTTGATGTAATCGATTACATATATTGTGTAATCGATTACATGGCCTCTGACTTTCTTGTAATCGATTACATTGCTCATGTAATCGATTACATGGCTTCTGTTTGCTGTGTAATCGATTACAAATATCATGTAATCGATTACATTGACCTTTGAACACATTTTTCAAGTCCAATAAAGCTTGTAAGTCATTCTAACACCTCAAGACACTTGATTAAACATAAATCTTTTTAAGAGTGTTAGATTTAAGATTGAAACTCAAGTTTTATTGAAAGCCATGTTTAACTTTGAAATTTCCCACTTATTTTGAAATCATATATTGAAAAACCATTTGAGAAATCTTGAGAGCATTTAACATTAATGTTCTAAGTCTTATAACTAAATAAACCTCTTGACTTCTTTCTTTGATCTTGATTTTTCCTTTTGCGCTTGATCTTCTCTTTTGCGCTTGAACTTCATTTTGGCCTTTGTTATCATCAAAAACCCATTTGATATGCTTCAAGACATAAGCATTCACATTCTCCTTCTTTTTTATGATGACAAACTAAACATTCAACAGAATGAGAAATATATGCATTTATTTGATTATCAGATAATTAAGTGCAACACTCCCCCGTAATGTATGCATGAGATAGAATATGTGAAAGTGCGAAACTCCCCCATATGCATGCAATATATTTCACTAATTTCTCCCCCGTTGGCATTATCAAAAAGAAGACATAAGCATTCAGATTTGATATATTTATTTCAGCCCAGCAGGATCAATATAAGAGTATAATCGTTTAGCACATCAAGATGTGATACCAATAGCAAATGCATATGAAGAGAAACTTAGATAGTATTTATCATTTATGCCAATAGAAATCAGAGTCATATACAAAAGTAATATGGGATTAGATAAAGATTAAGCAAAAGGAAAGCATCATGAAGGACCAAACTTGAAACAATAAAAAAGGTTTCAAATCATTCCAAGACAATTTCAAATATCATTTAAGCATATATTCCAGTCAGATTATGATCCAAAACACATTATTGTGCAGCAAAACAATATATTATGCATCAAGTTGATGTATTATGCAGAAGATTATGACATTGTGCAGCAAAAAGTTATGCAACAAGATGACCAATTTATGCAGCAAATAAGCATATTATGTCAAGTTCAAAGAAATTGATATTATGCATGTTATTTCACACAAGATGCATATTCATTTAGCATATACAAGACATATAAAAGATATTTTTCAAGATGTTAACCAAGTAAAGCAAAAAATAAGACTCCACTTAACCAAAGGATGCAAGTTCAAGCTTCTTGGAGACAGGGAGGATAGCTTGAAGTATTTTCTGATTTTGTGCTTGGCGCAGCCACTTTTCAATATATCCAAAGTTAGTTCTTGGCCTTCAAGCACACCTACAACACATTTCAATTTGTGACTTTTGGTACTCAAATTTTTTTGGGTCCTTGTGTGTTAGTTTTTGGTAAAGTGCCTTTGGGAACCCAAACCAATTTAGTTCCTAGCTTGTTATTGATATTCTTCCTTATATTGCAATTTGATGCACTATGCCCTTTCCTACCACAATGAAAGCATTTAATAAAGGGACTATTTGATGTACTTGATGAAACAAAGAAGTTCTTGAGAAACTTTTGTTGTTTATTGGGATTATACCCCAAACCAGCCTTTTGAAAAACACATCTTTGGTTTCCAAGCAAAATGTTCAAATTATCTCTTCCATAGGTAAATTTTGAAAGAGTGTTTTTCAAGTCCTCAATCTCAATTTCAAATGCTTTACATGATGAGCAAGATGAGGGTGTAGATGCATTTTCAAGAGATAAACATGTCATGCATGAAGAATTTGCATCAATAAGTCCAAGAGTTTCATTTTCTATTTTAAGTTCCTCAATTTCCTTATTTAACATAGATATCTTGTTTTCAAAAGAGAAAATTAATTTCTTGGATGATGAAACAAGTTTTGTAAGTCTTATAGATTCTGTATGTAATTCTTCAAATGCATCTTGCAATTCATCATAGGAAGGGGAAGAGTTTGATTCAGAATTTGAAGATGTTACCTCTATGTCATTTTCATCTTCCTCTTCTCCTCTAGCCATGAAACATAGATTAGCTTTCTCATTATCCGAGCTATCGGTTGAGTCCATGTCATTATCATCCCAAGCTATGTAGGCTCTTCTTTCTTTCTTCTCCCTTGAGGATTTTTGGTGGTATTTTTTCACTTTACTTTGATAAATCGGGCACTCCATCTTTATGTGACCCAACTCTCCACATTCATAGCATTTTGGAGTGGATGAGGTTCTTTCTCCTTTGTGATAGACATTCTTTTGGGGAAAGAGAGGTCTTCCATAAGCTCTATTCTTCTTAAAGAATCTTCCAAATTTTTTGACTAGTAGAGCAAGATTCTCCTCATCTATTTCCAAGTCATCCTCATCATCTTTATCATCTTCATTCACCATGGAGGAAGTGGCTTTGAGAGCAATTCCCTTCTTTTTGTTGTCAACTTCTTCATTTTGTTTGAGTCTATTCAACTCCAATTCATGTTCTTGGAGCTTGCCAAAAAGTGTGGCTAAGGTCATGGTTGAGAGATTTCTTGACTCCGCAATAGCCGTCACTTTAGGTTGCCAATGCCTGCTCAAACATTTCAACACTTTGTTAATAAGATCTTCATTAGGAAAAGTCTTTCCCAATGAAGCAAGATGATTTATAATATGTATAAAACGTTTTTCCATTTCTTGAATGCTTTCATTTTGATTCATTCTAAAAAGCTCATACTCATGAGTGAGAGTATTGATCCTTGATCTTTTCACTTCACTAGTACCCTCATGGGTCACTTCTAAAGTGTCCCATATTTCTTGGGTAGATTTACAATTTGAGACTCTAAAGAATTCATCATACCCCAAGGATGTGGTAATGATGTTTTTGGCACTCAAATTATATTGGACCTTTTTCTTATCATCATTGGTCCATTCACTTCTTGGTGTATTAACCCTTACACCATTAACATCTTTTGTGGGGATAAAAGGACCATTTTCAATAGCATCCCATACATCTAAATCAATAGCTTCAATAAAAAATTTTATTCTTTTTTTCCAATAAGCATACCCATCCCCATTGAAAAAAGGAGGCCTATAGATAGAAGAACTTTCTGAAAACTCCTTTGAGGAGACCATCACTTTCTCTTGAAGCTACTAAGCCCTTTACACAAGAGCCTAGCTCTGATACCACTTGTTAGCCATGTGGTCTCAAACTCAAGAGGGGGGGTGAATTGAGTTTATGAAATATTTTCATAAATCTTTCGTAAAACATTTTCTAAACAATTTTCGTTGAAGCTATTGGATAATTGAAGTGAATAGATAAATGAGATTGAATACTTCACTCACAAATTAAATAAACCAAGATGAATAATATTCAAGCAAGCATATAAAGTAAATGCACAAATGTAAAGAGATAGGGTTGAGAGAATCAAACACAAGGATTTATCCTGGTTCAGCCACCCCTTGTGACCTACGTCCAGTCCTCAAGCGAACCACTCGAGATTTTCCACTAAACTTCAAGCTTGAACGGGTGCTTGAAAACCTTTACACAATAGAGCACTCACCAACACCTTGGGATACCTCACCCTTGTGCTTTGAGCCTCAAAAACAGGGATGCCTCACCCTTTACAACCTTTTGAGGGATGCCTCACCCTCAAGGGATACCTCACCCTTTTCTAACTTTGAGAGATACCTCACTCTCTAAGGGATACCTCACCCTTTACAACTTTTGAGGGATGCCTCACCCTCAAGGGATACCTCACCCTTTACTAACTTTGAGAGATGCCTCACTCTCTAGGGATACCTCACCTTTTACTCTAGAGGGATACCTCACCCTCTCTTTATAGATTACACAAAGTGTGGAAGATAAAAACTCTCTTGAAGAGTGGATAATACAACTTGAAGCTCTAATAATGCCCCTTTTGAATATCTCAAGTTTTCTCACAAAAATAGAGGAAAAACATTTCTTGGATTGAATCTCGTATATGATTGTTAGATTGATGTTCTAAAATGAAGTTCAACCCTTAATGAAGACCCAAGGCAAGTATTTATAAGTTGTATGAAGAAAAGAGCCGTTGGGGGTGATAAAGCCAAGCTTTTAATGCAGTAAAAATAGCCGTTGGGGTCTATCAGACCACGTGTAATCGATTACATAGCCTATGTAATCGATTACATGACTGTTTGAACGTGTTCTTGGCTTTCTGAGCTCTGTGTAATCGATTACATTATTTGTGTAATCGATTACAATATCCATGTAATCGATTACATGACTTCTGACTTGCTGTGTAATCGATCGCAATATCCATGTAATCGATTACATGACTCTTTGAACGTGTTCTTGCCTTTCTGGGCTTGATGTAATTGATTACATATATTGTGTAATCGATTACATGGCTTCTGACTTTCTTGTAATCGATTACATTACTCATGTAATCGATTACATGGCTTCTGTTTGCTGTGTAATCGATTACAAATATCATGTAATCGATTACATTGACCTTTGAATACATTTTTCAAGTCCAATAAAGCTTGTAAGTCATTCTAACACCTCAAGACACTTGATTAAACATAAATCTTTTTAAGAGTGTTAGATTTAAGATTGAAACTCAAGTTTTATTGAAAGTCATGTTTAACTTTGAAATTTCCCACTTATTTTGAAATCATATATTGAAAAATCATTTGAGAAATCTTGAGAGCATTTAACATTAATGTTCTAAGTCTTATAACTAAATAAACCTCTTGACTTCTTTCTTTGATCTTGATTTTTCCTTTTGCGCTTGATCTTCTCTTTTGCTCTTGAACTTCACTTTGGCCTTTGTTATCATCAGAAACCCATTTGATATGCTTCAAGACATAAGCATTCACATATAGCGCCTAGGCGCTCTGACTTCAGTGCCTAGGCGCTGAACCACCAGAATGCAAAATCAGCTTTCTATCCCATAAATCGTTCAATCTTTTTTCATGCATAATTACCTATCAAAAACACATAAAAACACATAATTAAAACATAATTTAAAATAACTAAAAACAAAATAAAATTAAGGACAAACTAAATGAAAAATATTAAAAGAGAATGAAAACCCAAGACTTTTGAAGTGTAAAAATATGAATTTTTGTAGGTTCATCAGGGGGAATGCACCACGTCGCGGTACAAACATGCCTACACTGCGGTGTGAGCTACTGAAATGTACACTTAGCTTTCTCTTCCACTTTTTGTCCAATTCCTTCAAATTTCAGCTTGATTGGAGCCCTTCCTAAAATAAAGAAATCACCAAGTCAATCACAGTTGCAAATCCACTTTATCATTTATAAAATATGCACAATTTGCTCAAGATCATATAGAAAGATATCAAAATTAGAATTTGACAAATATAAGTCTAAAACCTTCCATATATGCACAACAAATAAGGACTGAGTATTCTTTATAGCAAAAATATGTGACATAAATAATTACATTTTATGGAGTTATCATGAAGCAAGAAAGCACAAAGGGAAAGGGAGGCAAGAAGCAAAAGTTAGAGAATCATCAAGCAAAGAGGAGCTGCTTAGTGATTTCAACTTCTGAAGTTTGAGGTAGGGGGAAACCTTGCTCTTAACTCATCTTCCTATTTCCTTCATCTTGTTCATGAGTTTTGGCTTGATGTGGGGATTTAGGTTTTGAGTTATCTTTGGTTGTTTTGGCTTAATTCTTGTTGGAAAACTTGAGGATGACTTGTTTTTGGAATTGTTGGATGCTTGGAAATGGATTTCTAGCCCTTAGACACCTTGATTTCCATTTGAGATAAAAATGGGATTTTAGGGTTTAAGTGGTTGATTAATTCATAGTGGTTTGACTTTTTAAAATTGAAGTGTAACAAGAGTTGGTATGTGTAGAAGGACCTTGTGTAAGGTTAGAAATCACTTGGATGTGAGGTTTAAGAGATTGGAGGAGGGGTAAGTTCCAATGGCCCAGTACCCAGATTTGTAAATTTCTCCAGATTCTTTATTCTTTGTTCCAATGGCGCAAGGCGGGGCACACCACTACGCAAGGTGTGGCACGCCGCGGCGTGCGTGTGATGCTGCTATCAGTCCTGAAGACCCGAGACTAGGGTTCTGCAATGTGGACATGTGATGTCGCGGCGTGAGAGAGGGCAGAGGCTAAGGCACCGTGGCGTGGCCATGGTGTGTCACGATGTGAGCTCCAGTTTTTGGACAAAATTGTTATATGATACAATAGAGCCTTGTAAAGGTATAGAATATTCTTTTATGCTTCTTATTAAGTGTGGATGTAACACCCTAATACGAATTATCATAAAATAAATGAAATATTCCAAAATAAATCGCATTAAACATGTCACTTATAGAAAAATGTAGAAAATAAAAACCTATAATAACTTACACAGCCATTATATAGAGCCACAAATGATCAAAAAGTCATATATATAACTATCACTAGCTAACACGCCATAAAGTATACATAAGCTTTTCCAAACAACTAGAAATAAACACATATACAAATGGTTCACAAAGAAACAGAACACTAATCTAAGCCTTCTGCTTCTTCTTTTCCTTACCCTTACACTTTTTAGGGACTTTACCTAGATTTACATAGAACACACAAGGGTGAGAAATCACAATTTCTTATTATAAGCATACCAAGACCAGCAGTCAATCATTTATAATAAATAATTCAATTGAACACCAAAAATATATTCGATGTAAAAGAGTATCTGACAATTAATAATATCAAAGAATTACCCATATAATCCTAAGATGCTATCTAACAAGCAACCAAACAATCAACCGATGAAGCTATGACAAATGCCCATACAAGTGTCCACCATGTAATGCTTTATGTTATGAAGTATGATTATGCTCAAATAAAGTCCACGTATTACGGATGTGCAATGCCAATGTAGATTTTAAAGTTGAAAACACAACTTATTCACTTATTTCCCCAGGAACTGCGTTCCTTGTATATACTAAGTAGGATAGGCATTCAGGCCTTGACACTACCTGGTGGTGTATAGACTAGTTTCCTTCACAAAAGTAAGAGTACCGCTACCAACTCCATACACCAGTAACCCTGACCTTCCAAGTAAACATGCAAGGAGAATTCAGATCCAACACCTCATTCTTTGGTCATATGGTTGTGCACACCATCTAAGGTCACAATACATAGGAAAACAAGCAAATACCAAGTTTAAAAATCAAACATCCGAGCTATATATCAAACACTAGAATATAAGAATCTTAGTCTCACTTATCCAACAAAGGTAGCCAAATTCATATCTTTAGTTGAATAGTATTTAGAGCATCCCCAATTCACTCATAAGTGAATTAGAAATCAACCTCATGTTGGACAAAGTCCTAAACACTAACTTAGGCATTCTATCACACTTGAATGTCTAAGTTTTCCCAAACTTTTCATTTGAGCAAGTTGATAATTCTCTCCAAGAAATATCCCAAAAAGTGCCTCAGTATACCCTAAAAGACTTGCACAAATGATCCCAACAAGTAGAGAATTAAATTAGCATCACAATGCTAAAATCAAGACCTACCCTGTCTCAGGCGCTTGAGCGCATTGAGCACATTGAGTGCCTAAGCGCGTGAACACCATAGTGTGTTCTTCTGGGCAATGCAAGCCTAAGTGCACAAAGCTTCAACACTTAAGCGCTAAGTGCCCAGTAGCATTTGCTGCACAATTTTGCAGCAATGGACACTATTCCATTGGCAAAATTCTGATATTTGATCTCTTCAAATTTGTTTCTTGATGATTTTAAGTCCCTAACAAGTTCACAAACATGAGGGAAACATAAAACACCATTTGATTTCATCAAAAATGGATCAAAACACTAAATCACTCATCCAAACCCTTAAAATTAACACTTAGAGCATTTTAGGTCCAAAATGAGAATTTTCAATTTCTAATCCAAACTTTTAGCATGAACAAGTCATAAACCACATTTAAAACTCATCCAAGCAAGAAAATCACTTAAAATACAATTAGAAATAAATTTGGTATATTAGATCTCAATTAAGCCTAGCATGGAAAATGAGTAGAAATGAAGTTTAAAGTATCAAGAACCCCTACCTTGTGCTGCCTTGATGCTGCAGATTAAAGTCTCAGTCCAAAACTTTGGATTTCCCCTTTGATCTCCTCTTCTTCTTCTCTCGTTCTTTTTCCTTTTCTCCTTTCTCTCTTGTTGTTTCTGTTTCAAAACCAGTCGTGAGAATGAATGAAAAGAAGCTAGAAATAGAGTGAAATATCAGCCCAAAGAGTCAATAAAAAGGGTTGAATCGTGGCTGGTTTAAGGCCTTTAGTTACAACACTAGTATTTCTCGATCTGCTAAAAATACTCAACTTTAGCTAAATCAAGTTTTCTAAGTTCCAAAAAATTTAAAATAAATATTAAGATTCATTTAAAAAGTCATTTCACCAGTATCATAATTTTTCATATCTGTGACTAGTCAATCAGGCATTAAAACACACAACTAGTATGCCTAAAAATACTAAACAGACTCTGATTATTCTCAAACTTTAACTACATCACAGAATACATATTTGTGACTTAAAAATAAATTATCCACATTTATTTTCGTTAGCTAAGCCATTTAAGTTAACATATGGGTTATTTTAAGCTACTTTTCACTTTTCGACTTGCAGCAAAGTGCCTAAACTAACTCAGATTGTCACAAAATTAAATTGACATGTTAAGCAAGTATTAAGCTACCTCTGTAATCATTTACAAGTCTAACATGTTGAAGAGGATGCTACATTTCTCTCCCCTTTTAAATTCTTTTTTTGAAATTGTTTACTTTATATAAACAACTGCGGGCAGTCTTACTGCATGTGGCACTCCAACTCCCAAGTCGCTGTTGGTCCGAAATCCGCAAGCGCACGGGTCGACAAGTAATATAAAGGAGAGTTAGAGTATCATGTCCCAAAGGATTGAATAATTAGAAGAATGTTAACCAACAATAAGGGTTCTTGAGGGCTCTTGGTATCTTTGAAAATAGTGAAGGTAACCTGTTTATCTTGAACTCTCATGGTAAGTTCTCCTTTCTCCACATCAATAAGGTTTCTTCTAGTTGCAAGAAAGGGTCGGCCTAAAATCAAAGGGACTTTACT
Source organism: Ormosia semicastrata (assembly GCA_029884595.1). Classification (NCBI taxonomy): domain Eukaryota; kingdom Viridiplantae; phylum Streptophyta; class Magnoliopsida; order Fabales; family Fabaceae; genus Ormosia; species Ormosia semicastrata. The sequence continues at coordinate 24,842,532 of JAQQTO010000063.1, forward strand.
GTCTTCCTCCATATCAAGTGTGATGAAATCCGCAGGGAAGATATACTGGTCCACTTTAACCAACATATCCTCAAGAAACCCCTTCGGGTAAGTAAGGGTTCTGTCTGCCAACTGTAAGGTAACTGAAGTAGGTGCAGCTTGCCCCAAACCTAGTCTTTTGCAAATAGAATAGGGCATGAGATTAATGCTAGCTCCCAAATCACATAATGTCTTACCACAAAATTTCTCACCGATTGTGCAAGGGATGGTGAAACTCCCTGGATCCTTGAGCTTCGGAGGTGGTTTGTTTTGCAATATGGCACTGCACTCCTCTGTGAGAGTTACTGTCTCATAATCCCCCAGTCTTCTCTTCTTAGACAAAATGTCTTTCATGAACTTCACATAACTAGGCATTTGTTCCAAAGCCTCAGCAAACGGTATGTTAATGTGAAGTTTCTTGAAAATCTCCAAAAACTTTTTGAATTGAGCATCAAGCTTTTGTTTAACTAACCGGTTAGGAAAAGGTAGAGGTGGTGTATAAGGCTTGTCTTCCTTCTTCTTGTCTTCAATCTTCCCTTTTGTAATTTCCTCATTTTTCTCCACCTCTTGGCTCACAACCTTTTCATCTTGAGCTACCTCCACTTCTTCTTCAAGCAGTTTAGTCTTGGGATTCCCTTCAATCTCTTTCCCACTCCTCAATGAGATAACCTTGCAATGCTCATGAGATGCACCCTTAGGATTATTGATGGTGTCACTGGGAAAATTTCCTGAGGGCCTGTTGTTTAGAGCTTGGGCAAGTTGACCCACTTGAGTCTCAAGATTCTTCAATGAAGCTGCTTGGCTTTGCATTCATGCATCGTGGGATGCTAGCCTTGAATCAGTCTTGGTCATGTAATCTTGTTGACTAGTCATAAACTGAGCAAACATCTTCTCCAAATTGGAAGTTGAAGTCGATATTGAGGTATGGGCTTGAAGGGGGCTCTACTGTTGAAAGCCTGGAGGAGCACGAGGTGCTTGATTATGCTGATAAGATGAGGAAGAGCCTTGAACATTACCACCCCATGAGAGATTAGGATGGTTCTTCCAACTAGGATTATAAGAATTACCCAAAACATTGTTGTGAATTGGCTGACGGAATTAATTTGCATATTGCGCACTTTCCAGGCTAGCTGTACAATTAACAGTTGAATGAAGGTCCCCACAATTATCACAAGTATCAGCTAAATTATTGGCTCCACTTGCTACAGAATTGACTCCCATGGTGTCCAACTTCTTAGAAAGAGCAGCCACTTGAGCTGTAAGCGATGTAAGTTCATCAACTTCATGAATACCTGCTGTTAATCTCTTGGGAGTAACTCTTTCAACTGGCCACTGATAATTGTTATTAGCCATTTCCTCCAAAAGGTTGTAGGCTGCATCCACAGTCTTGCTCATGAGAGCCGCTCCAGCTGCTGCATCAATTATGGAACGAATGGAGGTTGTCAAGCTGTTGTAGAAAGTATGAACCAACATCCATTTTACTATACCATGATGGGGGCATTTCCTTAGTAACTCCTTGAATCGCTCCCATGCCTCATACAAGGTTTCTCCTTCGAATTATCTGAAGGACAAGATGTCATTCCTATACTTCATTGCTTTCATGGGAGGAAAGAATCGATCCAAGAACTTCTGAGCTAGCTCTTCCCAAGTAGTGATGGAATGTTTAGGTAATGATTGAAGCCATGCCTTGGCCCTATCTCTTAAGGAAAAAGAGAAAAGCCTCAAGCGAGCCGCATCATCAGTCATCCCTTGATGCTTGAAAGTATCACAAATCTCCAGGAAGTTGGCTAAATGAGCATTAGGATCTTCATGGGGAAGATCCACAAATTGTAAATTATTCTGCACCATGTGGATAATAGCAGGCTTGATCTCAAAAGTCTGTGCCTGTACAGCTGGCCTTCTAATGCTAGATCGAATGTCCCTAGCATTTGGAGTGGCATACTCTCTCAAGAGTCTTTCAGCATTCGTTTCTTCCGCCATCTCCGAGTCACTATCCAATTCAAGTGCCTTCCCTTGTACTAGTCGTTCTCTTAGCAATCTACGAAAAGTCCTTTCGATCTTAGAATCGTAAGGAAATCGAGAAACACTTTGAGTCCTTCGCATACAAGAGCTAAGTACCTAAAAAAACAAAACAAAACAACAAAGAAAACTTGAAATAAGAATTGTGAATAATTGTAAGAAATAACACAAAATCTAAACTCAATACCCGGCAACGGCGCCAAAAACTTGTTGGTCCGTAAATCTGCAAGCGCACAGGTCAACAAGTAATATAAAGGAGAGTTAGAGTATCGTGTCCCAAGGGATTGAATAATTAGAAGAATGTTAAACTTAACCAAAATTCACAAATTTTTATCCAAGCAAACGAAGGAGAATGTGTTGCAATTAAAATAACAATTTAAGAGAAACAAAATAAGAAAACACCAAACACCAATTCCACAAGAGAAGATGAGAATGATTAAAGCCTAGAGATCCCTATTCACTTGCTACTTCAATGAATAATTGCAATTAACAAGCACCAATCAATGAAATGATATTTGTTAGCTAATAACCATCAATAGATAAGAGCCTATGTCTAGGACAATTACCCATGCAAAACCTAGCTAATCCACTATGTGTCCATGTGAGTTAACATAAGAATCACTCATTGAGACCAATTATCAAACACTTGCCATGCATGACTAATGGGTATGTGTCCATCCCATTAGCTAATCAACACACTCATACCAATAGAATGTAATTGAATATACATCAACCATACCATATCTACATTCACAACACCCTATTTCTAGTTCAATTGGAATATTAAAAACATGCAATTGATGGCCAATCAATAACAAGCACTAAGCATAGATATGGATGAACAAAACCAATTTCATTAAAAGGATGCCCAACTAATTACACATCAATCAAATCCATAGCAAGATCCTAGAGAGCTCCTAGATTAGGATTTAGTTACACATCATGAAAGAAGAGAAAACAAATGGAATCATAGAACCCATCAAGTTACAAATCAAGAGAGAAAAGGGAAAGAATGAACAAGAATGGTGAGAATCCAATGCTTGATCTTCCTCCTTGATCTTGATTCTTCACTTGAATCACCTCAATCGTCCAAGGTTTTCTCCTCCTCCCACTTTCTCTAGGGATTTCGTGGTTGGTCCCAAAACAACCTCTGCAGAATGCCCTCAAAAATCAGATAAAAAGGGCCAAATTTTCGGACCAGGGCTTTTCACACGCCTAGACGTGTTTTTCTCACGCCTAGGCGTAGTTATGAAACACGTGCTGTCAGGTGCTAGCCACGCCTAGGCATGACATTTACACGCCTAGGCGTGAGTGTCTCTATCTGAAATTCTTGAAAACCTGAGAGTTCCACGCCTAGGCTTGGTTTCGCCACGCCTAGGCGTGTGTTCGTCAAGCCTAGGCGTGGTTTTTCCAAGCCTAGGCGTGGGTTGGCAGCAGCATCTCATTTTTTGCTTTTTTTTTTCCAAATTTGAGCTCCTTTTTGAGTTCCTTGGCCCTTCCAAAGCTTTTCCATGTTGAATACCTACATCAAGATAATGTCAAAGTCCATCAAATCATGATCAATCTAATTTCTTTAAATAAAATCCTCAAAGATTCAATTCTCAATCATTTGAGTTAACAAGTTTAAATCATTAAAGTCATGCATGAATTGAACCTTTGGCCTATAAAACTTAAGGATAGCATGCTCATATACATTCAAAATCAAGTGAAATAACTTCATTTCTAGAAGTTATCAGTCGCCTCCTCAAAGCTAACGCCATCGCAAAGCACATTCAGTAGAGGAATTCGCTTACCTCTAAGCTCTTTGACCCCTCTGTCCATGATTCTCATCGACCGCATAGCATAAGACAAATCATCTCTTAACTGCACAGATTTATTTCTTATGACATGTGAAGGATTTGGATTGTACTTCCTAAGCTGTGACACATAGAATACATCGTGAAGGTTAGACAAACTGGGTGGAAGTGTAATTTGGTAGGCTATGGATCCAATTCTCATTAGGATTTGGTAGGGACTAATAAAATGAGGAACTTCTGTGTTCTCAATGCTTTACTAATCCCTATTGTTGGAGTGACTCTCAAGAATACATGATCTCACTCACTGAACTCTAAAGGCCTTCTCCTCTTATCAACATAGCTTTTCTGCCTACTCTGAGCCATAACCAACCTATCCCTGATCATTTTGATCTAATTTGTGGTCTGCTGCACCAACTTAGGACCTAGAATGGTTTTCTCCCCAACCTCATACTAACATAAAGGGGACTTACACTTTCTACCATAAAGTGCTTCATACGATGCCATACCTATGCTAGTATGAAAACTGTTGTTGTAGCCAAACTCCATTAAAGGTGAGAACTTAGCCCAACTCCCTTTCTACTCTAGCACATATGCTCTCAGCATATCTCAAGGGTTTGAATAGTCCTTTTTGATTAACCGTCAGTCTGTGGATGGCATGTTGTACTTAAACTAAGCTTTGTTCCGAAAGCTTCTGCAAGGCTCCCCAAAATCTAAATGTAAATCTAGGGTCTCTATCAGAAATTATACTAAGGGATACACCATACATCCTAACTACCTCCTAAAGGTATAACTAGGTAAGTCTTTCCATGGAGTAGTTAGCTCTAATAGGTATAAAATGAGTAGACTTGGTTAGTCTATCCACTACAACCCATATTCCATCGAATCCTAACTGAGTTCTAAGTAAACCCATCACAAAATCCATTGTGATTCGATCCCACTTCCACTTAGGGACTCCCTAAGATTGAAGAGGTTCAGAGGGTTTCTGGCATTCTATCTTGAACTTCTGACAAGTTAGGCACCTAGACACAAACTCGGCTATGTCCCTCTTCATACCAGACCAAGTCTTGATACATTTTAGTGGCCCTGGGATAGATAGTGTACTGACTATAGTGAGCTTCTTCAAGGATCCTATCTTTGATTTCAGATTCATGAGGAACGCAAAGTCTATCTCTAAACTTGATCATCCCATCATCCGACATATCAAACTCACTAGAATTACCTAAAAAGATCTACTCACTCACATAACAAAGAGTCTCATCTTCCTTTTGAGCTTCCAAGATTCGAGTCCTAAAGTCACTCACTATGTCCACTTGACTCACACTGAGACTATGTGGTAACATAGCTATCGAAAGACTCTTGTCTCGAAAACTCTCAAGAAGTTCACTCTCTTAGATCATCATACGGGACACATATAGGGATTTCCTACTCAGTGCATCAACCACCACATTGGCTTTACCCGGATGATACTTTAACTCAAAGTCGTAGTCTTTCAAAAACTCCATCCATCTTTGTTGTCTCATGTTTAGCTCATTCTGATCAAATAAGTACTTCAAACTCTTATGATCACTGAACACCTCAAATTGAACTCCATACAAGTAATACCTCTAAACCTTTAGGGCAAACACTACTGTGGCTAACTCTAGATCATGAGTAGGGTAGTTCCCCTCATGAGGTCTCAACTGCCTTGATGCATAGGCAACAACTCTCCTATGTTGCATTAAAACACAACCCAAACCCACCTTCGAAGCATCACAATACACCTCAAAGTTCTCCAAAGGATCCAGAATTACCAACACCAGTGTAGTAGTTAACCTCACTTTAAGCTCTTGGAAACTATCCTCACAAGCCTGAGTCCATTCTAAAGAACTACCTTTCCTAGTTAATCTAGTCAAGGGTACTGCTAACTAAGAAATACCCTTTTATGAACCTTCTATAGTACCCTGCTAGGCCTAAGAAGCTTCTGATCTCGGTCAGAGTAGTGGGTCTCTCCCAATGCAACACAACACTAACTTTGCTTGAGTCTACAGAAATCCCACCCTGAGATATCACATGTCCCAAGAACTGCACTTATGAAAGTCAAAACTCATACTTAGATAGCTTGGCAAACAACCTATTCTCCTTTAGGGTCTCCAACATTATCCTCAAATGTTGTTCATGCTCCTCCATTATCTTAGAATAGATCAAGAAATCATCAATAAACACCACGATAAACTGATCTAGGTAGGGTCTAAAGATTCGGTTCATGTAATCTGTGAACACTTCCAATGCATTCATCAACCCAAAGGACATCATGAGGTACTCATAATGCCCTTACCTAGTTCTAAAAGCTATCTTAGGGATATCCTCTTCCCTAACCCTTATCTAATAATAACCAGACCTAAGATCATTCTTTGAGAAAATTGTAGCTCATCTCAGTTAATCCATTAGATCATCTATCTTAGGCAACAGATACTTATTTTTAATGGTCACCTTATTCAGCTGTTTGTAATCCACACAGAGCCTCATGGTACTATCCTTTGTTTTCATTAAAAGCATAGGTGCTCCCCACAGAGAAACACCCAGCCTAATGAATTGTTTATCCAACAAATCCTTGATTTACTTTTTGAGTTTTGCTAACTCTAGTGGCGCCATTCTATAGGGTGCTATAGAAATAGGTCCCGTCCTAGGCACTAGGTCTATCAAAAACTCTATTTCTCGCTCAGGTGGCAACTCCACTATGTCATTAGGAAAAAATTCAGGATATTCACTCACCACAAGTATTTCACCTAGGCTTTGCTCAACCTCAGCGGTTAGTGAAAACAAGAGTACATATCCTAGAGATCCCTCCTCTAAATAGAGCTTAACCTAATTCACATTGAGATACACAGACTCAGATAGAATGACTCTGGTAGGTATATCTAACAAGAAAACCAAGGATTTTTCTAAACAGTTCAATACTACATGGTTAGCAGATAACTAATCCATGCCAAGGATGACATCAATATCTACAATAGGCAAACAAATAAGGTTTAGACTAAAAATCCTATCTTCTACCTTTACGCAACAATCAAGACATGCTCTAGATGTTACAACTGGCTTACCAGTAGGTGTAGATACAGATAAGTCATATGAAAGTTCAGACACAGGTAAATCCAGCTCATTCACACAATCATTTGAAACAAAGGAGCAGGATACTCCCGAATCATACAACATAGTTAAAAGATGATTGTGAATAATACATTTACCTTCGATAAGGTCGGAAGACTGAGTCACCTCTTCACCACCTAGAGTGTAAACTCTCCTTCTGGCTTGTGGTTTTTGATTAGGCGTAGTTTCTTTCTTTGATAGATAGTTCTTCACAAAATAACCAAGTTGCCCACACATAAAGCACACCGGGCAGGGTCAATCTCCATGCTGTCTCCCACACTTGGAACACTTTAGTCCCAAAAACTCCTTCTAAACCTATTTACCCTTATCCTGAGTAAAGCTAAGTTTGGAATATCCTTTCTTGAACTTATCATCACCCTTCTTCTTCTTCTGAAGATCTTGTGACTTAGGCTCCAAAGAAAGCTTCCTAGATTGCCTCTTGATTATCCAACACTTATTAATCAAAGTTTCAAAGTCCCGAATTTCAAATGGTTGAATGACATTCTGAATGTCTTCCCTTAATCCTTCCTCAAACTTAACATACTTCCAAGACTTATCTAGGTTAAATCTGATGCAAGAAGAGAATTTAGACAATTCATTGAATTTGACCACGTACTAGCCAATAGACATGTCCCCTTGTTCCAACTTAAGAAATTCCACCTCTTGGAATTCGGAAGATTCTATGGAAAGAACTTTCTCATAAATAAACTTTTGAAGATCCCCCACGTCGCATGAGTCCTTGATGGCACAAATTCTTTGTATCCACCCACTAATCCTCTGCCTCACCCTCCAACATATGCGAAACAAAAAGCACCTTATGCTCGTCTGAGTAAGCCATAACAATGAAGATCTTCTCCATCTCCTTGAGCCAACCCTCAGTTCTGACTAGGTTATACTATCCATTAAAGGAAGACGGATTTGATTTTCTGAATTCCGAGAGGTCTTGGAAAGTCTGATTCCTTCTAGCTGCCTCTTGGTGTGGTTGCCCCTGGTGGTATAGTGGAGGTGTAGGTGGTACTGGTTGCTGAGTTCCTAACCTCTCAAGCACTTTAGCAGTTATTGCTTTCTGCTCGCTCATTGCATTACTAGTTATAGATGCCTGCTCTGTTTGTTGGGTCATGGCATTGGCCATTGCCATCATGGCGGCTGCCACATCAATGCCTTCATTTCTAGAGTTCCTATTACTGCTTCCACGCAGTCGCCCTCGCCCTCTTGCTGCCATAATTTTCTATGAACACAGAATAATACATATTGAGGTAGCTAATCCTAATATCATGTAACATGCAATAGTATCTAAAACAGTCAAAACAAGGTAGTCATACAATTCACTCAAACATCTCACACAAGAGATAAAAGAAATGCACAACACAAGAAGGAACTCCTAAATATGCCTAAGCATAGTTAGTCCACACCCCGGCTCAATAGGATGAACTGCTCTGATACCATAATGTAACACCCTAATACGAATTATCATAAAATAAATATAATATTCTAAAATAAATCGTATTAAACATGTCACTTCTAGAAAAATACAAAAAATAAAAAACCATAATAACTTACACAGTCATTATAGAGAGCCACGAATGATCAAAAAGTCATATATATAACTATCACTGGCTAGCACGCCATAAAGTATACATAAGCTTTTCCAAACAATTAGAAATAAAACACATATACAAATGGTTCACAAAGAAACAAAACACTAATCTAAGCCTTCTACTTCTTCTTTTCCTTGCCCTTACCCTTTTTAGGGACTTTATACCTGGATTTGCATGGAACACGCAGGGGTGAGAATTTACAATTTCTCAGTATAAGCATACCAAGACTAACAGTTAATCATTTATAATAAATAATTCAATTGAACACCAAAAATACATTTGATGTAAAGGAATATCTGACACGTTCCTTGTATATACTAAGTAGGATAGGCATCCAAGCCCTGACACTACCTGGTGATGTCTAGACTAGTTTCCTTCACAAAGGTAAAAGTACCACTATCAACTCCATACACTGGTAACCCTGACCATACAAGTAAACATGCAAGGAGAATTTGGATCCAACACCTCATTCTCAGGTCATAGGGTTGTGCACACCATCTAAGGTCACAATACAAAGGAAAACAAGCAAATACTAGGTTTGAAAATCAAACATCCGAGCCATATATCAAACACTAGAACATAAGAATCTTAGCCTCATTTATCCAACAAAGATAGTCAAATTCATATCTCTAACTAAAAAATATTTAGAACATCCCAAATTCACTCACAAGTTAATTAGAAATCAACCTCATGTTGAACAAAGTCCTAAACACTAACCTAGGCATCCTATCACACTTGAATGTCTAAGATTTCCTAAACTTTTCGTATGAGCAAGTTGATAATTTCCTCTAAGAAATATCTCAAAAAGTGCCTCAATACACCCTAAAAGACTTAAAAAAATGATCCCAACAAGTAGGGAATTAAATTAGCATCACAATGCTAAAATCAAGACCTACCCTGTCTCAGGCGCATGAGCGCGTTAAGCACGTTGAGCGCCAGTGCCTAAGCGCGTGAACACCATAGTGTGTTCTTTTGGGCAACGTGCGCAAAGCTTCAGTGCTTGAGCGCTGAGCACCCAGCATCATTTGTTGCATAATTTTGCAGCAATGGACACTGTTTCATTGGCAAAATTCTGAGATTTGATCTCTTCAAATTCATTTCTTGATGATTTTAAGTCCCAAACAAGTTTACAAACATGAGGGAAACATAAAACACCATTTGATTTCATCAAAAATGGATCAAAACACTAAATCACTCATCCAAACCTCTAAAATCAACACTTAGAACATTTTAGGTCCAAAATGAGAATTTTTAGTTTCTAATCCAAACTCTTAGCATAAACAAGTCATAAACCACATTTAAAACTCATCCAAGTAAGAAAATAACCTAAAACACAATTAGAAATAAATTTGGCATATTAAACCTCAATTAAGCCTAACATGAAAAATGAGTAGAAATGAAGTTTAAAGTATAAAGAACCCCTACCTTGTGCTGCCTTGATGCTGCAAATTAGAGTCTCAGTCTAGAACTTTAGATTTCCCCTTTGATCTCCTCTTCTTCCTCTCTTGTTCTTCTTCCTTTTCTCCTTTCTATCTTGTTGTTTCTATTTCAAAACCAGTCGTGAGAATGAGTGAAAAAGAAGCCGAAAATAGAGCGAAATATTAGCCTAAAGAGTAAATAAAAAGGGCTAAATTATGACTGGTCTGAGGCCTTTAGTTACAACACTAGTATTTCCCAATCTGCTAAAAATACTCAAATTTAGCTAAATCAAGTTTTTCAAGTTCCAACAACTTTAAAATAAATGCTAATATTCATTAAGAAAGTCATTTCACCAGTATCATAATTTTTCATATCTGTGACTAGTCAATCCGGCATTAAAACACAACTAGTATGCCTAAAAATACCAAACGGACTCCGTTTATTCTCAAACTTTAGCCACATCATAGAATACATATTTTTGACTTAGAAATAAATTATCCAAATTTATTTCCATTAGCTAAGCCATTTAAGCTAATATATGGGTCATTTTAAGCTATTTTTCACATTTCAGCTTGCAGCAAAGTGCCTAAACTAACTCAAATTGTCACAAAATTAAATAGACATGTTAAGCAAGTATTAAGTTACCTCTGTAATCATTTATAAGTCTAACAAGTTAAAGAAGGTGTTACAGTGGAGACTCCAATAGGAGTATTTAATGAAGAGTAAATGTATTGAATCAAGTTGATTTGTTATCCTAATTATAGGAAGTAATTAGGCATGGGTATATATATATATATATATATATATATATATATATATGTTGTATATTGTGATGAGTTGAGGATGGACTTCCTCTCTTGATATGAATTATGATAACATTAGGATACACAGCTCCCTCCCTATTGAATGTTTTTTAGGATGAAATTCCTTGTGAATTGAAGATGGATTTCCTTGTGATATTGAGGATGGACTTCCTTGTTGAAAAAGACCACGTAGTTAATGGATTTCACTACCCGGAGAGAAAAACTGTTGGATGTGATTTCCAATGCTTGCTCAAGGTTATGGATGTGATTTCCATTGCTTTGTTCAGGATTCACGCATATCATGACATTGTCATGGACTTAGTATCATAACATTATTCATTTCATGCTTAGGATATTGCATAGGCATAAACTTTATACGTAACTTGGCATAGCATAGCGATTGTATGGGCGGTTGCCACCATGACATAATAACATGACATTGCAATTGTATAGGCGATTGCGTATATCTAAGAAGGAGATGTTGTTTTAGTATCTGTGAGATGGGGATATGGTGTGCTTCTGTGATTGAAATGTTAATTTGATAGACATGTATTCTTTATAAATGTATAAAATACTAGTTTTGGAATACTTCTACTAAGATATGTGATTTCTCACTACGATTGTATTGTCATGTAAATTCAGGTGCAAGTTTCTCAAAAGGAAAGCAAAAGATGTATAAAGATTGGTATAGTTATAGGCTTGATGTTGACAAAGCAGGTGTATTATACTAGATCTTGTTGTTTTGAAAGTTTATGTATTACAATGTGCCCCTAGAGGCAATGATGTATTTATATAACTTTTGTTTCGTGGCTCTCTATAATTATTTGTATAAATGTTATGGGCTTAGTTGATGTATGTTTTGTAGTAGCATGACTAGTATTTGTTATTCTTATATATGTCAAATATATCGGGATAGAAATATTAGGATATTATATTTTGGTATCAAAGCAGTTCATCTTGTTGAGCCGGGGTATGGGCTGACAATGCTTAGGCATGTTAGGAATTGGTTATGCATTTCTTGTTTCTTACATATGATGTTTGAGAGGAATTGCATGACTTGCCTTCTGCTGTGTGTTGTTAGCTACTATTACACGGTTACATAGTATTGAGACTGCAGCTCAATATGTGTTATTTCTATGTAAACAGGAAACTATGGCACCCAAAAGGCAAAGCAGAGAAACCAGGAACACACCTTGTGAAGCACCGATATGGCTGCAGCTATGATGGCAATGGCCAATGCTATGAGGTAGCAAACCGAGCAGGCAGCCGTTACCACCAACGCAATAAGAGAGCAGGCAGTAGTAACTGCTAGGATGCTCGAAAGGCTGGGACCTTAGCAACCAGTACCACCACCAGCACAGGAGGTACTAGTTGGGAGAAGTCAAAATTTTCTTGATATTTCAGAGTTCAAGAATATGAACCCTCTAATGTTTAGAGGCGACTACGATCCGGTGAAAGCGGAAGAGTGGTTGACAAAGTCAGAAAAGATCTATGGGGTAATGGTTTGCTCAGATGAGCAAAAAGTTTCCTTTGGTTCCTTTATATTGGTAGGAGAAGCGGAGTAGTGGTGGCGAAGTGCTAGGAGACTACTGGAGGCAGTAAGGACTTTGGTCACATGAGAAGTGTTCAAGGATATATTTTTGGAGAAGTATTTTCCAAGAAGCCTACAGGAGGACAAGAAAATGGAGTTTCTTAGTCTTTAACAAGGGGTTAGTTTGACATTTTTAAGCATACTGGTTATGTGTTTTAATGCCAGAATGACCCCCAACAGATATAGAAAAATGTAGAAATAGTGAAACAATATTTTTGATGAATCTTAGGATTTATTTTAAACTTATTGGAAGTTAGGAAACTTGGTTTAGTGAAATCCAAGTGTTCTTAACAAATAGGGTGAATAGTAAGTCACTTAAGTGACCGTGAGAGTCACGGCTCTCTTGTTTTCTGTTGGCTTAGTCTATTTAAGGCCAAATGAGACTTTTCTCTAATTTTCTCTCTTCTCTTTCATGGCTGAAGCAGGAAAGCACAAAGGGAAAGGGAGGCAAGGAGCAAATGTTGGAGAAAGCAAAGAGGAGTTACTTAGCAATTTCAACTTCTGAAGTTTGAGGTAGGGGCAACCTTGTTCTTAACTCATCTTCCTATTTCCTTCATCTTATTCATAAGTTTTGGCTTAATGTAGGGATTTAGGTTTTGAGTTGTCTTTGGTTTTTTTGGCTTGAATCTTGTTGGAGAACATAAGGATAACTTATTTTTGGAATTGTTGGATGCTTGGAAATGAATTTCCAATCCTTTGATACCTTGATTTCCATTTGAGATGAAAATGAGGTTTAGGGTTTAAGTGGTTGATTAATTCATAGAGGTTTGATTTTGTAAAATTAAAGTGTAACAAGAGTTGCTATGTGTAGATGGACCTTGTGTAAGGTTAGAAATCACTTGGATGTAAGGTTCAGTGATCAGAGGAGGGGTAAGTTCCAATGGCGCAAGGTGTGGCACGCCGTGATTTGCGTGTGATGCTGCTATCAGTTCTGAAGACCCGAGAGCAGGGTGCTGCGGCGTGGACGTGTGATGTCATGACATGAGAGGGGGCAGAGGTCAGGGCGCCGTGGCGTGGCTATGGTGTGCCGCGGCGTGAGCTCTAGTTTTTGGACAGAATTGTTGTGTGATACAATGGAGCCTTGTAAAGGTGTAGATTCTTCTTTTATGCTTCTTAGTAAGTGTGGAGACTCTAATAGGAGTATTTAATGAAGAGTGTATGTATTGAATTAAGTTGATTTGTTATCCTAATTATAGGATGTAATTAGGCATGGGTATATATATATATATATATATATATATATATATATATATATATATATATATATATATATATATATATATATATGTTGTATATGTTGTATATTGTGATGAGTTGAGGATGGACTTCCTCTCTTGATATGAATTATGATAACGTTAGGATGCGCAGCTCCCTCCCTATTGAATGTTTTTTAGGATGAAATTCCTTGTGAATTGAGGATGGATTTCCTTGTGATATTGAGGATGGACTTCCTTGTTGAAAAAGACCGCGTAGTTGATGGATTTCACTACCCGGAGAGAAAAACCGTTGGATGTGATTTCCAGTGCTTGCTCAAGGTTATGGATATGATTTCCATTGCTTTGTTCAGGATTCACGCATATCATGACATTGCCATGAACTTGGTATTGTAACATTATTTATTTCATGCTTAGGATATTGCATAGGTATAAACTTTAAACATAATTTAGCATAGCATGGCGATTGTATGGGCAGTTGCCACCATGACATAATAACATGACATTGCAATTATATGGGCGATTGCGTATCTCTAAGATGGAGGAGATGTTGTTTTAGTATCTCTGAGATGGAGATGTTGTTTTAGTATCTCTGAGATGAAAATGTTGTTTTAGTATCTTTGAGATGAAGATGTTGTTTTAGTATCTCTGATATGGGGATATGGTGTGCTTCTGTGATTGAAGTGTTAATTTGATAGACATGTATTCTTTATGAATGTATAAAATGTTGGTTTTGGAATACTTCTACTGAGATATGTGATTTCTCACCCCTATTGTGTTGCCATGTAAATCCAGGTGTGAGTTCCTCAAAAGGAAAATAGAAGATGTATGAAGATTGGTATAGTTATAGGCTTGATGTTGACAAAGCTTGTATATTATACTATATCTTGTTGTTTTGAAATTTTATGTATTATAATGTGCCCCTGGAGGCAATGATGTATATATATAACTTTTGTTTTATGACTCTCTATAATTATTTATATAAATGTTATAGGCTTAGTTGATGTATGTTTTGTAGTAGCATGACTAGTATTTGTTATTCTTATATATGTCAGATATATCAGGATAGAAATATTAGCATGTTACATGTAACTTAGAGGAATTTGGATTAAATTAGGAGATTTTGAGATGAAACATTAAAGGAAATTTATCCAAACCCAAAACTTTATCCAAAATCCAAAATTGGTGGAAAAATTCAAAATAATTTTAATTAGATTGCAATCCTTATAAAAAATATCAAAGGACTTAGAGACGTAGAAGGAATCAAAACTCTAGACCTAATCTATAAAAATATGAAGAGAAGACCAAAGGGAAAGTAGAGTTGTCATCGATGAAAAGTCGTCATATAGGGGAGCTTGTGATTTAAGGAAGAAAACAACTAGATAGCTCCCAAGGAGAGATATTTGACAAAAATTAGGAGTGGAATCAAGGAGAAGAAGCATCTTGGAGAAATCTGACATTGAACTTCATCATATTTATTATTTTACTTTGCTATGATTTAGTTATGTTTTGCTTTGTATCTTTGAATTTCATGTGTGCTTTAATGTCTATGGGAAGATAAATAATTTTCTAGAAATAGGACACAACTCTTCTATTCTTTTGCGATGGATTTTTTATTTATTACTTATTAATGTGAATTTGATATTTCTTGATTCAATTATAGTGTTCTTAATGTTTGGGACATGTTGCCCGCCATACTTTCATAGGTCTAAGGTACTTCGGTGAAGGATCGAAAGATAAAATCCATATATCGAAACCTCTAATAATCAAACTTAGGAATTAGGACATAGAGATAGGCTTAATCCTTTGAGGAGTTAATGGAAATCATAGAACTTAATGAGTTTCAATTAATGTAGTACCTTCAGAGCGGGTATCATTTTAATTCTAACACGTTCTTTTGGATTTGAGAGAGAATTGAATTACAATAGGATAATCTACCTTCAAGAATGTAAAGGAACATTAATAAAGAATAATTAACTTTCATTATGATAGGTAGTTGTAGTGAAATCCTAGTTCTAGAATCTTAGTCATTGGCTAATCCCATTTACTTTTATTTTGTTTACTTGTTTTTATTTATTTTTAATTTACTTTGTTATTTAATTCTCGCAATTATTTTTGTTAGCCTAAATAGTTAAAATTATCGTAGTTTAGTAATTACACAATCCTCATGGGAACAATGTTAGTCATAGCAACCATCACCCAAGAGGAGGGTGAATTTGGTAATTACAAATTTTTAAAACACCTTTGAGAAATTATACATTTTGATATTTTCAATTAATACATGCAGCGAAATAAGTTTAACAAAAGTACAACTATTAGAGATTTCTCAAATACCCCTTGGACTATAGGATAAATCAAGTAAATAAGCTATATATCAAATTCAACTCAAGCATATATAATTTAGGCACAAATGTAAAGGAGATAGAGTTGAGAGAAGCAAACACAATATTTATCATATTTCAATCACCAATCACTTGTGGCCTACGTCTAGTCCTCAAGTAAACCACCCAAGATTTTTTTACTAAACCTTCAAGGTTAAATAGGTGCTTGAAAACCTTTACAACACAAAGCACTTAACACACCTATAGGATGTCTCACTCTTTGTGCTTGAGCCTCAAAATAGGGATTCCTCACCCTTCACAACTTTTGAGGGATACCTCACCCTCTTTACAATCAAGGGATACCACACTCTTTTCTCTAGAGGGATATATCACCCTCTTTACAAGAAATCAAAGTGTTTAAGAAAGATAAACTCTCAAAAGAGTAGATATTACAAATTGAAACTCAATGGGTATATGGATATTCACACTTTAGCTCATAGAGATTTTATGGAAATGGCAGTTAAAGCTAGTATTTAAGTTCAACAATGATTTTCATATTGATCTCTTACTTTTCTTTGATGCCCAAACACTTGTATTTATAGCCCAATGCATTTTAAAGTCGTTGGTGGTAGTTGGGAAGCATTAAATGCCAATTATAGTCGTTGAAAATATGTTTCTAGTTTTCAGATAACCAGTTATGACTATTGCATAATCGGTTATTGCCTAACCAAGGTCTTTTTGAAACACGTTAATAACCAGTTAAGGAAAAAGCATAACCGATTAACCAAAACACATTTGAAAGACCATAACTTCTTTTATACTTATCTGTTTAAAACAAATGATCACTCATTGGAAAAATCATTGAGTCTACTTTCATATGAAATAAGTTTTAGATTAAGACTCAAAATATTTTAAAAGCTTTGATCAAATAAGTAACCAAAGGTCAATTTTACAAAACACAAACTTGCCTATTTTTCATAGATTTGAACAACCACCAAGACTAACTTTTCAAAACATGTTTGTTGGGCATTTTAGCATGTAAGAAACATTTGTAAAGATTTTAAAAACATATTTAAGCTCAGTGTGATACCCATTTGCCTTTACATAAGATCTAAGTCTTATAAGTTATTCTTGAAGATCTTGGACTTGATCTTGCCATCATCAATTCTAGTCCTTAGCCTTCTAGATGTAATCCAAGCTTCCAAAAATTTCTTCTCTTCAAATCTCGCAAATACTTGGAACATCTTATCATTTTCATTCTTCTTTAGTTGAGCATAGTTGTGATCTTTTGCTTTCTTGTTGCAATGCTCACTCTTGGTACTTGAACTATCCTATAAAGTATTGCTCACTTAAACAAACATAATTAGTCCAAATTCATAATTCAATATCTTTATATGCATGATTCATAAATGTATAACTCTAGTTAGCCTAACATGCATATAAGACTTTCATAGATACATCCAAATAAGATATTTATCAATTACTAATATATATGCTCTATGTAGGATGCAACAAAGAACACTTTGTACATTTTCATTTAAATAGAGTCAAATCCAATATTAATTCATTATAACTCATATAAAGCATTATTGGATATATTATATAAAGAATGCTACACATATCTCATTGCATGATTATTAAGTGAAATATAACTAGATAAAGTACATAATCTTGCATGATCCAATATAATCTATTATGCACATCTATGTAACATGATCAATATTCTTTTGTAATGCATTTGTCATCTATTAAGCACATCTATGAAGCATAAGTATCATTCTTTTTGTCTTGTATTTATCATCATTAAAACTTAACATATTAAATCATTGGGGCAAAGACAATTCTACAATCTCCCCCTTTTTGATGATGACAAATCATCAAAGAAAAATATGTTAAGCAAAATAGAAGAATAGATATTCATGTACGCATATCAAACAATAAGGACAAAAATATATTTTTCTTTCTAATTTTCACTCCACCTATTTGACATAAACAAAAAGGCTTAGAAAGGAAATATAATATTTTCTCTCCCCTATAAATAAAACTCATGTTAAAAGAGTAGGATTATCAAAATTCAAAAACTTCTTCAAGTTATTCGAATCATAATTATCTCCCCCTATTTGATTCTACATATGATTCAAGAATAGAGATATGAAATAAGCATGCTTTCAAGATATAAAAGATTATTCATGTAATGCTTGCCACATTTTGGGTACATCAACATTTAGCATATGATAGCAATAAGCTTAAGAAATTACATCTAGCATATAATATCTTGCATACCACATAATAAATAAGTACCACTTGATGAAAGTTACAAAATATTCATGTAAGGTCATAGAATTAAGGTTTTCAAATGAAAGATCATACAACTTGTCACATATCAAGATTTCTTAAAGAAAGAATCAAAAGATATGAAGTTTAAGAATGTTTACCTTTTTTCATTAATAGAGGGAAAGAGAATAAGAGATGGTCTTCATTAACATGTTGATAGTATTAACAATAAAACATTTCATGTCAAACAAGGATGTAAGCCAAGAGATATAAGCAACAATTTAAGAGCTAGGTTCCCCCTCAAAATATGCATATTATAAAACATAATAGTTTAACATAGTCATGCATATATTTTTAGTCAACAAGGACATGAAATAAAGATATGTAAGATGAAAAGGATAAACAATCATTACAAATCAATAAATAATTATAAGAAGTTATAAGAAAAGAAGATAAGCTTCTCCTTATTAAGCACAAGATAGATAAAGAGAAATATGTATGCCAAAATCATGTAAGCACATTACCATAAAGTAAAGCAAGACAAAAGATACATATTCTTAATTCATTAATTAAAAATTATTTTTAAACTTCTCCTCCTTTCAAAAAGAATTTTACAAGAACACATTATATTTTCAAAAGCATTTTAGATGGGTAGAGAGGTTTAATATTAAAACCACATATTCCTTAAGAGAAATCAAACCCAAGTTAAAAGAATATATGAAAGTACATTTCTTCTCTTTCTCATTGAACAAGAGCCTTGAGAAAATAAAACACTTTGAAAAATAAGGCTTGTCTTTTGAAGTATTAAGATGGGCTCTATAGAATATTTCAAAAGATTTATTTGGAAACTTTCTTAAACATTCTCTCAAGATTTGATAAAACTTTTCAAAGTAAATGAAGAAAGTACTTCATTTATAGCACATATCCAATGATTTTTAATTTTTCAAGATAATTACAAGGTGGAAATACTTTCAAGGTCTTAAGACAAGTTCAAAAGATTCTTAAGGATATAGAACTTGAAAAGCTTCTTTCAAATATGATAAGAGATTTTTCTTTAAAAAAACTTTTTAATCAAACCATAAACTCTTTTCGAAACAAGTGCATGATTTTCATAGGTGTTATACCACTAAGAGACCATAGATCAAGAGAATCATAGATATCAAACATTCACCTTGATGAAATATGCTATAGCAATCAAAGCATGTATAGAACTAATATCATCTACGCTATATCCAATGACAAAAATTAGTAAGTTAATATCCAATTCGGCACTTTGTCAATGTTAAGCATACTTCTAATGTAAGGAAAGCATCTAATTATTTAAGATCAATTTATTAACAAGTATCATATAATACATAACATATAAAATACCACAATAGCTTGGGGATAAAGATACTTATTAAGAGAATGATGCTTCTTTAAAATGTTCTTCATTTATTGGTCCTTTGAGTTTGAGCTTTCTTCCATTGCATATTCTATTCCATTGTACTTGAAGAAAGTCTCCTCATGTCCTTCTTCATTCAACTCTTCTCTTTATCTATTTATGCTTGACTTTTTAATATTTTATGACTATATTTGAAGCACATAGAGACACTTGCAAAGCTAACTCTAAAAGTTCTCTAAAACATAGGTTAGCATCAAATATCATTTAAGCTCATTTACAAGCATAATTTAGGTTAATATATAATATAAAACATGTACCACATTATTAACCATGCAATGTTTGTAACACCCTTGTGGGGATGTCACATTTATGATGCAGAAAAATAAAAATAAATAAAATCCTTACCCAAGTTGTAAAACACTTGATACTTGAATAATATTTGTGGTATATATATATATACATATTTTTTTCATAATTATAATATTAAATAAAATAACACGGAACACAAAATATAACAAACATAAACTCACCATAATATACATGTGATTCTTGTCTCAAGTATACAATTAATTTACAACTATTAATATTTAATAGAAACAATAAAAGACAAGTATACTACTCAAACATAACACCTAAGATATGAGCCCTCGTCATAAGACAAATTCCTTAGTTAGGAATGTCTTGACCGATAGAAATTCGACCCAAAAGTGTATCGAAGTTCTCTCTAGGGGTATAGTGAAACTCGTCCCACAACTCCCTAATAGGTAAAATGATCTCTACGAAAACAACTGTATAACGGGTAGTAACAATCCCATGTTGAGTCCTACTTACTGATAAAGTCACATTACCACTGTACTCTATGTGTCCTGTGTCCCAGTGGACATACCAAGCCTCAGCGCCTTCGAGAAACTGAAGTCTAAAGAAACCTAATTGATCTCGCCTTGCCGCCATTCTAGTCTTCGATGATATAAACATAAAGTAGAAAACAAAACAGAACAATACAATAAAGAGGTGAGACAATCAACATCATTACCCGCATGGCAATTAAGAAAATGACAATACAACCAGGTATTACAATGGCAAGCTGATATTACAATAATACATGCTATTACATCATATACAATGTAGCAATTTAATACATCATACATAATATAACAAAGCAATATATATATATTAAATAACATATATCATCATATCATACAATATATATTAAAGCAATACATCATACAATTTATCACAGAATATGGTAAACAGTAAAGTGCAGAGGATGCATGAACATTAAAATGCAAATAATGCATGAACATAATAAACATTTAAAATGCAGATGATGAATGATACACACACTGACTCATTCCTAATCCATGGAGCTAAACACGGATATCTGAGGGAATGATCCGAATAGAAACTAATAATACTTTATGGCTGCCCAACCAAACTATTGCACTGTCAATCTTTGTGTCTATAGTCCACAAATTCAAACATCGTGTAGCAGTACACAGTCCAACATCGTGTACCACAGGCATAGTACTTAATAGTCCTCTCAAGATCTCGATTAAGAATAGTACTTGTCAAGATCATTAGTGTGTTGCCCATTACCACGGCCCAGAGGTGCTACCACTGTCCACATATGGGATCCTCCGCACACTAATGCCTCCAAGTTCATAAATGAACCACACTATGCTTATCACACCAAACACGGTGTAATTCACCTCGTCAATCAATCACCAATTATAACCCAAATTGGCACAACACTCTAAGTATGATCTAAAATGACAAAAATACCCTTATTATCCAAATTTTACCATAATTATAAAAAATTACCAAAATACCCTTAGTCACAAAATAACAAAGTATAGTACGTCCCACCCGACAAGATTACTACTTGCAATATGTCTGGGTCCACCACTTAGGCCCGACAGCAAAACTCACAGTATTGTTCAATCGCGTAGGGATTTTATCGCATTTTCACAATCTCGTCGTTTTCACAAACATTTTTAAATCGCTTAAAGATATTTTAACGTTTTTAAACATCGTAAAATCTTTTTAAATCATTTTCTCAATCGCGTAGGATTTTTAATTCATTTTCTTAACCGAATAGCTTATAATTATTATTTTCAATATGTGTAAAACTATATCTAGTATATTTAAAATACGTAGAGTATTTTTCTTGTGTTCTAAATATAGTATGGAATCTTTTCATTTTATGCGTCTGATTTTAATAAATTTTGGCAGCATTTTGCTTATAAAATCAGTATAAGGTATTTTTAACGTTTTCCTCTAAATATAGTTTATTTTATTTTTTACCCAATAATTTCACTTTGAAACTTATTAACGCGCTTCAAAATTTATGAAATGAGCTCTACGTTAGTATTTTTCAAGCGTCTAATTTAATTCTTATTTAAACTAATTTCTGCTAAGTTAAAATTCTAGAACTGAATTTATTCCTTTTATTTTTCTCAATGAATCATTGGAATCCATTTATGTTGTAAATCACTTACCTAACCTATCTTAGCAAATAAAATGGCATGTTGGCCAAATCAAAAATAAAATGGTATTTGATTATACACTAAATGGCATATTGGCCACAATTAACTTAAATCAACTTTAATTTGATTATTTTACGTAGATTCGTTAAATCAGTAATTTAGAAAATTGCTAAGAACATTTTGGTTCTCTATTTGGTGTAAGGCCATGAGCCTCATAGTGTGTTCTTTGGAACACTCATGCAAATCGTATATGTTATTCACATCCTATTTTAATAATTATACAATTATATACAATTATAAACACATGCAATTATATAATCACATATAATATACATACAATATATTTTAAAGCCATAAACATGCATAGCAAAAATAATGAAAGCTATAATCATGCATAGCAAAATAAATCATAAATAGGAAAGCATTTAAACAATTACACAAATAAATAATAAATACAATAAACAGCCACACAAATGAATCCTTATGGATTCCATACACAAACAAATCCATTTTCCCATCACCACTTAGGGTTGATGAGATTAAATCTCCCTCTTACCTTTTAAAGACAATTAATCGGTTAGTTTCCTTCTTTCTTGAAATTTCGTGCAATCTCCCAAACAAATCCCTAAAATTCTTAAACAATTAGTAAAAACACATACAAGGTACAATATTGGAAAACCATGGAACAATCATGGTTAGAAAAATTAGAAATCCAATTTTGAACCATAGAATCAAAACTTACCCTTAAGAAAGTAAGCAAAAGGTGTGATTTTGGACAAGATAGAGTAGGAATTTGGAAAAACTTTGTGAATGAAAAGTGTTTAGAATAGGATTTGGGTTTAGGAAATATGATGAGATAAAATTATAGAGGTTTGGTTGTGTGGGGTGAGGGCTTGGCCGAATCTATGGAGAGAAAGTGGAAGAGAAAGTATGCATGGGTTCTTGGTATTTTTGGAGAGAAAATGAATAGCTTAGATTTAGGATAAGTGTGAAACAAATATTGAGAGAGAAATGGAAGGGGCTGCTGCCGTGAGTGGCTTTTTGGGTGAGGTTGAGTGTTGGATTTTGCTAGGTAAATATCCAATTGAATGCACATGATGGTGCACATGGTTTATGACAATTTGGAGGGTTCAAGAAGCTAGTAGAACCAAGCCATCCAAGCCTCCAAAGGCTGCTGCCCAACCGTGTAACTCCTTGGCATTTTAAGGGTTCAATTGTTTTCCATTTACTCCTAATTACATGCTAATTAATTAGGCAATTAATTAGGTTAATTATCCTATTAAAACTAAATCAACATTCTAATCATATAATCAATTAGTTTATTATATATTAACATATATTATAACCTTTAATCAATATTAGTATATCTAATTAATATTTAGATTATAATTAATTAAGAATTAAACTAGTTCACTTAGTTTGCTAATTAAGTAATTAGTTTAGTCAAATTAAGCTTAATTAGCTACTAACCAAATTCAGGCCTACTATTTTTGACTTAATTCTAACCATTGATTTCATCTTTAATTCCTAGCCATAGATTAGATCTAAGGTAGATATCAATTGGTCATAAAACTAGCATTCTAATCTCACCATTGATTAGATCAACGGCTAAGGTTAAAGGCTTCCTAACTAAGTCTTCATCCAACGGTCCAAAAGAAAGTCTATGCTCCCTTCGTTGACCTTTTCCTATTGGTTTAAAAAGTCAAGCCACTTTTGTTGACTTGCTCTCATTGGCTAGAATTTATCCAGTCAGCACAGTTGACTGCTTTTCCTAAACGCGGGTCCCACGGTACTTTTAAAGATCTGTGATCAAACCGAAGTAGATTTTTACTATTTTTGAGACAGTAGGTACTGTAATATAAAATAATATTATAAAAATATAAAATTATTTTATTACATAGTTAAATCCAAAAAATTACGAGATTAATATATATATCTATCAGAATTAGGTTTAGTAAGATCCCCCAGCTCCAATTAATTAAAATAAGATTTTTTCGGCCAGAAAATTATTATTTCCCTGGCTTGGAGCAAATCACACACAACAGTCAAGTACACTCACGGAACAGTCAAATTTAATTTACTGCTCACAAAATTCACAAAACAGTACATTTTGGGACTATATTGTAATTATCCCAAAAGTTGGGGTGTTACAATGTTAGCCCTAACAAGAATAAAGGAAGAGCATATACATTTAAATCCAAAAGCATAGTTTAAGTATTTTCAAAGTAAGATTCAACTTTATCAAGAAAACTTGATCATCATCAAAACATAAATAAACATTTTGAGACAAACAATGATCATGTAAGAGATGTAATATCAAGTAAGGAATTCTGGTACATATACATGTCAATCAAGAATAAAAAGTTCCTTATTGTAATGCAAGAATTGAAAAAACTATGAAATTATAATTTTGAAAACCATTTATGGCTTTTGAATAACCAATTATTTGCATAGGGTTTAGAAATACCCAACCTCTGTATGAAGTGAATAACCTGTTAGCCCTTGTTAATAACTAGTTATTTGAGTCTTGCAGAGAGTTCCAAACAGCTATAATCTGATACAGAATATTTCAAAATAACAAATCACTTATTGTTTGCTCCTTATAACTAGCTATTTCACTACTAAAACTAGAAATTCTTCAGGAATTCAGCCTTTAAAACACAACCACGTGTCTTCTTGAAGATCATCTTAGCTTTGCTTCATTCTCCATTTCTTCTAAAATGCTAATCAGCCCACTAACAGAATTAAACTTCAAAAAGTACCAAAAACCACTTTTCCACAATAGGAATTTTAGATTTGAAGCACAAATCCAAGCTTCTTGGAGACAAGGAAGGGAACTTGGAGTATTTTCTAATCTTGTGCTTGCAGCCAATTTCATGATACCAAAGTCAGCTTTTGGCCTTCAAGTACACATACAACACACTTCAATTTTTTTTTGCTTTTGATATCCAAAATTTCTTGGGTCCTTGTGTATTAATTTTTGAATATTAATCCATTATACTCTCATAAAGATCAAATTTTTTCATAGTATGTAAATTGAGGAAAACAAATTAAATAATCAATTATCATTAAGCACATAACCAATAGCATGCTTACTTTCATGATATATAGATAATTTAAAGCATAGAAAGCATGCCTAGGCATTGTAGAACCTTATGTACCAAGATATATAACAAAGTTAATGAGCTATGGTACAATAAGAATGAACATAATCATGTGCTAAACAAAATATTCAAATTTTACTAAGTGCACATGATTCTATCAATCACCTAAGACCTACAAGGAACATATCTCAAATTCATTGACTTTACAAGTGAATGTGTATAAGAGGTAAAAACTTTTGATACCTTGGCCTTGGTAATCAAGGAAATTCTTTTCCTTACTCATTGCTTCTCTTTCAGTGTTTTGAAGTTTGCAAGTTTCACATTTTGTACTTGAGAAGGTTTGGTTGAAGTCATCTTCCTTCTTTGACAAAACTTCTATCATTGGGCTTTGGAGGTATTTTCCTTGATGATTCCTCTTTCCTTTGACCAATTAGTCTATCCTTTTGAGAGATTTTCTACATAATTAAAACACTAGGAGAATATTTTGGTACCCACTTCATCTTGGGTCCTTGAATGTTAGTACTAGGGCATTTTAGATCTTTAGGAACCCTTACCATATTATTTCTCATATAAGAATTTCTTCTATAATTGCATAAATGAGAAATATGTCCTAGATGACCACAAAAATTGTAAACAATTGAATTTAATGATGGTTTGGTCCTTTGAAGATCATTTTTAAAAAACTTAAGTCTTTTGTTGTTATTACATTCTATACTATTTTTGCCATAAGCCTTACTTGACTTTTTATGTGAAATAATATCAATTTTATTCTCATTAACAAGCATAGAATGTAAGTAATTAGAATCATTAGTTTTGGCAAATTCAAAATATAAGTCCTCAACTTAATTTTCTAAATTAATGCATTTTTCACAAGAAGTTGAGGTTTCACATTTGAAAGACATTTCCTCGTCAAGAAAAGCATATTCATTTTTCAAAGTCTCAATTTTATTTTCAATGGAGGAAATATTTTTCAAATAAGATAAGTTTTTCTTTTCTAAAAACAACAAGCTATCATACAATTCATCATATGCACATTGTAACTCATCATAGGAAGGACTATAATCTAGTTCAACAATATTTATCTCAAAGTCCTTTTTAGTCATATATGAAGTAGTCTCAATTCCTAGCATACTTGGCTCTTTAAGGGAATCACCATCTTCCTCATAGTTGTCTATCAAGGATTCAAGAACATCTTCCTTCTCAATTTTGTTTTGCTTTGCCTCTTCTTCAAATTGAGCACCATCATCACCAAGAGGCATTAAGCTCATTTTCTTACTTTGAACATCTTCTTGAGGACATTTTTCAATATTGTCTTTTTCTAGAGGATTTTGCTCTTCTTGCTCTCTATATATAATTTTATGCAAAAAATCATTATTAGAAAGATAGATAGAATCAAGAGCATCTCATATATCTTTAGCACTAGAGTAACTCTTAATTTTAGCATAAGTTTCATCATTCAAACCACTTCTCAAAATTTGCATAGCTCTAATGTTCAATGAAAAGCATTTCTTGTCATAGGCATTCCAAGTTTGTTTTGGTTTAGGAGAAAATCCATCATGCATAATATCTCATACATCCAAATCAATGTATTGCATATAAAATTTTATTCTAGCTTTTCAATAAACAAAATGCACACCATCAAAGAATGGTGGTTTATCAATTTCAATACCTTCCATTTTGAAAAGCTTTCAATGGTTGCCAACAAACAAGGATCTTTAACTCTAAGTGGTCAACCTTTCAATAGAGTACGAAACTCTGATACCACTTGGTAGTCATGGCAACCATCACCCAAAAGAATGAGTGAATTAGGTGATTGCAAATTTTTAATATATCTTTGAGAAATTATACATTTTGATATTTTCAATCAACACGTGTAGCGGAATAAGTTTAACAAAGGTACAAGTATTAGAGATTTCTCAAATACCCCTTGGATTATAGGATAAATCAAGCAAATAAGCTAAATATCAAATTCAACTCAAGTATATATAATTAAGGCACAAATGTAAAGGAGATAAAGTTAAGAGAAGCAAACATAATATTTATCATGTTTCAGCCACTAATCACTTGTGACTTACGTCTAGTCCTCAAGTGAACCACCTGAGATTTTTCACTAAACCTTCAAGCTTGAACAGATGCTTGAAAATCTTTACAACACAAAGCACTCAACACACATATGGGATGTCTCACCCTTTGTGCTTGAACCTCAAAACAGGGATACCTCACCCTTTACAATTTTTTGAGGGATGCCTCACCCTCTTTACAATTAAAGGATTCCTCACACTTTCCTCTAGAGGGATACCTCACCTTCTTTACAAGAAATCCAAGTGTTTAAGAAAGATAAACTCTCAAAAGAGTGGATATTACAAATTAAAACTCAATGAGTATATGGATATTCACATTTTAGCTTATAAACTAAGATTTTATGGAAATGGCAGTTAAAACTCATATTTATGCTCAACAATGATTTTCAGATTGATCTCTTACCTTTCTTTGATACCCAAACACTTGTATTTATAGCCCAATGCATTTTAGAGTCGTTGGTGGTGGTTGGGAAGTATTAAATGCCAATTATAGTTGTTGGAAATATGTTTCTAGTTTTCAGATAACTAGTTATGACTATTGCATAATCGGTTATGGCCTAACCAAGATCTTTTTAAAACACGTGAATAACCGGTTATGGAAAAAGCATAACTGGTTATGGTCTTTTGTAAACAGAAGCCTACGCTTCTGACTTTTGTAAATAACTGGCTATGCAAATGTCATAACCAGTTATGGTCTTTGAAAAATAGAAGCTTGTGCTTCTGACTTAGTGAGTAACCAGTTATGGATATTCCATAATTAGTTATTCCACCCCTATTTTTGACCAAAAGACATTTGAAAGACTATAACTTCTTTGATACTTATCCATTTAAAACAAATGACCACTTATTGGAAAGATCATTGAGTCTACTTTCATATGAAATAAGTTTCAGATCAAAACTCAAAATATTTTGAAAGTTTTGATCAAATGAGTAACCAAATGTGAGTTTTACAAAACACAAACTTGCCTATTTTTCATAGATTTGAACAACCACCAAGACTAGCTTTTCAAAACATGTTTGTTGGGCATTTTAGCATGTAAGAAACATTTTTAAATATTTTAAAAATATATTTGAGCTCAGTGTGATTCTCATTTATCTTTACATAAGATTTAAGTCCTATAAGCTATTCTTGAAGATCTTGGACTTGATCTTGTCATCATCAATTCTAGTCCTTAGGTTTCTTGATGTAATCCAAGCTTCAACAAATTTATTCTCTTCAAATCTTGCAAATGCTTGGAGCATCTTATCATTTTCATTCTTCTTGAGTTGAGCATAGTTATGATCTTTTGCTTTCTTGTTGCAATGCTCACTCTTGGTACTTAGACTATCTTATAAAATATTACTCACTTAAACAAACATAGTTAGTCCAAATTCATAATTTGATATCTTTATATGCATGATTCATAAATGTATAACTCTAGTTAGTCTAACATGCATATAAGACTTTCATAGACACATCCAAATAATATATTTATCAATTACTAATAGATATACTCTATGTAGGATGCAACAAAGAACATTTTACACATTTTCATTTAAATAGAGTCAAATCCAATATTAATTCATTATAACTCATATAAAGTATTATTGGATATATTATATAAAGAATGCTACACATATCTCATTGCATGATTATTAAGTGAAATATAACTAAATAAAGTACATAATCATGCATGATCTAATATAATCTATTAAGCACATCTATGTAACATGATCAATATTTTTTTGTAATGCATTTGTCATCTATTAAGCACGTCTATGAAGCATAAGCATCATTCTTTTTGTCTTCTATTTGTCATCATCAAAACTTAACATATTAAATCATTGGGGCAAAGACAATTCTACAAAACAATACTCGATTAACTTATTTATTACTTGTGACGGCTCGTGCACTTGTGAATCAATCAATACAGTATGCATAATGGACATCCAAAAGAGAGTGTTATGAATATTATTGAAAAGTGGATGTTCAAAAGCTATTACAGAAAACTATTATCTTATCTTGATTTATCCAGGATTTGATTATAGAGAAATGATCTGTCGATTATTTCTATACTTTAAATGCCTTATGACTGATTTAATTGGACTCCATATGTGCTCAATTATTGATATTTAGCTAAGTTTCTGCTTTAGAGCTTAATTAGATGTTTATTGTGAAACTATGCTTAAATGTGGTTATAAACACTCATAAATGAATTATGCTTTTCAGGATATCTTTGAGTGTTTGAGTCCATTAGCATTGAACCGAGCTTGATGACCATTTAAGGAGAGAGATGAATGCTTAAGGAGATCAATATCACCTATTGAAGCAATGAAAGAAAAGTATTTGTAAAGAATCCGGGCTGAAAATGAAGGTGTCAAATTACAAGGCCCATGTCGAATTACAGGGCCTGGGTCGTGTCAAATTACAGGGCCCATGTCACCTGACAGGGGGTGGGCCATGTCATACGACACGGGTTGGGCCGTGTTCTTCTCTGACTTTGAAATTGGTTACAATTTTGTCACCAGATTCAGACACGGGTTGGGCCGTGTCATATGACACGGCCCGTGTCGTCCCACCAGAAAGTTAAATTCATATTTTAACATTAAATTAGGTATCTAAACCTATAAATAGGGTTGCTTAGAGTAGCAAAAGGAGGTCTGGACAGAGAGAGCAGTCAAGGGAGCTGAGGGAAACACAAAGACCAAGGGAAAAGGAGATTGGGTAGAAGATTGGAGTCTCGGGTTCAAGCAATCGGAGATCGATCATCCCCAACTTTTTGAAACTAGTTTGATCTTCAGTTTTCTTTTGCACTTTCGTTCTGAACTATGTTTTTCTTCTATTTTTCTTGTGATTTTGACTTGCCATGTGTGGCTAAACTTCTTGATTGGTTAAGGGAAGATGAAACTCTAGTTCTGATTATGTGAATCTTGCATACTTCTTTATATCAATACAATTATGGTTTTATTCATATGTTTCTATTCTTAAATCAATATAAAGGTCTTTATATTCTTGCCAAACTTTGAGGGTGGTAAAACTAGGATTGCTATGCGCGGTTGCGGTAATAAAACTAGTGAAACATATGATCTAAGTAATTTAATTCTGGTGTGTGATTAGATCTTAGTGTGATTGGTTTTCTAATTCTTAATGCAATCATTAGGTAGGTGTAAGAGCGGTTGCTTTACAAATAACTAATGGTTAAGATTTGATTTAAGCGGTTGCTGAATTAAGCGAAACTTAAGGAAGACAAGGGATTTATCTCACAATTGCATAAGAACATAATTAATCATGTTGGTATAAAGAGCATGTAAGTTAGCATAATCATATAAATCTAGTGGTGGATTCCATCTCTTAACCAATTTCTTTAACTTGATAATTCAATTTGCGTTTACTATTTTGGTTTAAGTTTAATTTCTTTTATTAGTTTTAATTAACAAAACTCCCCTTTTACTTTTTACTGTTTATTGTTCATCAGAGTTTAATTTAGGAATTAGATTGATAGTGTCAATTGAATTGGTTCTCTGTGGATCGACCCTTGTTTACTACAACTGGTTGCAAGGTTTTTATATTTTTGGTGGAACTTGGCAACTATTTTTTATATTATATTTAATCACAATCCACACCACACCAAATTTTAATTGATTTAATTGGACTCCATATGTGCTCAATTGTTGATATTTAGCTAAGTTTCTGCTTTAGAGCTTAATTGGATGTTTATTGTGAAACTATGCTTAAATGTGGTTATAAACACTCATAAATGAATTATGTTTTTCAGGATATCTTTGAGTGTTTGAGTCCATTAGCACTGAACCGAGCTTGATGACCATTTAAGGAGAGAGATGAATGCTTAAGGAGATCAATATCACCTATTGAAGCAATGAAAGAAAAGTATTTGTAAAGAATCCGGGATGAAAATGAAGGTGTCAAATTACAGGGCCCATGTCGAATTACAGAGCCTGGGCCGTGTCAAATTATAGGGCCCATGTCACCTGACAGGGGGTGGGCCATGTCATACGACACGGCCCGTGTCAAATGATACGGGTTGGGCCGTGTTCTTCTCTGACTTTGAAATTAGTTACAAATTTGTCACCAGATTCAGACACGGGTTGGGCCGTGTCATATGACACGGCCCGTGTCGTTGCACCAGAAAGTTAAATTCATATTTTAACGCTAAATTAAGTATCCAAACCTATAAATAGGGTTGCTTAGAGTCCCTAAAGGAGGTCTGGACAGAGAGTGCCGTCAAGGGAACTGAGGGAAACACAAAGACCAAGGGAAAAGGAGATTGGATCGAAGATTGGAGTCTCGGGTTCGAGCAATCGGAGATCGATCATCCCCAAATTTTTGAAAACTAGTTTGATCTTCAGTTTTCTTTTGCTCTTTCGTTCTGAACTATGTTTTTCTTCTATTTTTCTTGTGATTTTGACTTGTCATGTGTGGCTAAACTTCTTGATTGGTTAAGGGAAGATAAAACTCTAATTTTAATTATGTGAATCTTGCATATTTCTTTATATCAATATAGTTATGTTTTTATTCATATGTTTCTGTTCTTAAATCAATATAAAGGTCTTTCTATTCTTGCCAAATTTCGAGAGTGGTAAAACTAGGATTGCTATACGCAGTTGCGGTGGTAAAACTAGTGAAACATATGATCTAAGTAATTTAATCCCGGTGTGTGATTAGATCTTAGTGTGATTAGTTTTCTAATTCTTAATACAATCATTAGGTAGGTGTAAGAACGGTTGCTTTACAAATAATTAATGGTTAGGGTTTGATTTGAGCGGTTGCTGAATTAAGCAAAACTTAAGGAAAATAAGGGATTTATCTCACAATCACATAAGAACATAATTGATCATGTTGGTATAAAGAGTATGTAAGTTAGCATAATCATATAAATCTAGTAGTGGATTCCATCTCTTAACCAATATCTTTAACTTGGTAATTCAATTTGTGTTTACTATTTCGGTTTAAGTTTAATTTCTATTTTTAGTTTTAATCAACAAAACCCCCTTTTTACTTTTTACTGTTTTATTATTCATCAGAGTTTAATTTAGGAATTGGATTAATAGTGTCAATTGAATTAATTCTCTGTGGATCGACCCTTACTTACTACAACTGGTTGCAAGCTTTTTATATTTTTGGTGGAACTTGACAACTGCTTTTGATATTATATTTAATCACAATCCACACCACACTAAATTTTTCATATGTTTCACTAGTTTTATTACCGCAACCGCGTATAGCAATCCTAGTTTTACCACCCTCGAAGTTTGGCAAGAATATAAAGACCTTTATATTGATTTAAGAATAGAAACATATGAATAAAAACATAATTGTATTGATATAAAGAAGTATGCAAGATTCACATAATCAAAACTAGAGTTTCATCTTCCCTTAACCAATCAAGAATTTTAGCCACACATGGCAAAGTTAAAATCACAAGAAAAACAGAAGAAAAACATAGTTCAGAACGAAAGTGCAAAAGAAAACTGAAGATCAAACTAGTTTCCAAAAGTTGGGGATGATCGATCTCTGATTGCTCGAATCCGAGACTCCAATCTTCAATCTAATCTCCTTTTCCCTTGGTCTTTGTGTTTCCCTCAGTTCCCTTGACGGCTCTCTCTGTCTGTACCTCCTTTAGGGACTCTAAGCAACCCTATTTATAGGTTTCGATACCTAATTTAGCATTAAAATATGAATTTAACTTTTTGGTGCGACGACACGGGCCGTGTCAACACGGCCCAGGCCCTGTACTTTTCTGTCAGCCCAATTCATGTATTTCACAAGTGAGAGAAGGACACAGCCCAGGCCCTGTAATTTGACACGGACCATGTCGTTTGACACGGCCCACCCACTGTCAGGTGACATGGGCCCTATAATTTGACACGGCCCAGGCCCTGTAATTTGACATGGGCCCTGTAATTTGACACCTTCATTTTCAGTTTGGATTCTTTACAAATACTTTTCTTTCATTGCTTCA
Source organism: Ormosia semicastrata (assembly GCA_029884595.1). NCBI lineage: Eukaryota > Viridiplantae > Streptophyta > Magnoliopsida > Fabales > Fabaceae > Ormosia > Ormosia semicastrata. The sequence continues at coordinate 24,875,726 of JAQQTO010000063.1, forward strand.
ATAGGTGATATTGATCTCCTTAAGCATTCATCTCTCTCCTTAAATGGTCATCAAGCTCGGTTCAATGCTAATGGACTCAAACACTCAAAGATATCCTGAAAAGCATAATTCATTTATGAGTGTTTATAACCACATTTAAGCATAGTTTCACAATAAATATTCAATTAAGCTCTAAAGCAGAAACTTAGCTAAATATCAACAATTGAGCACATATGGAGTCCAATTAAATCAATCATAAGGCATTTAAAATATGAAAATAATCGACAGATCAAGAAACTCGTATTAGATTAGGATTTGATTTAGTTTTTGTTCGTTACTTCACCCTTTGACTACAAATACTCCTTTGGATTCCCTATGTAATACACACCAATATTAATCAATTACATCATTTTCTATTTGCTTCTCTGTCTCGTGAGTTGTTTATGTTTATTTTTATAACACCAACTACCACTTTTTGAGTGCTTTAGACAAAATGGGCTAGACTTATGTAGCTTAGGCCTGAATATATTTAACCAATATGATAGGCATATCAAATGCAGTTTTGATATTCTTACTATTAATAGTGCATACACATCTTTTCACACTCCTCTCAATATCATTCATCATACTTACTTTTTCTTATCACTTTCTCTCACAAAATCTAACACCCTTAGAAAGGGTGTCAATAGTGTATACACCCCTAAAAGAGGTGTAGGACGATCTTTTTCCTATCAAATGAGAACAATTATGTATTATTAGTTAAATATTGATTATTAGGGAATACTTGGTTCAATTTTTGAAAAACTATTCCCAGGAATAACATGTCCACAAATGGTATTCCTGAGCATGATAATTGTCACATTTGGTTGATCTATTGACTAAAACATTCCCGAAAATGACTCTGATCATTATTGCTAACAGCACTAGGGGGTGTTCAAATTTCGATGATCAGTAACCTACGATGGTATTCAAAGTCACCAACCACAGTTAACCACCTAGTAGGGGTCATGACGGACCTAAGAATTTTAAATAATGGAGGTGAAGATAATATTATTAATACAGAAACAGTAAAAAAAGTTCTAATAATTATATTTATATATCAAAAAATATATTAATACAAAATTATTAAAGATCAATTTACACAACAGTCATGAAAGAAGACTAAATTTATAATCTTAGAAGCAAAACACATTCAAGAAAAAAACCTATTTTAGCATAATGAAAAAGAAAAGTACAAAACTTTATGGGAATAACAAATAACCTCATAATTCCCATGAAGACAAAAAAAGTACCTCGATGAAACAGTGATGGAAGAAGAGGCAGAGGAGAGTAAAGGAAATGTCTCTGTGGTCGAAGTATATGTGAGTGAGTTTGAGCGGATAATGTTCTCTGCCATCGTTAGTCTGCATAGATAAAGAAAAGTGAAAGAAGAAGAATTTTGTGCTCTGAGTATATTAATACCAAACCCACGTGAGTGCTGCTAAAAATGAAAAATAATATTATGTGAATGCTTATGTCTTGAAGCATATCAAATGGGTTTTTGATTAAAACAAAGCCAAAAATGAAGATCAAGATCAAAAGAGAAGATCAAGATCAAAAGAGGTATATTAGATATAGGTCTTAGAATATCAATGTAAAATGCCCTTTAAATATCTCAATGATTCTAAAATGGTTTTCCAAATATCATTTTCAAAATCAACTTGTAAATTCAAAGTTAAACATGTTTTTCAAGAAATGTTGATTTTAATCTTGGATTCAATATTCATAAAGGCATTTATGTTTAATCCAATGATCTAAGTTTTAGAAATGACTTACATACTCAATTGGACTTGAAAAATGTGTTCAAAGGCCAAGGTAATCGATTACAAGATGTTTGTAATCGATTACATAGCAAACAGAGGCCTTATAATCGATTACATGTTCATTGTAATCGATTACAAGCAAGTCAGAGGCCTTGTAATCGATTACACCAAGCTGGTAATCGATTACAATGAGCCCAGAAAGGCAAGAACATGTTCAACAAGCCCTGTAATCGATTATAGAGAAATGGTAATCGATTACAAGAAAGTCAGAGGCCTTGTAATCAATTACACCAAGCTGGTAATCGATTACTAAGTGCCTAGAAAGCAAAGAACATGTTCAAACAGCCATGTAATCAATTACAATGATTATGTAATTGATTACCAGTGATCTGACAGCAGCCAACGGCTATTTTCTTGGCTCTTAATGTTGCCATAAATGCTACCCAACGGCTCTTTTCTTCCAACAACTTATAAATACTTGCCTTGGGGCTTCATTAAGAAAAAACCTTCAATTCAGAACATCAATCTAACACTTATATACGAGAATCAAATTCTGAAAATGTTTTTGTCCTGTTTTTGTGAGAAAACTTGAGATATTGAAAAGGGGCATTGCTAGAGCTTCAATTTGTATTAATCTACTCTTTGAGAGAGTTTCTATCATTCAAACACTTTGTTTATTCTATAAAGAGGGTGAGGTATTCCTCTGGTGAAAAATGGTGAGGTATCCCTTGTTGAATAGGAGGTGAGGTATCCTTCAAAAGTGTAAAGAGGGTGAGGTATCCCTCAAAGACTGTATAAGGTGAGACATCTCTGTTTTGAGGCTCAAAGCACAAAGGTGAGGCATCTCAAGGTGTTGTTGAGTGCTCCAATCTGTAAAGGTTTTCAAGCACCCGTTCAAGCTTGAAGTTTAGTAGAAAATCTCGAGTGGTTCGCTTGAGAACTGGACATAGGTCACAAGGGGTGGCTGAACCAGGATAAATTCTTGTGTTTGATTCTCTCAACCCTATCTCTTTACATTTGTGCATTTATTTTATATGCTTGCTTGAATTTTATTCATCTTGGCCTGTTTAATTTATGAGTGAAGCTTTCAATCACATTTATCTATTCACTTTAACTATCAAATAGCTTCAACGAAAATTGACAAACAAACGTTTTACGAAAGATTTGAAAAAATATTTCATAAACTCAATTTACCTCCCTCTTGAGTTTGAGGCCACTTGGTAACAAGTGGTATCAAAGTTAGGCTATTGTGTAAAGAGCTTAGTAGCTTCAAGAGAAAATGATGGCCTCCTCAAATGAATTTTCAGAAAGTTATTCTATCTATAGACCTCCCTTTTTCAATGGGGATGGGTATGCTTATTGGAAAGAAAGAATAAAATTTTTTATTGAAACTATTGACCTAGATGTGTGGGATGCTATTGAAAATGGTCCTTTTATCCTCACAAAAGTTGTTAATGGTATAAGGGTTAATACACCAAGAAGTGAATGGACCAATGATGATAAGAAAAAAGTCCAATATAATTTGAGTGTCAAAAACATTATTACCACATCCTTGAGGTATGATGAATTCTTTAGGGTGTCAAATTGTAAAACTGTCCAAAAAATGTGGGACACCTTACAAGTAACCCATGAGGGTACTAGTGAAGTGAAAAAATCAAGGATCAATACTCTCACTCATGAGTATGAGCTCTTTAGAATGAACCAAAATGAAAGCATTCAAGAAATGCAAAAATGTTTTACACATATTGTAAATCATCTTACTTCATTGGGAAAGACTTTTCCTAATGAAGATCTTATTAATAAAGTGTTGAGATGTTTGAGCAGGAATTGGCAACCCAAAGTGACAGCTATTGCGGAGTCAAGAAATCTCTCAGCCATGACCTTAGCCACACTTTTTGGCAAGTTCCAAGAACATGAATTAGAATTGAATAGACTCAACCAAAGTGAGGAGATTGACAAGAAAAAGAAGGGAATAACTCTCAAGGCCACTTCCTCCATGATTAATGACGATGATGATGGTGAAGATGATGGAGATGGCTTGGAAATAGATGAGGAGAATCTTGCTCTACTAGTAAAAAAATTTAGAGGATTCTTCAAGAATAGTAGAGCTCAAAGAAGAGCTCCCTTTCCCCAAAAGAATGTCTATCACAAAGGGGAAGGAACATCATCCACTCCTAAATTACTTAAATGTGGAGAATTAGGTCACATGAAGATGGAGTGCCCAATCTATCAAAGTAAAATGAAAAAATATCACAAAAGATCCTCAAGGGAGAAGAAAGAAAGAAGAGCTTACATAGCTTGGGATGACAATGACATGGATTCAATCGATAGCTCAGACAATGAGAAAGCCAACCTATGTTTCATGGCTAGAGAAGAAGAGGAAGATGAAGATGACATGGAGGTAACATCCTCAAATTCTGAATCAAACTCTTCACCTTCCTATAATGAATTGCAAGATGCATTTGAAGAATTACATAATGAATTTATGAGGCTTGCAAAACTTGTTTCGTCATCTAAGAAAATAATTTCCTCATTTGAAAATCAAATTTTTATTTTAAATAAAGAATTTGAGTAATTGAAATTAGAAAATGAAACTTTTAGGTTGATTGATGCAAATTCTTCATGCATGACATATTTATCACTTGATAATGTATCTACACCCTCATCTTACTCATCATGTAAAGCATTTGAAATTTAGATTGAGGACTTGAAAAACATTCTTTCAAAATTTACTTTTGGAAGAGATAATTTGAACATATTGCTTGGGAACCAAAGATGTGTTTTTCAAAAGGCTGGTTTGGGGTATAATCCCAATAACCAACAAAAGTTTCTCAAGAATTTCTTTGTTTCATCAAGTACATCAAGTAGTCCCTATATTAAATGCTTTCATTGTGGTAGGAAAGGGCATAGTGCATCAACTTGTAATATAAGGAAGAATATCAATAACAAGTTAGGAATTAAAATGATTTGGGTTCCCAAAGGCACTTAGCCAAAAAACTAACATACAAGGATCCAAGAAAATTTGGGTACCAAAAAATAAAAATTGAAGTGTGTTGTAGGTGTGCTTGAAGGCCAAGAGCTGACTTTGGAATCTTAAAAGTGGCTGCTCCAAGCACAAGACCAGAAAAATTCTTCAATATGTCCTCCTTGTCTCCTAGAAGCTTGAACTTGCATCCTTTGGTTAAGTGGAGACTTGCTCTATGCTTTACTAGTTTAACATCTTGAAAAATATATCTACATATCTTGAATATGCTAAAAGAATATGCTTTTTTATGTGAAAAGGCATGTATAATATCAATATCTTTGAACTTGTCATAATGGATCAATCATGCATCTAATTCTGATGTACAATACATTAACTTGCTGCATAATATGTTTTTTGATGCATAATATATTGCGTTGCTGCATAATGTGATATCTTGATGCATAATATGACGTTTTGCTGCACAATTATATGTTTTAGATCAAAGATTGGTTAGTTTTTATGCTTGCATGTTGTTTGGATTTGATTTGGGATGTTTTGGAACTAATTTGAAGGCTTTGTGTTTGATCAATTACTGTTTGAAATGGAAAAACTGATTTCAGCAAGCTTGTAATCGATTACAGGATCCTTGTAATCGATTACAAAGGCTCTGTCAAGTGTTCCAAGCCAAGTTAGAAAGCATGTAATCAATTACACAAACTTTGTAATCGATTACAAGGAAAACAGAACGTGTGTAATCGATTACAATAAAAGTGTAATCGATTACAAAACCTTATTTTTCATAATTTTACTTAATCTTGATGTTCTGTTCTTTCATGATGCTTTTCTTATGCTTAATCTTTATCTAACCCCATAATTGCTCCTGTATATGACTCTGAATTCTATTGGCATAAATGATAAATACTATCTAAGTTTTTCTTCATATGCATTTGATATTGGTATCACATATTGATGTGCTAAACAGTTTATACTCTGATATTGATCCTGCTGGGCTTAAATGATTATATCCAATCTGAATGCTTATGCCTTTTTTTTAGAATGCCAACGGGGGAGAGATTAGTGAAATATATTGCATGTGTACGGGAGATTTTTGCGCTTTCACATATTCTATCTAATGCATACATTACGGGGGAGAGTTATGCTTAAATATCTGATAATCATATAAATACAAATATTTCTCCTTCTATTGAATGTTTAGTTTGTCATCATAAAAAAAGAGGAGAATGTGAATGCTTATGTCTTGAAGCATATCAAATGAGTTTTTGATGATAACAAAGCCAAAAATGAAGATCAAGATCAAAAGAGAAGACCAAGATCAAAAGAGGTATATTAGATATAGGTCTTAGAATATCAATGTAAAATGCCTTTTAAGTATCTCAATGATTCTAAAATGGTTTTCTAAATATCGTTTTCAAAATCAGCTTGTAAATTCAAAGTTAAACATGTTTTTCAAGAAATGTTGATTTTAATCTTGGATTCAATATTCATAAAGGCATTTATGTATAATCCAATGATCTAAGTGTTAGAAATAGCTTACATACTCAATTGGACTTGAAAAATGTGTTCAAAGGCCAAGATAATCGATTACAAGATGTTTGTAATCGATTATATAGCAAACAAAGGTCTTGTAATCGATTACATGTTCATTGTAATCAATTACAAGTAAGTCAAAGGCCTTGTAATCAATTACACCAAGCTGGTAATCGATTACAATGAGCCTAGAAAGGCAAGAACACGTTCAACAAGCCCTGTAATCGATTACAGAGAAATGGTAATCGATTACAAGAGAGTCGGAGACTTTGTAATCGATTACACCAAGCTGGTAATCGATTACCAAGTGCCTAAAAAGACAAGAACACGTTCAAACAGCCATGTAATCGATTGCAATGATTGTGTAATCGATTACCAGTAGTCTGACAGCAGCCAACGACTATTTTCTTGGCTTTTAATGTTGCCATAAATGCTACCCAATTGCTCCTTTCTTCCAATAACTTATAAATACTTGCCTTGGGGCTTCATTAAGAAAAAACCTTCAATTCAGAATATCAATCTAACACTTATATACGAGAATCAAATTCTAAAAATGTTTTTGCCCTGTTTTTGTGAGAAAACTTGAGATATTGAAAAATGGCCATTGCTAGAGCTTCAATTTGTATCAATCTACTTTTTAAGAGAGTTCCTATCATTCAAACACTTTGTTTATTCTGTAAAGAGGGTGAGGTACCCCTCTAGTGAAAAAGGGTGAGGTATCCCTTGTTGAATAGGAGGTGAGGTATCCTTCAAAAGTGTAAAGAGGGTGAGGTATCCCTCAAAGATTGTATAGGATAAGGCATCCCTGTTTTGAGGCTCAAAGCACAAGGGTGAGGCATTCCAAGGTGTTGTTGAGTGCTCCAATCTGTAAAGGTTTTCAGGCACTCGTTCAAGCTTGAAGTTTAGTGAAAAATCTCGAGTGGTTCGCTTGAGGACTGGACGTAGGTCACAAGGGGTGGCTGAACTAGGATAAATCCTTGTGTTTGATTCTCTCAACCTTATCTCTTTACATTTGTGTATTTATTTTATATGCTTGCTTGAATGTTATTCATCTTGGCCTGTTTAATTTGTGAGTGAAGCTTTCAATCTCATTTATCTATTCACTTCAACTATCCAATAGCTTCAACGAAAATTGACAAACAAACGTTTTATGAAAGATTTACGAAAATATTTCATAAACTCAATTCCCCCTCCCTGTTGAGTTTGAGGCCACTTGGTAACATATTATACAAGTATATTCGTGTACCAAACCACGTAAGTGCTGTTGAAAAATGAAAAATAATATTGTATGAGTTTTACTTTTTATTACTATGAATTTACTAATTTGTCTGCATATGGAAACAAAAATTACATATATAAAGAAATAAGAAAGACATATACTTATATAGAGTCAAAGAAAAGTTTCAAGGTAGAGTGGGGACATGTATCCTCACTCCTTAACACGTGGGTCCTTACCCTGGATAGGGGCATAAGTTGCCCGGATTTCGATGACTGGCAGTAGTGGCCAAAGTTGTTGGGTACATGTAAGTTGCCAACAACGGTGGAGGGTGGCCAAATTCCGTTGATCAGAGACGGCCAACCACCGGTAATCATCAGAATGGGCAAAAGGTGATTAAATTTCATTGACTGATGGTGGTGGTCAAAGTCGCTAGCCATCTTTGATCACTAGCAATGCCAAAGGCTTTCCAAATTCTAGTGACCGACGATGGTGGCCAAAGTCAACAACCACCGTCAATCGTCAGTAGCAGCTAAGGGTGGTCAGAATTCGACAATCGATAGTGGCACAGTGGATGATGGTGGTCTTTGGTCGCCGTCTACAATGATATGGCAATGTTATTTGATAACATGACAATAAAAAGGTATGTATTTTGGACATTTCACATTCCAAAAAAAAATTCTCAAGCCATGGGAATGGACCAAACCGACCTCCCCTATGGAAATGAAGGTGTGAGAATATTGGACAAAAACTATTTGGCGGAATCAATCTTGGATGAGAATGTTTTTTGAAATCTTGTATCAAACATGTGAAGTTAATATTCCCATCAAAATATTCCCAAGAATGAAAAAACAGTCCATGAATAAAATGCACCAATAAATTATACATAAATAATTAAGATTATCAATCACTTAAAAATAAAACTTAGATAATTTTTTTTAATATTAGTAGAATTATCACAAATAAAAATATAACATATATACTATTTTTTACACCTCAATTATGAGAATTTTAAAATAAAAATAAGATAATTAAAAAAATAATACACATATTATATTTTTATTAAAAAATAACACAACAAAAACTAAATAACTTTATCTAAATTTTTTCTATTGGTAAGGTTATGTAATTTTATATTTTAATCCTAACTACACAGTGCATTGTTTAATCATTAAGATATACCCCTCTATGTATAGGACACGAATTTTCATTGGCTTCTGTGGGATGCCTTTCTAGTTTTCTCATAGTCCAGGTTCAGCCTCTCTTCTAGTAGGCTTTTCTCAGGTCGTTTTCAGTGACTGTCCTTATTGGGTGGGCTGCCCGTATAACTGAGTTTTGAAAATCCACAAATTCATTGTCAGAAATGCAATGCATTTATCTAACTTTATGTTCATTTGCGTAGCAGCTGCTGGTGGCTTTTATTTTTAACACCAAATGGTCCAAATCCGGTTCACATCCATCCCAGTCATACAACCAGATCTTAAAGAAAGAATCAATTAATAAGGAAGCATCCTGCGACATAAGGATTAGAGGCCTGGGAGGAGTTATTATGTTGATAATCTTTGTGAACAGAAAAAGGAAACATAAAGAGGTGTTTGATTTATTTTCAACATTTTTTTACAAAAAATTGAAAACTGAAAAATAATGGAATATTTTTATAATTATTAATAAAAATATATAAATTCAAAATAAAAACACAAAACAAACCAAACGTTCCTGCTGTCCCGTGTCAAAAGTCTTAACCATAATAATAGAACCAATTGAAAGGTATTGACGAAAAAGAAGCGTTCACTTCATTGGATACCCTTCTTAACCACTAAGATTTGCTACTAAAGCTCATCAATCGAGTTGTTTAATAAATTATAAATGCTTCTCTAATCAAACACCGTGAGATATTTTGTCTGTGATCAATCTCTATCATATAACAATCATATTTGGCATAGTAATCAGCTTGCTGTTTAGATAATTAGATTAGATGCTCTGGAGAATCCATAACCAAAACCACCGAATTCCATGCAAATTACCTAGTGGCCCCAAGTGGGGCTTGTCTTCCAGGCTGAACCTAATGTTCCTGTCTTATAGCTGAGCTATAAACAGAGGGAAGCTCCGTATGTCAAGTCATGTGGAGAATTTCCAAATGGTGCATGAATGATTGCTTTACATGACAACGCATGTGAAGTGCATGTGCCATTTTGAAATCTCTGACAATATTGTCCACGAACCTAAGCCCTTGTTGCGAAGTTCTAATTGAAACAGATTAAAATTCCAAAAGCTACCTAATGTGCCAAGTTTGTGTAAAGTAAAAGCAAACTTGACGATTCACAAATTATACCACAGGTGAGTCATGTACGGCTACAGAATTCACTGTTCTCTCACGGTCTCAACTTTCAGTAACCGCAAGCCAAAAACTTAACAGACGTGTACGCAGCCAAGCACAACAGCCATCACTTCAATGTGCAAAACATCGGGGTCACAACCTAAAATCTTAAAAATTAGATGTATCGCAAACTAGACATATATCCCTGCAGTTGTTTAAATCTGATGATTATTATTTAATATGCCACATTTTTCTTTAACATTTTATTATAAAAAACTTATTTTTAATGGTTAGGATCTTTGGAATTTGTTTTCAAACTGCACCCCGTCCTGATCCATCGCAAACTTCCTTCACATAGATGAAGATGACTTAATGGAAAAGGGAGGATTGTTAAAAGTTAAAACAACTTATAAAAATGACATAATCAAAGTATAAGAGATGTTTACACATCTGCTTTTGGTACGAGACCACAAATTTTATTTCATTACTTTTCATAATATAACATAAAGCACATAGGGCAGATATCAACATCATTACACAATATGGAAGTTGCAGTGACAAGTTCATAAAGAATGAAGCCTCAAAAAACTAGGGCTTGGTATAAAAAACAACCCTTCCCAAAGGGAGAAGATTGTCATGGCAGACCTGTATAACTTGCTGCCACGGCCAAAGGCCCTGAAGACAAGGCATCATAACTCCAAACTGACAACTGCAACCAGCCTAACAACAGCACATACACTGGAACTTTAAACAGCCCTTTGAATAAAACTGAGACCCAAACATCACGTGCAGAACAGAGTTCAAAGACGTGACATATTTGGTAAACAACACAGACGCTGGTACAGATAACTGTAAAAACTTAGACAGGGAACTATGACACACATGGTGGCAAAACCGATGAAAGCGGAGCTAAAAACATCAGGTGCCAACACCAGTAAGAAAGATTCCTAACTCCAGAGCCCGGTAACTATGTTCTCAGAGATATACAGCCATTTAAGAGGTGGCTACCCATCAATTGGATGCCAAAAAACTTCGAACAGATTTCCAATTAAAGGAAACCTGCAAAAATAAAAGTTAATTGACTGCATGCTCTGGAAAAAGGGAACCGAGTCACTGGATGATCAAGACACCCACAATTAATGGACCCAAAAACTACTGTGCAACACTAATCATAATAACCGTCTAACAAGACTCCTGCTTGATCCGATCCTGGCCTAATTTGCAGAGTGAGATTAATTCTTCCTGCTCAGGAGAGGATGTCACACCTCCAGAGAAGTTCCACAAGCATGTCAACCGTGCTGCTGCTGATTGCGTTGCAATGCTGGATATTTAGTCCCAAAAGGGTGTGGCCCAATTTTCTCAAAGCGGGCAGGCTCCTATCGGAAACCAGAGTGCAACCTGACAAAGAAAGAATCTGCAGATTGAACTGTTTCGCATGTGCCAGGGCTGCAATCCCAGCATCAGTGACTGCACACTTGGAAACATCAAGATCACAGAGCAATGGGCAATTTTCAGCAATTGCCATCAAGCTAGCATCACTGATACTTTTACAACCATCGAGGTTCAGAATCTCAAGAGTCCAACCATGCAGATTGGCCAAGGATGAAATTACTTTGTCTGTCAGATTTATGCAACCACTGAGATTAACTTTAACCAGACCAGCCTCTGAGCTCTCCAGCAGTGGAAGAAACCCATCGTCTGTCACTCCCTTAAGTCCACTCAATTCAATATGCTGAAGCTGAGGGCACAGCTTTCCCAGTATAGACAGGGTAGCATTGCCAAATCCAGGGCAGTTACATATCGATAATGATCGAAGTGATTCACAAGGAGATATTGGTGAGAATGACAAATTCAGATCTTTGATCCCATAGCAGCTTACCAGAGAAATAGCCTTCAATTTTGCACCACAGTTAAAAAGGACACCAAAAAACCCAAATTGGGTAATTCTGTGGCACTCTTCCAATTGTAGGCTCTCAAGTGATAAAGCAGCCTTGGTGAATGATACCAACCCATTATCTGACAGAAATGCACACTTACGAAGGTGGACATTTTTCAGATTTGGACAACCCTTTCCTACAGCTTCAAGCCCAATATCTGTTATAACTCGGCAGGATGCAATTGTAAGTGACTTTAGTTTATGCAATCCATTACCATTACCCATAACCCAGAACCCCCTCTCACTGACATTTGGGAGGCAATTAAGGACAAGATCCGTAACTGCCTTGCCATAGTGTCCAATAACAGCTAAAGAGAGATCAGAAACAGTCAGTGCCTGGAGCTTCACCTTTGTCAGAACCAAAGAAGTTGAAGAAAACAGGCCAGCAATTCCATGATCACCAATGCCGGTGCAGTCCTTGATAGATATAGACCTTAGATTGGAGCAGCACTTGCCAATAGCTTGTAGACCTTCATTACCAATGTTAGGACATGATTCTAATGATAACTCGGTCATCTTTGGGCAGTTCTTTGCAACTGCAATTAAAGCCTTGTCAGAAATTGTGGGGCACTTGCAAAGGTCAAGCTTCTCTAGCTGCTGACATCCAGTAGCAATCTCAATTAGGCCTTCATCACCAATGGTAGCAACATTCCATAGAGAAAGAGCCTTTAAAGAAGGACATCCACGAGCAACTGCTTTGAGACCTAGATTAGTCACCCCACGATCTGAATTGCTTCCACGGACTGAAAGCTTCCCCAATCCTCCTCGGGATACAGTCCCAACAGCAATGGCAGCAAGTCTAACATCTGTTGCCTTCTTTCCTTCCAAGCTTCGGGAGAGGTATCCCTCACCTCCAAATTCCTGATCATCACCCTCCTTTTCACTAAACTCATTCTCTGGTCTGGTATTTTTTTTGCCGCAGATTTCATTCTTACAAATATTGCTTAGAAGCATAAGCCAGCGCTTGGAAACACAAGCACACGCACTCCTATCTTCGCCTGCAGGCAACCTTCTAAAGATCTCAAAAAGGCATTCATCTGGCAAAGCTTCAATAGATGTTTTCTGCTTCTGCTCAAACCATTCTCCACTAAAAACAAATGGAGCGCTGATGCGTGATCTCTTCCGAGGAGGAAAGTAAACATCAACTTGATGGCCAAGAGGCAGGAAGAAGCTTGCTTCCTTGGGGTTAGCATATATTGATCCCCCAGGGCAAAAATCATCACCTCCTGAGAAGCAAAAGGCGTGCAAAGTCAGGGAAGAACAAATTGAGCATAAAAACATAATGAAAAAAGTAGATTTAACCAGTAAATCAAACAACAGGAAGTATCTGTTCTATCAATGAAACATTTGAACAAAAAGCAGAAAACCAGATATGATTAAGAACTCCGATGCATCCTCTGAAACCAACAACAGGATAATTATCAACTTTCAACAAAATTATTAACATCAAATGTGTACAAAATAAATTATTCAAAGTAGAACCATCTAAAAAATAAAGAAAACAAAACAAGATCCAATTTCCAGTGAAGACCAAAAACTGAAAAATATCTTAAAACAATTCCATGCTGAATTTTCTATCTCACTATCTCCTCTACTGAAATAGACTCTGGGTCTGTTTATATCTCTTAACAGATCCGCTAAGCAATCAAAAGAATTTGTTATGCAAAACCCAAATACTAATCTTATCAAACCCAACGAGAAAATAAAATATATATAACATTAGATAACTAGCATATAACACACACAACTTTGATTCCACAGTTGAAATTTCATATCTTTTGCAACTTAACCTGATGAAGATGCATGACATAACAAATTAAGAGATTTAAGGGCAACCAAGGAATTATTAAAAAAAACTGAAATCATTATCAAAGAATAAGTTTCTCATGCACCACAAAACCATCATCTACGCAACCACAAGACACAAAATTTGGGGAAAACCCATAAATACAACAGATAAAGCCATGAATCGGATCAAAAACATGATTAATCGATAAACTTACCAGAATAGCCGAAGACTTTAGACATGGGTACAACTCAAAAAACCGCCGGGAGGTCAAATCTGCAGTGTTCTCCACGAAAGAACCCTCGAAAGAGAGCAAAAAAGACAAAGAAGAAAAAGATGGTGACTGCGATGGCGATGTGTGAGTGTTGAGAGCAAGAATGCATGAGACAAAGTAGAGCTACAAGAAAATGGAAACCCTATCAGATAGGGCAAAAAAAAGAGAATGGAGAAGAGAAAATGGTGTTGAGAAAGAAGAAAAATCAAGGGTTGATGTTCGTCAAAGGGAACCCTTTTGTGGCAAGTGGAAATAGATTATGGTACGTGACAATACACTGAATGGTGTCCCACATGCAATGTATCTGTGCATAGAAAGTGGGCTTTCTTTGTAATATTCCCCCCCTCCCCCTCATTTCCCAATCAAATGAAAACCACAAACCAAAAACAGGATGGTGGTTTTTTCTTTGCTCTTTTTTGTCATAAGATATAATATAAATTATATAATAATTTTCTTAACTTTTAAGAAAGTTGAGAAAGTTGTAGAAAAATGAATCTCCTATTTTTGGACATGAATCATAATTTGCTCATTCAGTATTGGGAACTTTTTTTAAATTTTATTACATAAATTGTTTACTAATTATTTTAAAATTCTTAAATTTCATGCTTTGTATTGTTAGGACAAAAAAAATAATAAGTGTTTGGTCTTCTCTTAATTATGTTTTTTCTTAATTATGTGTTGTGATATATTAATCTTTTTACTCATAATAATGAATAGCTTGAGTTTATTTTAAGAATTCTAATTTATTTACATTAAAAATTCCCAAAACAAGTCATTATTAACATGAAAATTTGTTATGTTTATCTTCTAATATTTCCTAATACACTTAATTAATTCACCTAAAAAAAGTCATTAGAAGTGGGTTAATGGTGAGGGGTTTGAGCAATTTGTATAAGGCCCCTTAAATTTAAACCTCATTGTCATTATTGTACTAAAAAAATTGACCCCAAAAAAATTTAAATACCATAGATATTTAACATGCAAGTTACTAAATTCATTTAATCACAGTATTATTCTTATTTAGAATTTTTTTTAATCTTTCCTTTTTCTGACTTCAACCAATGTATCTTCATAGATAAATGTCGTTTGATGTCACAATTCACTTTTATTATAACTAATTATTTTTTAGTGAATATATTTTTAATATGCTTATTTAGAATATTTAATAATAAAGTTTTTTCTATGCACAAATTTATTTATTTTATTGAAATTAACTTTTATTACATATTCACCACTTAAAAATTATATATAAAAAGTAAAAATTTAGTGTTTACTTTCTCATAACAAAATGTATTTTTAGCACTAATGTTGTTGAAACTGAAATTTTATTTTTATAAATAATAACATTGACTGATTAGTTGTAACTTTAAAGTGGGATGCAATTATAGAGATTTCATGAAAATTACGTAATTCAAATAACTTTGAAAAGCAAAGAAAAAGCAGTTCATGATCCTGAAATGATGTATCACCCACGTTAATTTGCTTTTTAAATTAGAACCACAATCTTTTATACCCAACTTGGGAAGCAGCCAACTACTTTTATGCGCTACCACAAGACAAAGCGACAACCCCAAAACAATACAAATTATACAATGCAAGTAACGCACAAAAGCAATTTACATATTGTTGACCCAAGTTCATGACACTAACTACTCCTTAATTAATTTGAATTGCCGTGTGTGCAAAGTTGCTGACTCACCAGCCAAACATAGAAGCGTTTTTGGGCGAAAAGAAGAGTAATGTTAATTTTACAAATAAAGTTTGTTATGAAAGTCACAAACCATAAGTGAGGGTAGGGCTGCATAGGGTTGATTTATGAAAAAATAAATGTCTAAACTAATCGTACTTGATGGTTGGATTGGATTAGACTTGTTAAAAATATATATATTCAACCAACCCGTCGGATTGGGTAATCAGGTTTCATAGTTTTGTATTTTTTATTTTTTAGCATTCTCTCATCTTCCCCTTTCCTTATTCCACATTCTTTCTTCTTCCTCATTCACCTTGCAAACTTCATGAACCAACCACCAAAACCAATCATTTAGAATGTAAAAAAATTAACACAAAATGATAATCTTTCAAAAAGAATTTAAAAAAAAAATAAAACAACTTTCTCTCAGGGGAACAACTACTGTCATCCGTCAACTAGACACAAAGGGAAAAGTATAAGCAAAGGAAGATCGAAGAGGGTGAGGGGAAACTTTGATTTATGGGGCTAGGGACAAGAAAGGTTCAGTTGTTTTGGTTTTTGGGGTTAGGCCATGGGAGGTCATCTAGTCGGGTCATGCCCTAAGGTAATAATTGGTTGAAAAACCTCAATTGGTCGACCCCATAAATATTTCATCGAACCAAACCAAACCTTTATGTGTGTTTGTGTGATACCTTTATCTATAAAGGTATCATTTTCGCTAAAAGAAATTTGGAAAATATTATTATTTTTAATTGGTCATTTATTGTCTTTATTAATTATTTTTAGATATAATTTAAAATTATTTAATTAATTTTTTTATCTAATTTAAATTTTTATTAATTTGTTTGTTTTTGTTCACATTTAATTGAAAATAGTCTTAGAAAATTAAAAGTAATTAATAATAACGGTAAATAAAGAATTTAAAATGATAATAATCTTAGTCAAAATTATTTCATGTGTTTTATATTTATAAAAGCACTTACAGAAGGAGGATTACTCACCGACAAGGGAGGGATATAGTGGTGAGCGAGTCATGCTCCTAAAAAGAAGATCAAAGTACAAATTTTAGATAAAGTAATTGTCCGATTGATTACCTAATTGTAACAATGCATGGTAATAATACTTGTAAAGATATCCTAATTAAAAACTACAAAAAAGTGTCCCTTTTTAATATCAAAAAATAAAACTACAAACAGTGGATTAGTCCCGCACTCAAATAATATGAAAAAGCCTTGTGATAAAAAAAAAACACATTTAAAGTTAATTTAAATTCATGTTATAAGGGAAAGGGGGTAATTTTTTTTCCCTAAAAGTGAATATAATTATGATTATGACAAGCACTTTCCAAGTTGACAATTTTCTAACATTTTCCCTTTAATAATATATTATATTATAATCTATCTTTATATAAAAGTTAGGAAGTTAGCCTTAATTTCTCACTAGGATTTTGCTGTGACAAGATGAAAATATCCATAGCCATATATGAATCCTGACATCAAGTTGATTTGATCAAGAATATATTTATCATTTTGCCTTAACTTTGTTGTGGAAAAAGACTATAATGTCCATAACTCTAATTGTGTGTCGACACCAGGTTAATTTGGTTAGAGATAAATTTATCTTTGAAGTGGAGGTTAATAAACCTCTCCTAGATTCCGTTAAGCAAGTGTCTTGTTATACCAAGTGTTGGAGGTAAAAATAAAGATTTGGTAATTCGTCGGTTGGATGATAGTATTGAAAAAAAAATTTAAGTATTGAGCCAACAGAAATACTAAATGGTAAAATCGACAGAAGTATTGAATAGGAGGATGACTCGACTCTAAAGTGGCAATTAGGTAATGATGTCGGATAGAAAAATAAATTTGACAGAAAGATTGCATTGAGTCGACGAAGAATGGTCAAAGCAGTTAAGTGCTGGTTCTGTCGGAAAGTGAGTATATGCTAGTGGCATAACTGCCAAGACGTGTTAAAATTTTAGGATGTCAGTTATTTTTATAATTTTGTCTATAAATATCAGTAGTTATGATATAAAAAAGGGAGGTTATTTACTGATACATAATCCTAACATCTCAACTCAAGTAGATTAAGGGATTTTGATCCAAGTACGCATTCCCTTTTCATTTCAAGTCATTTAAATTATTACAATGTTCTTTTAAATTCCTTTACTTTTCAGTCTTGTTCTTTAAAATTCTTTTACATTTCTTTGCACTTTTACTTGCTTTTCTTTATTGTTTTCTATTTAAATTCTATACTTTAATTTTGCACAATTTACATGCTTTCAACTAATTTTCTACATTCTTAAATTTCTGTTCAGTTTCTTTAAATTTCTTTAATCTTTTCAAAGTTTCTTTTCTGCATTTTCTATTCATTTATTTCAAATCTCGTAAATCCCTCTTGTTTACTGTCAAAACCATTTTTACAACGAGATTACCACATAACTCTGAACCCACATTCGTTTTAATACATTTATTTGTTTGTTGGAATTGTTACTAACTCTCTAAACCAAAATTTCACTTAAACAAATTGGTACGCCCGGTGGAACGAGTTCAGAGTAACTCGTAGTGTCACAAGAAATGATTTTATGCATTTAAGAAGTGGAAAATTTATCTACTCTTCTCAAAATACGCAAACTATGAGTAATGTAAGTAGCCAGACGTCGGATATACCTTCGACAGTCATTACCATGCCACCCTCGATCGTTGCTAGTACTAGTCTAGTGGTAGATGATGCTATAACAACGGGTGCTCTCTAAAGTAATCCAGTAATAGAACAGGTGTTGCCTAGAGTGACTCAGCCATCGCTGAGTCAGTCAAGTAACCAAAGCATAATAAATTCAAATTCAAGGTTTGTGCCCTAATATGGGTTGCCACCCAATTATGTTCTCCCTATGATGGCACAAATGAGACTTGGCTCCACTTTGGCCAATACAGTCGGCCAATCAGTAGCTTTACAAGGCCAACCACAGATAAGTTCAGCCTTAGCAAGTTTTGGTAGCCAAGGAGTAGGGGTTGCAAGTACAAGTAATCCAATTCTCTTTCGACAAGAGAGATTGAATTTAGGACCAATTTTCCCAAATATGTCGAGAGATAATCCCCAAAATATAATAGAGCCAACCGTGAATTCTTTGGCCAGCTTTCGACAACAAATGGATGAAAACAACCATGACATGGTGCATATGTTTACTTAGCAAATGGGTGCTGTGATTACGCCAATCATGGAAAGTACGAATAATGTTTGCAGTGCATTGGCCCAACAAATGGCAAGGTTAAATCAAGCCTTGGGAGTAGATGATTTGGCCAATGATAATACACAAGGAGCCCAGCCTGGGGGAAATAGAGAAATGGTTGCACTTCAGGCAAATGTGGGGCAAAATCAACAAAACTTATATCAACCTGGGCAAAATGATCAGCCACGCTTGGAATATGGAAATGTCCATGTGCTCCGTCGAGGAAATGAAGATCAAATGGCTAGAAATGATGTAGCCATGAGATTGCTTCGACAAAGTCTTGGGGGGCACCAAGTGGTTGAACAAAATGTAAACCAAGTAGTGGAACAAGTGCTGAATAGATTTAGGTTTAATGTCGGATATGCCAATCAACCCTATTTTGTTTTAGCATTTCCTGAATGGGTACAACAAGCAGAGTTGCCTAGAGGAATTAAGATTCCTAAACTCTCTAAGTTTGCAGGAGAAAGTAGAGAATCGACCGTCGAACATATTACACGATTTACTATAAAAATGGGGGAGTTGGCCACTGTTGAAGGCCTTAAAATGAGATTCTTCCCAAGTTCCTTTACAAAGAATGCTTTTTCCTGGTTCTCGACATTGAGACCAAACTCAGTCTACTCTTAGGCTCAATTAGAAAGAAGCTTTCATGATCAATTCTTTAGAGGAGATTTGAAAGTGGGACTTACAAATCTCTTTAATATCAAAAGGATGTACAATGAAACTGTGGATGACTATCTTGCTAAGTTTCGACAAATGAGGAGTAGATGTTTTACCCCTATACCTGAGGTCAAAATAGTAAAGATAGCTGCAGGTGGTTTAGATTATTATATAAGGAAGAAATTAGTGAATCAACATTTGGTTGATCTTGCCCAACTAGGTGAAAAAGTTAGGCAAATAGAACAACTAAAAGTTGAAAAGATTCAAAAACAGAAAAGATTTCTTAAAAGAGAAAAGGTGGCATTTGTCGGATTAAATGATCCGACAATGAGTTTGAAGGTAGCGATGATGAGTTCGAAGTTAACATTGCTGAACTTCAGAATGGTCCTCCTTATGTTTGTCAGGCCTTACAGCCTACAAGAAATAAGGAGAAAATGAGTTATGTCAATGAAAAAACTTATACATTTGACGTAACAAAAGCCGACAAAATCTTTGATTTGTTATTAAAAGACAAACATATTAAACTGTCAGAAGGTCATAGGTTACTAAAGTTTGATGAAATAAAAGACCAAAAATATTATAAGTTTCATAATAATTTCGGTCATGTTACTAATGAATATGTTCGTTTTAGAGACATAATTCAAAAAGCAATAATAGATGGACGTTTGAAGTTTGCTGACAAGCTTAAAGCGGATATGAAAGTTGACATATATCCGTTTCAGGCTGAAGTATCTTGTGTTGATCAGCAAGTTCCTTTAAATGTTGGGATGCTCAACATAAGGAAGTTGCAAGAGTTCGACACGGATACAAAGGATGCAACCGATATTTATCCAAAGTCAGGTGAGTCTCTCGAGGCATTTCTTGAGAGAAAGAAAGAGGAGGGCAAGGTAAGGTTATGCCCAAGATGTAACACAGTATACGATGAGTTCACTGCGAAGAAAGCTGCTGAAGAACAACCAAGTGTCCAGCAGGGTAAGAAGAAGGTTCTTGACAGAAAAACTTAGAAACCATAGAAGCCTTTTCATGCTCAAAGGCCAAAGCCAGTCTACATGCCTAGGCCTAACATGAATGGTTGGTTAGTCGAACCACATGGGTCTGTGGGAAACAGAGCTCACGTCAGACCAGTTAAGACCAGAGTGTCACCTGCCAATGTTGCCGTGGATAGGTAGATAAAGAATTCTGTAATGCCTAGACATACGTATTTTTTATGAAATGTGCCTGCCAAGACGAGTAACTTTTAGAGAGATCAACCTTTTTAGAATGAAGACTACAAGAATGGTAGGATCAATCCAAGAAAAACCTCGATTAGCCAAGATGTAGCAGGGCCATCAAAGGTTCTTCCAATGTCGAAGAGTAAGAAAAGGAGATTGCAGAGATTAAGACAAGCACAAAAGAGAAGAGATATGGCTGAAGGATTAGGGATCAAGGAGCAACATGTAGAAACAGGTTTTTTAGTGGTCGAAAAGAAGCCAGTGCTTAATCAGGATAAAGATGGTAGAAAGCTAAAAAGTTTTGTTACCAGGGGATCATTTCTAGGGGAGCTGACAACAAATGCAGTTAGACGGCTTGACACAGATGATAAATCCCGACGAGAAAGGTTGGTAGAAATAAGAAAGGGTAAGCAGGTTCAAAGGCCAATTCCAAATAAAACAAAGACGAAATGACTAATTAGATTGATAGCAGCAAAAAAAGAGGCAAGAAAGAATAGTTTACCAATCGAGAAGGATAAATAGTTGGTTAACTCAAAAATTGTAAAATTGACAATGGGAAAGGAGCAGACTAAGGACTCTGGAATTAGAAATAATAAGAATATTGAAGACTGGTCGAAAGAAGAAATCAGGAGAATCTTAGAGGATCCTGATCAAGATGTTGAGTGGAGGAAGAAGGTACTCGACATAAGTAAAGAGAAAGAAAGATTGGCAAAGCCTAATTGCCAAAGTATGGACTTGGTAACCGATGAAGTTATTGAGGCCTTAAATGATCCAGTGACAATGAGTTCGATATGGACATCAACTTGGAGAGGGACTTGGATGATATCTTGACGGCTATGGATAGTAACTTGTTGTTGGAAGATTATTTCAGGATTGGAAGGCATGTAAGTGATGAAGAGCTGTCCGATGAGGAGGAATTCTTGAAGTCAATGAGTGTGAATTTAGTTTCGGTATTACCTGCAGATTTTGAGGGGTATCACAAAATTGAGTACACTAGGGAGAATGAAGAGGATTTAGATGACTTGGATGATCATTGGCTTCTTTTCCAGGACAATATGGTAACAATCTTCGATAATACGGCTCAGCTCGAAAAATCGACAGAAGACCAGAAGGCTCATTTACGACTGTTATACATCAAGGCTCTATTAGAAGGAAAGCCCGCCAATAGAGTTTTGATCGATAAGGGGGTAGCTATCAATTTAATCCCAAGGGCAATGCTCAAAAAACTTGAGAAAGATGAGTCAGATTTGCTGTCGACAAACATGATAGTCACTGATTTCAGTGGTAACACCTCCCCGTCGGACGGAGTGGTGATGTTGAAAGTACAAGTTGGATCTGTTGCAAGGCTGACGTTATTTGTGGTAATTTCGATGAAGTCAAGTTACAATCTTTTGCTAGGAAGGGATTGGATTTATGCCGTTGGAGCAATACCATCAATAGTTCATCAGAAGCTCATTCTTTGGAATGAATATGACCAAGTTAAAATAATAGAAGCAGATGACGGTCCTTGCTATCTCCAGCAGCTTCATGTCGATTTCAGAATATATGCCCCAAGTGTTAAACCAGTAACAGCAAGTGGTGGAGTCATTAACAAAGATACACTCGAAGTTTGCTTAAGGGATTAGTTTGGTATACGGATGGTGAAGAAGGCCAAAGATGATCGGCCAAGTACTAGTTATGAGTGTTAAGGATCACTCAGAAAGATTGTTGGCTTATTTAGCCGACAAGCTAATATACTCTGCTAAAAGTATGTTGTCAAATTGTGTAATCGATGATGGTCCTTTAGGTTTTGAAAAAGGACTTGTTGGAAAGTAAGGTGTAGAAGTGGAATATCCTTTGGAAGAAATGAACTTAGGCATTGAAACAGATAAGAGGCCTATTTTAATAAGCTCATTTCTGCCAGAGGAGTTCAAAGAAAAGCTTGTCGAGTTAATTATGGAATATAAAGATTATTTTTCCTGGGATTATGATGAAATGCCTAGATTGAGTAGAGATCTTATCGAGCACAGATTGCCTTTGAAAGAAGGATGCAGACCTGTCAAGCAAGCCAACAGGAGATTTGCACCTAAGGTAATCTTAAAGATAAAAGAAGAAATCGAGAGATTGCTCAAAGCCAAATTTATCAGATCAACCAAGTATGTCGAATGGCTTTCTAATATTGTTCCTGTAGTCAAGAAAAATGGCAAGTTAAGAATATGTGTGGATTTTAGAAATTTGAACACTGCCACACCTAAAGATGAGTATCCTATGCCAATTGCGGACATGTTAGTTGATGCCGCATCTAGACATGAATTATTAAGTTTTATGGATGGCTATGTAGGTTATAATCAAATTTTTATAACCGAGGAGGATGTGTCGAAAACTGCCTTCAGATGTCCTAGAGCCATTGGGACATATGAATGGGTAGTCATGTCTTTCAGTTTAAAGAATGTAGGGGCCACTTATCAGAGGGCAATGAACACAATTTTTCATGATGTCGTCAGAAAATTTATGGAAGTTTACATCGATGATGTCATTGTCAAGTCGGAAACAAAGGAAAGCCATTTGACAAACTTGAGGCAGGCATTCGACAGGATGAGGAAGCACAGCCTTAAGATGAATCCAGAAAAATGTGATTTTGGAGTAACAGCTGCTAAATTCCTGGGTTTCTTAGTCCATAAAAAAAGGATTGAAATGGACAAGAATAAAGCCAAGGCAGTTTTGGAGGCCGCACCACCGACAAACAAAAAGGAATTGTAATTTTTTTTAGGAAAAATTAATTTCCTGAGAAGATTCATATCCAATTTATCGGGAAGAACCAAAGTATTTGCTCCATTGATCAAGTTGAAGGCTGAACAAGATTTTGTGTGGGAACCTTGCCACCAAGAAGCCTTCGACCAGATAAATCAGTATTTGACAAATCCACCGGTCATGATGCCTTTAGTGCCTCAACAACCGTTGAAGTTGTATATATCAGCATCAGAAGAAACCATAGGAAGTATGCTGGCTCAAGAAGATGAAAATAACGTTGAAAGAGCTGTGTATTATCTTAGTCAAGTTTTAAATGATGCTGAGAGAAGATATAGTGCAATAGAGAAACTTTGTTTAGCATTGTACTTCTCATATACTAAACTTAAATATTATATTATGCCTTGTAATGTATTGGTTATGTCGAAAACCGATGTAATAAAATATATGTTATCAAAACCAGTGTTAAATGGACATATTAGAAAATAGACTATTGCTTTGTCAGAATTTTCTTTACAATATGTTCCATTGAGAGCAGTGAAAGGCCAAACAATTGCTGACTTCTTGGCTGACCACCCTTGTTTGGATATAGATAATATAAATATTGTCGATTTAAAACCTTGGTGTTTATATTTTGATAGTTCAAGGCATCAGAATGGAATTGGAGTGGGGATTTTAGTTGTTTCTCCTCAAGGCACTCTAACTAAGTTCATGTTTGAACTTAAGTATACTTATTCCAACAATAAGGCTGAATATGAAGCCTTAATTGTTGGATTGGAAATATTAGTAGAAATGAAAGCACGTAGTGTGCATGCTTTTGGTGATTCACAGTTGGTCATTAAACAGCTTGCTCAAGAATACAAATGTATTAGTGAAAATCTAATAAAATATTATATTGTAGTGAGTAAGTTAATGAAGCAATTCGACGAAGTAACTGTCGAACACATTTTCAGAGGTTTAAATGAAGAGGCTAATGAATTAGCACAAGTAGCCTCTGGGTATAGAATTTCATCAAAGGTTCTTACAAATTTAATGGAAATAAGGGAATTTTTATATCCATTAGAGGAAAGAGATATACTACAAAATGATATTTCAAAAATTAATGACTGGAGGCAACCAATACTTAGTTATTTAGAAAACCCTAGTCAAGATGTGGATAGAAAGTTCAAGTACAGGGCGTCGAAATTTATGGTATTAGGAGGAGCCTTGTATAGAAAATTTGATGATGGAAATTTAGAGGTTTGCCTGAGTGAAGCAGAGGCATATATTGCCTTGGCAAAAGTCCACGAAGGGATTTGTGGAGCTCATCAGGTAGGAGATAAGATGAAATGGGTTCTTCGACGATAAATGTATTATTGGCCTACACTAGTTAGGGATTGTATAATGTTTGCCAAGTCTTGTGAAGAGTGTCAAAGACATGGCCATATACAAAATGTTCCTGCTAGTGAATTGCATTCTATAGTTAAACCATAGCCTTTTAGGGGATAGGCTTTGGATTTAATTAGTCAAATTCATCCTACGTCGTCAAAAGGACATAAATATATTTTAGTAGGAGTTGATTACTTTACCAAATGGGTTGAGGCTGTAGCCTTAAAAGATGTAACCCAGCAGGATGTAATTGACTTTATTGAAGATAATATAGTTTATCGGCTCGGGATACCACAAACTTTGACATCTGATCAAGGATCAGTATTCATAGGAAAGAAAGTTATCGAGTATGCCAGTTCAAGGAAAATTAAAATGCTCACGTCGACACCTTATTATGCTCAGGCAAATGGTCAGGTAGAGGCCATGAATAAGATAATAATAGGTTTGGTTAAAAAGCATATTGGTCGACAGCCTAGAAATTGGCATAATACCCTTAATCAAGTATTATGGGCATGTAGAAATTCACCGAGAGAAGCAACGGGCACATCACCATACAAGTTAGTATATGGTCATGATGCAGTTTTGCCTGTCGAGATTAATCTTCAATCAATTCGTATTCAAAAACAAGATGAGTTACCAGTTGAGCATTACTGGGACTTGATGTTTGATGAATTAAACGAATTAAGCGATGAAAGATTAATTGATTTGGAACATTTGATTCGACAGAAAGAAAGAATTGCAAAGTTTTATGATAGTCGAATTAAGTATAAATCTTTTAAAATTGATGATTTGGTTTGGAATGTGATTTTGCCCATGGATAAGAGGTGTCGAGAATATGGGAAATGATCTCCGAAGTGGGAAGGACCATTTAAAGTGACTAGAGTATTTTCAGAAAATGCTTATACACTTGTCAAAATTAATTTTGGTTTAAGAATTAAGTCGATTAATGGCAAATATTTGAAGCCATATAGACCAACAATGTGTGAAGTAAAAATTGACAAGGAATGAAGAAAGATTGTTCATTCATGTATTTGGTAATTACAAGTTACAATGTCATAATAATAATGCTAAACGTATGATATAACTTAATATTGCCAAAACTTTACAAAAAAAAATTACATTTAAAACTTTTGTGGTACTCCCCAAGAACCTTCCAAAGTTTGCTTGTCGATTCAGGCAGTTTGATATTCTGAATCAAGGGAATTTATTTTTGCCAATACAGCTTTGGTTTCGACCGCCCAATGTTTGGTCTTCTTGGCAATAATTTGTTGCCTGGCAACCCCTTGTTGTAATGTTGTTCGAAGTTTTTGTTTTTATCCTTCGGTTGCTTCAAGTTTTTTCTTCAAATCTTCTATTTCTTTGTCGAGCTCTACCTCTTTATTTTTGCCTTTTGCAAGATTCTCTTTCAAGAGTTCATTTTCATTCTTTGCGTCGGTCAGTTGCTTCAAGATTCTAGATTTTTCTTGGACTTCTTTGTTGTAAGCAGGAATGACTCGATGAATAGCAGGCATCTTTTCTGTTAAGCTCTGAAGAAAGTTTTTTACAGTTGTAGGAAGAGCTCGACAAGTTATTGAAAGTTGTTGGGCAAGGGGCTCAAGTTCTGTCGCAATGGTCATCATCCTTTCTTGAAGGGGTTGATCAGAACTCAGGTGTTCAAAAGAATAGGTGAAGCCGTTTTTCAATTCAGCTAAGAGTTTAGTGACTTGAAAGTCACTAGAATCTTGCCCTAGCTGCGTGGAAGAGCGAGCTGATTGAGGGGAACTCTTGTGACCGCCCGATAACATTGTGATCAGATTATTGAAGTCTGCTTCCATCTCTTTAGTATCTTCTGGCTCTGAAGTAATCAAGTCGGCCGAAGGGGATGGAGGTGGGTCGATTGGAGTAAACACTACCATGAGGGCATCCATATCAAATTCTTCTGAGTGAATTTGGATTGGATTAGCCCTGTCTGTTTGAGAAGTTCCTTCATTGTATAAGGGGACTGGAATATGCTTAGAAGTTACGACAGTTTGGGTTCCTGTCGGAGGTAGTGTAGGAATAGCAAGAATTGCAGAATTGGGAGAAGTTTGGGATTCTGGAGGATTTACTATTTCCAATCTTTGTGGGCTATTAGCTATAGCCAAATTTGCTGAATCTTATAGATGAGTAAAAAAGGTTTCAAAGACAAAAGGTTTAAGAACAAGTAATGCTTAGGAAAATATTTTAGTAAGATATATTACCTCAGGTGATTGTCGAATTGATTCCTCAATTCTTAGTTCGACAACTGGTTCATGAGGATGATCTGCTGATTGTCCAGCCTCCGGAGCCTGATATGATAGAATTAGGTGTTAAATGAGTGGTAAGAGTCAAGAATCTAAGGAAAAAGAAGTGTGTTGATTGAACTTTACCTTAGATAAAAGAAAGATGGTTTCTGTTTCTTCGATAGGAGGCTTCGAAGTAGAAATGGTGGTTTGAGTCTTCTTTTTCTTTTTCTGTAAAGGTAAAAGGGTGAGATTGTTGCCTAGTATTAGAGAATGTACAATAATACAAGGCATACCTTTGGATGATGTTCTGGAGATGGGATTGAAGATTCGATAGGAGAAACAGAAATGGCAGGAGCAGATTCGCTAATCTAAATTCAACATTAATTTAGACTTGAACAAAATTAAAAACCAAGTCTTAATATGTGGTCGGAAAAGTATGTATACCTTGAGGGTTTTTGATTTTGGAAGCTTTGAAGCAGCAGCATCATGTTTCGAAGAACTCTTTGTCGGTATTGATGCAGCTTATTTGACCTTTGAAGCCTTAGGAACGAGAGGTTTTTGGGTCTTCTTGCTTTTCTTCTTGTTTGAAGAAGTGGTTTCATCTTCTTCTTCATCATCACTTCCTTGAGGCTGTTTGTATTTTAAAGGTCTTTTTAATGGAAGTGCTGCCAGAAGAAAAATGTATTTAGTAAACGGGGCATAAAATTAAAGATAACAGAATGCAAAGAGAAAAAATACTTTCAGGTATTTCAGTGATGACTCGGGTATTCCTGGTAAATTGTTCGTACGATAAGGCAAACCGACGAGTAAACTTGACTTCTGAAGTTCTTGTAAGAAAGATATTACTCACAGAATATATCCTATCTGAAATAGGGAAGTTACCAACCCTTGTAGGTTTACCTGGGAATTCGTCGGCCAATCCAAAACGAGCACAAGGAAGAAGCATTGGCTTTAGAAAAAGGATTTGAAAAGGTTCAAGCCGTGCTAAAGGGTTTTTTTATAGAAACTGAGAGAAAATTAGTAGAACATTTTTTCTTGTGTGCTCGTTTTAGTTTGCCATGACTTCTTCACAATGTCGAACAATTAAGTTAGGAAACCTGAAGTCCCACTTGATTTTGTAATATTTTTCAAAAGCCTTGATATCTTGAATATGTTTACCTTTGGTCTTTGATGAAGGATCTTGACCCTGCACAAGAATCAGAGTTTCAGTAATGCGGTTTCGACAGGTCTCAATGTCGACATGATAAAGACTATAATATCTAGTCCACCAATCGATAAAATCCTTTGAAACTCCTCTGTAGGGGGTAAATGTAGAGATCTCGAAATGATTCTTGTGCCTTTCATTTTTTGAAGCTACTCAAACTAGATCCGACATACTTTGTAGGTGGCCATTGATGAGGTGTTCTTTGGCCCTATGAGAGAAAGGTGTTGGAATAGCTTGACAAAATCCCAATTGTCGAGCTACCGTGTTTGGCAAACACAACTCTAAAGATTTATCTGTCGAACCAGGGAGACCAGCCACCAGGACTTGTCGGCAGAGAAAGTTCAACCAAACAGAAACATTGTCGGCCTGAGTAGAAGGATCGTTGGAAATAATTAGTTGAGTAAACCTTTCGGGACCAAGAGAACGATCAGCAAATTGAGCAAAGTATATGTCTTTAATATTAAAGGAGATGGAATGAAAAATACTAAAGAAATGCATGAAATTTTTCAAATTCTGTTTATGGACTTTTTCATGTTTTACATGGCAAAGTTTAATGCCATATGTAGCAAGAGAAACTGTCAGATGAGAAGAGTTGACCAAGAAATCTCCCAATATGGCATTCAACCAAAGTTAAAGTAGCCACATTAGGCCACCAGAATTGGTTTTCTTTACCTGAGCTCTGATGCTTTGGACAATTTCACCTATACTCAAATAGAGATTGGCAAGGAGAAATTGACCAAGAGCTAGTGGTCGACCTTCATGAAGAAGGTTAGCAAGTTGAAGAAAGGATCTGGATACTTGAACCGACTTAGAACCTATAGCATAGGCTGAAAGCTAGAGAAAAAGGAAAGCTATGTGTTCTTCATCAGTCACAGGACCTGATTCAGGGGAATAAAAGCTAATGAAGTTGGAAAAGGAAGTTGGGGCTTTTGAATATATGTCGATGATGTTTGAAGGTTGAAGAACAGGTGTGATGATTTCCCCATCTGGTCGAAGACCAGTTATGGCAGCTACGTCGAAAAGTGTTGGACCCATCATGCCATAGAAAAATTGGAAGGAGTTAGTGGTTTTGTTCCAGAAAAAGAAAGAGGCACCCAACATGCAAGAATCCATTTTTATGGAATAACGAGAAAGCTGGATGCAATCAAAAATACCTATTTCCCTCTATAAGCTTTCTTTAGAAGCTTGAACTCTATCAAGCCATCAAGATACCTATTAATATGGGTAGGGGGAGTTCTAAATAACTTTTCAGATTTTTCGAAATAACTAATAGGAATGGAAGGAAGGGAAGCCAAGATAGCTTCTTGGGAACTTTTACAAGGGAAGAAAGAATTTATTTCTTCAGTAATAAATTCCTTGGGCAGAACTGGGCCCAAGAAAGCAGCCGGAGGATCCAAGGAAAGTGGAGAATCGTTAATGGGGAGAATTACCTTCGAGAGATGCCAGAGTTCAAACTTTTGTAGAACTAGGTCTTGAACGATGGCATGGTTACCCAAGTTTGCTGTTAATACGTTAGGAGTTTGAGAGCTAGAAGCCATGGGAGAAGGCACGAGTTTGCAGAGAAAAGGCGAAGGTAAAGTTGAAGGTGATGAACAGTAAAGAGAGGTGAGAGGTTGAAGATGATAAACAGTGATAAAGGAGTAAAAAGTCGCGTGAATTTGAAAAGTTATTTTTTCATGAGAAAATAGGGGTAATTATGAGCCCTATTTATTAGAAATGGCTATTTATTGTTTGCAATGATAAGCTTGATTGTGGCTGTCCAGATACTTGTGGAAGGTTCTGTTGGATTTAAAAAAAATACATATATATATATATTGAAAGGATTTTTTATTAAAATTTATCTTTCTCCTGTCGGTGTCGAAAGAAAATTTTGGGGGGCATCTGTTGGAGGTGAAAACAAAGATTTGACAATTCGTCAGTTGGATGATGGTATTGAAGAAATTTTCTAAGTATTGAGCCAACAGAAATGCTAAATGGTCAAATTGACAGAAGTATTGAATAGGAGGAGGACTCGACTCTAAAGTGGTAATTAGGTATTGATGTCGGACAGAAGAATAAATTTGACGGAAAGATTGCATTGAGTCGACGAAGAATGCTCAAAGCAGTTAAATGCTAATTCTATCAGAAAGTAGATATATGCTAGTGGCATAACTGCCAAGACGTGTTAAAATTTTAGGGTGTGAATTATTTTTGTAATTTTGTCTATAAATATCAGTAGTCACAATGTAAAAAAAGGAAGTTATTTGCTGATACATAATCCTAACATCTCAACTCGAGCAAATTAAGGGATTTTGATCCAAGTATGCATTCCCTTTTCATTTCAAGTCATTTAAATTAATGCAATATTCTTTTAAATTCCTTTACTTTTCAGTCTTGTTCTTTAAAATTCCTTTACATTTCTTTGCACTTTTACTTACTTTTCTTTACTGTTTTCTATTTAAATTCTGCACTTTAATTTTGCACCATTTACACGCTTTTAACTAATTTTCTGTATTCTTAAATTTTTGTTTAGTTTCTTTAAATTTCTTTAATCTTTTCAAAGTTTCTTTTCTGCATTTTCTATTCATTTATTTCAAATCTCGTAAATGTCTCTTGTTTACTGTCAAAACTATTTTTACAACGAGATTACCACATAACTCTGAACCCACATTCGTTTTGATATATTTATTTGTTTGTTGGAATTGTTACTAACTCTCTAAACCAAAATTCCACTTAAACACCAAGTTGCTCAAAGAATTGTCACCACCAAGTGGGAGTCAAAGGGCAATGAAGAAATAAATATGGGGAGGATGTTTCAACAGCGCTTCAAAGAGAGTCGCCACCTAAGTGAAAGGATCAAATTAATGTCATTGATCCCTTACCACAATAAGACTTTGAGTTATCTAGTGAAGGCAATCTTGCGATACTCATAAATAAGCATATAGGAGTGGAGAACTCTAAAATTCCTGGACTGAAGTCAGTTTTGAATGAGTAAATCCCTACACTAGATAATAAACCAATATTATACATGTTTAGAGACACTGAATGACTTAAGACATGGTTTCATGTCGGCCTGAGGACAATAAGCCAAGCACTAGATAGGAGGTGACCTAATCAATTGAGAAGAGTCACGCCAACTAGATTTGATCTTCTAACTCTTCTTTCTTTTAATTTTGTTTTAGCTTTTACTTGCTTGATTGTCTGCTAGTTTAGTTATTTGCTCGTTTTTGTGTGTTTGTCTTGTTTTTCCTATCACACATCACATGTTATAATTGGTTTTGTTTAGAACCTAAAGATTTAAATGACATGAACTATATGGAAGTGATTGAGTCTTGAAACTTCCTAAAAAAATAGGGTGTTCATTCACATAGACGAGTAATATGGGATTTAGGAACCTAAGAAACCATAAAAATTTGAAACAAGAACCTAAAAAATCACTACCAAAGAACCTAAACCATGGAGCCAGGGCACCCTATGGTCGTGGTGGATGTCGCCCACTGCCACAACCGTGAGAGACGTCGGGGGGCTTAGCTCGATAACACGACCATCCCCACGGTTGTATAATTAGCCCTTAGAGCTGGCACAATGGGCTGAGCCATTTTCAGGCCTGGCTAAGTCGGGCCAAGTAGTTTCGAGTTAGCATTTTGTTAACCTAACCCAACTCGTTGATGGTTGTGGGTTGGGTGGACCGGCCCATCAGTCGATAATTCTTTTATTTTTTAAAATAATGAATTTAATCTTTAAAAAAAATAAATTAGTAAAAAATAGAAAATTTAGGTTACTTAGTTTTGGACCAATGATAAATAAATTAGATAATTAGTCCAATTATCAATTGTGTTTTAATTTCTCAAGCAAAAATTTGGTAGTTTCCTTTTAGGTATATATTATTATATTAAAAAATTATTTAAAATTCAGGCCAACAGACCAAAACGGCCTGAAGCAGGCTAGCCCGATTTTGGGCCTAGCTAGATTGGGTCGGGCCATGTCGGGCCAAATTGAGTTTGGGCTTGAATTTTTTTAACCAAACCTGCATATTTTGTAAGGCTATTCAGGTCGACCCATTGGACTCAACCCATTTTGATAGCTCTATCGACCCATCTATTTCATTATACACACATACACACATACACACCTATACACTCCTACATATACCCCATACACCCCTATACCCCCTATATCTACCCAAACATACCCCAATTGATCCTAAACTTTCCTTCTATCACCCCTAAAACCTAATCTAAACCCTAGCCACCATAACCATCCTCTCTAACCCTTTTCTTAAAATGCATAATTCCCAATCTTTAATCTCCATTCATAAATCTCAATTCCCAAGCCCAAAAATCAAACCACAACCATACACAATCTCATAAAACTTATCTTACTCCTTCCTTCATAACCAAACCTTCAATACTCATTCTATTCCCAAATTCAAACCCCAAGGATGGAACCCAAGACAAGAGCAAAGTCAAAAATAAAGTTCAAGGCTACTACATCAAGAGCTTCAAGCTCGCCATCACCTCCTCAAGACGAACACCATAAAGTAGATCTCTCAATTCCTCCACTCTTTAGGAGACCTCTAATGCTAACTAGGTACATGGATGAAAACATAGTCAATGAATTAGAATTTTTGGTAGAGGTTAAGACATTGTTGAGGCGTACTAGATTGTTACAATTCTTTCAAACTAGATATCCCACATCTGAGGCCTTGACTAAAGGTTCCCTTCATCATCTTCCCACCCACTTCACCACCCTAGTTGTTTTAAATGTTATATATGCTTGACTTTGTTATATTGTTTTATTTATATTGAACATCGTGTTCTACTTTCATTATATCTATAGACGCGTCTAAGCATCATATATGATGTTTAATACTTGTTGTTAAGTTGTTTTCTGTGTTCTCAATCCTATATGTTGTTGTGCTTATAGTACATTATTTGTCTAGCTTAATTATTTAAGATAACGACATTGAGGACAATGTCGAGTTTAAGTGTGAGGGTGTGGTATTTAACTTGCAAATATTTTTGGCTATGATGATGTTATTTAATTTGTGCGTTAACTGAACTAAAGATTCAATGTTTGTTTGTTTTTCTATTTTATACATGTGTGTTTGTTTTTATTTTTTATTTTTTAGTGTTTATTGAGTCGGCTTAGGTGATTCCTCCCGTTCGAAACCTTTTATAGAGGGATGTAAATAGTATTAACCATAAAAAATATTTTAATTTTCTATTTAATTAAATAGCAAGCGTCTGCTTTGACAAATAAAATAATCAAGACCTTGCACTCAAATTCCTAAATTAAACACTAAATAATTTTTGAACCTTAAAAGACAATATTTGCTTTGAAAGGATGACATAAGTAACAAAAGAAGTTGATACATGATAGCTTAGGATAGCCTAAGTGGGAGTAGTTCATTATTGTTATTCTTGTTTAGCTTGGTACAATTTGCTTTCTGAGTATGCTTTCTATAGACTTTTTGATTGAATCTATAAATTTCTAGAGACGGTTTATGTGAATTTTAGTAATTTCTAAAGTACCTCACCAATCCTAGAACAACTCTGCTAGACTTGTTGAGGTGAAATCCTAGTGTTTTACGTTCTAAGAAAGATGATTTGGGAATTCTTTGTTTAACCTTTAGCCTTACTACATATCTTAACCCAACAAAATTTTCCCTACTAACCCTTTGAAGCATAAACACTTAGCATTTTTCGTTGTTTTAACCCACACAACACCTTACCTTTTAACTTAAATACTAAACCAACCCTTTGAGAGTAGAAATTATGTAAGGAAGTGAAAAAAAAAAAACACATTAGGAAATCAACATAAAAAAGGGGAAGAAAAATAAAGGAAGTTAGTGAAAGAAAATCCACCCAATAGTATCAAAGAAATAAGTGTGCGGGTGGAAATAAAAAAAAAGAAAGAAAATCATTAATCTAGTAAGGATAAGAGCTTGCGATGTATAGATTAGGCGCATGGCCATAAGTTTGAGTCTAAGTGAAGTCGTTCATAAAATAAGAAAAAGGTGTTATGCTAGTTGTGCAAAAGAAAGGAACTTCCCTTGTTACTATAATCTATTATCTAATGTCTTTTAACTTTTCTTGTTATGGTTTCTCTCTCACTTTTGTTTTATCATTATCCTTTTTCTGGTTACTAACCTTAACCCCTTGACCTCGTTACAACTTTAACAAAGACATTTTGATCTCTTAAAATATGAGTGCTATATTAGTGAAGATAGGAATAGTAGTTTTGCCTATGGGATTAGGAGTTCAATGAATTCATAGAGATATTAGGAATTACTTGGTTTGCATAAACTCATCCGATTATCAATGGATTCATAAGATTGGTTGAGGATTACATGCTTGGTTATGTGTTTTGTCCCTTGTTAAGCTTGAATGCATGAATGGATAATCAAACTCTTGATGCTTGACTAAGTTGTCATTGTATTGATTTATTGGAAGTTTTTATGGGATCTGGATTTACAATCTTTGATGTTTCATGAAAAAGGTACCACTTGTTAAAGTTTTAATCTTTCTCCATGTTTGCTTGAGGACAAACAAAGTTCAAGTATGAGGGTATTTGATAGGTTGCAAATAATGCATAACTTTGATATTTAATTAATATTGTATTAGATATTAATTATAATTGATTAGTCACTTTCAATAAATATTATGATTATCACCTTTTTTAGATGGCTAGCTGAATTTATTACATAATTTCATTAACTAGTCATTAATTGCAAAGATTATATTTGATCTTGATTTAGTAAGTCATAAATGCACTTATTATAGTGATATATCTTGTAATTATTGTGATGACTCTTCCACTTGCTCTTTAATTGTAATTAATGATATTTATTATGGCTTGATATGCATGATATCTCATTGACTTTATTCGGTTTTATAGGAGATCCAATCAACGGAAATAAGAAACACAATCAAATCTAACTTAAGTTACTTTGTTGTCTGATCTCTGAGTAGCATTTTGGGAATATCTCAAATTACAAATATGATATCGAGCTTATTCCAATGGCATTGGAAAGCTAATTAAGACATAGGCGCTAAAATTTCATGTTTACCTCTTTTGCTAATTCACGCGTCTAAGTTGTGAAAATAGCTGAGCATGATGACAACACTGATACTGTCGTTGGAGTACAAAATCATGTCCAAGAATTTGGGCTGTGCGATCCATATTTGAGTTGCTCAGCATGATTTAAGTTGAGTTTTGGGTCAAATGATTCATGGACAAGATTCACCTTCCAAAATACAACACACTCGTTTTCTATTTAAATGTTATTAAGCCACACATCAAAGTGTGTACGACAAAGAAGAGATAAAGTGAGGAATGGTGAAGCGATAAGGTGTAAGCAAGAGCAAAAGAATTGAGAGCAGTTACCTTGAGATTTCCATTTCCATATCTAATAGTAAGATGTCACCGAAGATCAAAATCCATGCAAAATGATTGAAGAAGACAACTATGCTAAACTTTTTCTTCTCTTGAATTTCTTATTGTGTTCTTCATGGCTATATCTATGTTTACTTTCACTATGCTAGACTTGATCTAGTCTTGGTTAAGGGTGATGTCGAAGCCTTAGACTTTGACTATGTTTGTTTGACATAAATGTTATTTTTCCTTTCTTATTTGAGATTGTTTGTGTTCATCTGTTCTTAATGTTTATGATGCATGTTTTGATGTGTTTAGAACTGCGGCTAAACAAGGTCTTTTAATGTTTCTATTGCTAGCTTAGGAATTTGCTAACCAGTAGACTTTGGGTTTTCCTAACTTAGTAGCAAATCATGGATAGTGGGGAGGTGCTCGTTATCTTTGGTGAGAACACAACATAAGTCTGAATATTCATTCTCCAAGTGAATGTTGCTTAGAATAACCTAATATCTTTTTCAACTTAATGCGACAGCCATAAATGAGTCTGGATAAGTTGGGTGTTTATGATCTGAAATTAGGTAGTGACTAGAACTCATGCCTAATGACAAACTAAGGAAAGATGATGGTAGTCAAGTTAGAACCTTGATTATCACTACAAAAAAATGCATAAATTACGGCAATTATTTTTGCATATTACAGTAATTTTAACTGTCATTTTTTGCATTAGCGGCAGTTTCTAAAACTGACGTAATTAACTTCACCATTTGGTATAATATGATGATTTTCCATTAACCGCTACGACAACCGCCACAATTTTATCGTGTATAAAATGGAGGTTTCATGGTGCATAAAACAGTGATTTATGACTGTCGTAATTCACCTAAAAAATTACAGTTTAATTGTGTATAAAATGACAATTTCAAACTGCCATAATTTACATCAAATTATGACAGTTTAGAACTACTATAAATTATAAATAATTACGACAATTTTATGACGGCCATAATTTACATCAAATTACGGTAGTTTAGAATTGTTGTAATTTATAGATAATTATGGTAATTTTATGATTGTCATAATTTACAGATAATTATGACAGTTTAGAACTACTATAATTTACAGCAAATTATAGCAGTTTTAAAATGTTGTAATTCACAAAAAAAGTGTAGTTTACTTTCATGATTATAGCGGTTCTTAACTACCCTAATGTGCTAAATGGTGATGATATTTATAAACCCACCATGACTGACACAATGTAAGGTATTTTTCATGTTTATTATGATAATTTTTGTTTGTCAAAACCCAAAAATATAAATATAATAATTTTGCTTAATGAAATGTAAAAAAAATACTCATTAAGTTAATTAACTAAATATCAAATTTAACATAAGTACATTAGCTCAATAATTGCAAATTATAAGTCATCAAAGTTTTGAGAAATAACATCCTAAATAGTAACAAGAGCACACAAGTCAAATAACTCCAAATTATAGATAAGTCTTAAAAGTTTTGAGAAATAACATCCTAAATAGTAATTCATTTGGCAACAATTAGTAAATTGATTAATGAGGACTCGAAATATCCACTCATTGATGAGTGTTACTTCCATTACATGATCTTTTTGGGTCATTAGGCGATAGAGCCCCACTACCTTCATCTGGTACCTACAAGAAGGACAAAATTATGCTTGAGATTATCCAAACACAGCATTAATTATGGCTATACAACACTACAGGCAATATATTATTAAGAAGGAAATGACTTAATTGAACCATAAATCTGTAAAAATCCAACATCATTTAAGCAACATATTATAATCCTTAATAATTTCACAGATCCAGAATTACCCAATCAAAATACAAACTAAAATATCTAACCATAAGCATGCAGACAAGACTCATAATTAAACAAAACAGGACCCATATACTTAATCTCAAGTCAATTTGAAGTTAAACAAAACAATTTTTCAATAAGCCTATTGGTGACACAAGATCAATGACATACAAGATTAATTCCTAAACAACCAATAACAAGAATCAAGGTATAGAAAGCTTTTTGCTGTAAAGAAATTCTAAAAACTAGTAAAAAGTAACAAATCTCTCAGCTCAACTAATTGCCTTTCCTTTCTTTTTCTTACGGCTGGGACTAGCACACAGCACATAGCACACAATCAATGGTACCAAAAGTCAAAAAATAAAAATAAAAACTCAAAACAACCTAACATTGTGCACTTCTCTCTCTTCTCTCTCCTTTACTACATCGTTGGCATTGCACCCCCCTCTACTTCTGTTTTGTCTTAATAACAACAACTAGCCATAGATATTGTTTTCTTTTTATATTTAAAATTAAAAATTAAGAAAAAAAATAAGGGTGCAGATTTAAGTTAACGAAGTGAAGGTCATTGCTTCTGGAACAATTGGCCTTTTGGTCTCGAACTGGAAGCATAATAATAGTAAAGTTGTATTGCCAAAATTGAGCCAGATGTTTTGTCTCTTCTCATAGCATGAGTACTTGATAGGCAACTGAGCTAAAAAAATAGTAAAGTTGGTGTTGTTTTGCCGTTCTGATGTTGAAGACTGTGTCTTACTAGTTCTTGGATTAGGAAATATGGTCACTTAGGGCGTAACTAAAATTTAATTCGGGAGCTAATGTACAGACAAATCATAGTACATTAGTATTGTGAAACAAAAAAAAACTCTCATTATGCACCTCATTATGCCCTTCATTTAATGTCTCTTATCTATTAATAGCCTTAGAAGACATACCAGGTTCATTAAGATTATGTCTGGCGAACCCAAATGCATCATTGATCATGGTTTCCATTGGATTTTGGGGCTGAATTCAAAAGCCTCAGACTCAATTACATTTGATTCTTCACCATGCCAATACTAAACTTTGTAATTTTCTAGAAAATGCCGTAAAGTTAGGTGTTATTGAACTACTTCTCTTGTTTGCTACTTCTTATAACCACACTTTGAACATGGATACTTAATTTTACACCTGTCAATAGACTGATGTTGAAATGCAAAATCCAAAAACTTGCTTAACCCAACCACATATTCAGTTGTGTTCCGTGGTTTACTAATCCAAGACTTATCCATCGGCATGACTAGAAAGGAAAATATAATATTACAATCTAAAATTAATACAATGGTGTAAATTTAAATGGTGATATATGAGAAAAGAAGATAACAGTATAATTAAGACTTCCATTGCAAATTTACAACTATAGGAGGATAACATGTATACCTTTGTGAAATGCAACTTTCTTCAAATCTTGGCCAATGGATCTGAGAAACAAAACAATAAAGGTGAAGTCTAACATACAATTAGTGGTATCATATTTTGTACTAATTAACTATTGCCTTCCACTACAACAATTAATGATTTCTATTAAGTGGAGTAGACAATGTTGATGTAATCGTTAAGGGGCCAAATTGAAAACAGAAAATAAGTTAAGAAATCAAAGTACCTTTTATCTTGATAGCATTGTCTTGTTATAAGGTAATCCTAAGTTGACATACAACAAGCATAAGTTATAAAAATGTTGTCACCTAAAATTAAATCTAAGTAAATAAATCCAATACTTAGCATATAAGACATAAATAAACAAGAGTTTAGAAAGTATTTGATATGCAAAATTATGACAAAAACATAATTGAATCCTAACCTTAATTATTTATCAACTATTGGCCATAAGTTGGCTTATTAATGTCTACATTTGTAAAGATTGAACTGGTTGAGGTGCAAGTTTATTTGATGAAGCTGACCTCTATGATGATAGAGAATGTTGAGTCTGTGATTGCTTATGTCCCTAAAGCATGTCAAATAGTTTTTGATGATAACAAAGGCCACAATGAAGATCAAGTGCAAAAGAGAAGATCAAGCGCAAAAGGAAAAATCAAGATCAAAGAAAGAAGTCAAGAGGTTTATTTAGTTATAAGACTTAGAACATTAATGTTAAATGCTCTCAAGATTTCTCAAATGGTTTTTCAATATATGATTTCAAAA
The DNA here is from genome assembly GCA_029884595.1 of Ormosia semicastrata. NCBI lineage: Eukaryota > Viridiplantae > Streptophyta > Magnoliopsida > Fabales > Fabaceae > Ormosia > Ormosia semicastrata. The sequence continues at coordinate 24,915,242 of JAQQTO010000063.1, forward strand.
TAAGTGAGAAATTTCAAAGTTAAACATGGCTTTCAAGAAAACTTGAGTTTCAACCTTAAATCTAACACTCTTAAAAAAATTTATGTTTAATCAAGTATCTTGAGGTGTTAGAAATGACTTACAAGCTTTATTGGACTTGAATAATGTGTTCAAAGGCCAATGTAATCGATTGCATGATGTTTGTAATCGATTACATAGCAAACAGAGGCCTTGTAATCGATTACATGAGCAATGTAATCGATTACAAGCAAGTCAGAGGCTATGTAATCGATTACACAGTATATGTAATCGATTACACTAAACCCAGAAAGGCAAGAACACATTCAAAAAGTCATGTAATCGATTACATGGATATTGTAATCGATTACAAGCAAGTCAGAGGCCATGTAATCAATTACACAGTATATGTAATCGATTACACAGAGCCCAGAAAGCCAAGAACACGTTGGAACAACAATGTAATCGATTACATAAGTTGTGTAATCGATTACACGAACCCTGACAACGTCCAACGACTATATTAAATGCATTAAATGCATGCCCAAACCACTCCAACGACTCTATTAATTGAGAAACTTATAAATACCAAAGTTGGGTCTTTATTTGAGGTTGACCTTGAACTAAAAACTGATCACCAATACTTCTAAACGTGAATCAATCCTCAAATCCACTTCTTGCTCTATTTTTCGTTAAAAACGTGAAAAATCTTTGAGAGCATATTAGAGCTTCAATTTGTAATCATCTGCTCTATTGAGAGCTTCATTCAATCTATCATTATTGCTTTGTAAAAAGGGTGAGGTATCCCTTCAAAAGTGTAAAGGGTGAGGTATCCATTAGTTGAAGAGACTCAAGCTCCAAGGGTGAGGTATCCCAAAGTGTTGAGTGCTTAAGGTTGTAGTGGTTGTCAAGCACCCATTGAAACTTGAAGATATAGTGGAAAATCTCAAGTTGTTGCTTGGGGACTGGACGTAGATCACAAGTGGATTGGTGATCGAACCAGGATAAATCATTGTGTTTATTTTCTCTAAACCCTTCTCTTTACATTAAGTACTGTTTCATTGATTTGCTTGAATATTGGTACTTTGGCTATTGCATTTATAAGTAAAAGTGTTTATCTTTTATATCCAATCATCTTTAATCATCAATTAGCTTCAACAAAAATTGTTTATCAAATGATTTGCGAAAGATTTGCGAACTTAGTTTTCATACTCAATTCACCCCCCCTCTTGAGTATTGAGGCCACTTAGTAACAAGTGGTATCAGAGCTAGACTCTTGTATAAAGAGCTTAGCAGCTTCAAGAGAAATGATGGCTTCAAATGGTTTTTCAAATGAAGGTTCTTCTATAAACAGACCTCCTTATTTCAATGGGGATGGTTATGCCTATTGGAAAAAAAGGATGAAAATTTTCATTGAAGCTATTAACTTAGATGTGTGGGACGCCATTGAAAATGGTGCTTTTGTTCCAACACAATCTAAAGATGGTGTGAAAATTAATACACCTAGAAATGAATGGACCGATGATGATAAAAAGAAGGTTCAATACAATTTGAGAGCCAAGAACATCATCACCACATCCTTGGGGTATGATGAGTTCTTTAGGGTGTCAAATTACAAGACCGCAAAAAAAATGTGGGATACCCTACAAGTAACTCATGAAGGTACTAGTGAGGTCAAACGATCTCGAAAAAACACTCTCACTCATGAATACGAATTATTTAGAATGAACCAAGGTGAGAGCATTCAAGATATGCAAAAGAGGTTTACTCATATTGTTAATCATCTTATCTCATTGGAAAAAACATTTCCAAATGAGGATCTTATTAACAAAGTCTTGAGATGTCTAAGCAGGAACTGGCAGCCCAAAGTAACAGCGATTGCGGAATCAAGAGATTTATCAACAATGTCTCTAGCCACCTTATTTGGGAAGCTTCAAGAACATGAGCTGGAACTAAATAGGCTCAATCAAAATGAAGAGCATGACAAAAAGAAAAAGGGAATCACACTCAAAGCCACCTCCTCTACAATTGAAGATAATGATGAAGATGGTGAAGAGGATGGTGAAAGTGTTGAGCTAAGTGAGGAGAATCTTAGTCTCCTTGTGAGAAAATTTGGAAGATTCCTAAAGAATAAAGGATTTCAAAGAAGACCACCCTTTTCTCAAAAGAATGTGTATCACAAAGGAGAAGGATCCTCTACTCCTCCAAAATGCTATGAATGTGGAAAACCGGGGCACATGAAAATGGAGTGTCCTATGTATCTCAAGAAGACGGAGAAGTTTGAGAAAAGGCCTTCTAAGGAAAGGAAAGGAAGAAGAGCATATATAGCTTGAGAGGACAATGACTTAAGCTCTTCCGACGATTCGGAGAATGAAGAAGCCCATCTTTGCCTTATGGTTCAAGGAGAAGAAAGTGAAGAAAGCGACACCGAGGTGTGCTTGAAGACCAAGAGCTTAAGTTGGTATCTTGATAGTGGTTGCTCCAAGCACATGACCGGTGATGGCTCCAAGTTCTCCTCCCTTACACACAAGAAATATGGTCATGTCACATATAGTGATAATAACAAAGGGTTTCTTGGAATTGGCAAAGTTAGTAAGATCCCTTCACCATCTATTGATAATGTTTTACTTGTTGAAGGACTTAAACATAATTTGCTTAGTATTAGTCAATTATGTGATAAAGGCAATCAAGTTATATTTGATTCCTCTTGTTGCATAATTGAGGAAAAGGATGATAAGCAAGTTAAGTTTGTTGGTCATAGAGTCAATAATATATATATGATTAGTCTCGATGATATCTCCTCAAATGATGCTAAATGCTTTATGAGTAAAGAAAATGATTCATGGTTACGGCATAGAAGAATTGCTCACATTCACATGGATCACTTAAACAAATTAGTTTTTAAAGAACTAGTAATTGGTCTTCCAAGGCTCAAATTTGAAAAAGACAAACTTTGTGATGCATGTCAAAAGGGAAAACAAGTAAATGTCTCTTTTAAAGCTAAAAACATAGTTTCAACTTCTAGACATTTACAACTCTTGCATATGAATCTTTTTGGTCCCTCTAGAACTATGAGCTTTGGTGGGAATTACTATGCATTAGTGATTGTGGATGATTTTTCTAGGTTTACATGGACATTATTCTTGGCCCACAAAAATGATGCTTTTCAATCATTTAGAAAACTTGCCAAAGTTATCCAAAACGAAAAAGGTTTTTGTATTGCATCCATAAGAAGTGATCATGGTGGTGAATTTGAAAATCATGAATTTGAAGCTTTTTGTGATGAACATGACATTGAGCATAATTTTTCTGCCCCTAGAACACCACAACAAAATGGTGTTGTAGAAAGGAAAAATCGATCTTTAGAGGAAATAGCAAGAACTATGCTCAATAAGGCCAACCTTCCTAAGTACTTTTGGGCAGATGCGGTTAACACCGCTTGTTATGTTATGAATAGAGCCCTAATAAGGCCAATTTTAAAGAAAACCCCATATGAATTGTACAAAGGAAAGAAACCTAATGTGTCACATTTTCATGTCTTTGGATGTAAATGCTTTGTTTTGAATAATGGAAAGGATCACTTGGGGAAGTTTGATGCAAAATCTAATGAGGGAATATTCATTGGTTATTCTATTCATAGTAAGGCCTCTAGAGTTTATAATAAACGAACTATAACCATAGAAGAGCCCATACATGTTGCATTTGATGAAACTAACCCAAATGAGCCGAGAAAGGAGCTTATTGATGATGTTGTAAAAATCTTGGCAAAAACACACTTGAAAAATCAAGAGAAAGAGTCCAAGAAGCAAGAAGAGAGACTCCTTGATCACTTATGGCAAAAAGATTCAGAAATCTTGGATCTACCCAAGGAATGGAGGACTTCAAGATATCATCCTCTTGACAAGGTGATAGGTGATGTATCAAAAGGGGTAATCACTCAAAACTCACTTAGAGATGCATATAATCACCTAGCCTTTATCTCTCAAGTTGAACCTAAAGACATAAATGAGGCCATTAATGATGAGCATTGAATCTTGGCCATGCAAGAAGAACTAAACCAATTTGAGAGAAATCAAGTTTGGGAATTAGTTCCAAGGCCCAATGATCATCCTATAATTGGTACCAAATGGGTCTTTAGGAACAAACTTGATGAAACGGGCTTAATAATAAGAAATAAAGCTAGGCTTGTAGCTAAAGGATATAATCAAGAAGAAGACATAGACTATGAAGAAACTTATGCTCCCGTAGCTAGGTTAGAGGCCATTAGAATGCTACTTGCATATGCTTGCATCATGGATTTCAAACTCTATCAAATGGATGTCAAAAGTGCATTTTTAAATGGTTTTATACAAGAAGAAGTGTATGTAGAACAACCTCCTGGTTTTGAGGATTTTGAAATGCCCAACCATGTTTTTAAACTAAAAAAGGCCTTGTATGGCTTAAAACAAGCTCCTAGAGCATGGTATGAAAGGTTGAGCAAATTCCTTTTGGAAAAAGGTTTTTCTAGAGGCAAAGTTGACACTACCCTTTTCATAAAACATAAAATGCATGACATACTTCTAGTTCAAATCTATGTTGATGACATTATATTTGGAGCTACTAACAACTCTCTTTGTAAAGAATTTTCAAATATTATGCAAAGTGAGTTTGAGATGTCTATGATGGGTGAGCTCAATTTCTTCCTTGGTCTCCAAATCAAGCAAATAAGAGAAGGAACATTCATAAGCCAATCCAAGTATTGCAAGGAGCTGCTCAAGAAGTTTGGAATGGACAATGCCAAGCATATGGCTACTCCTATGGGCACCTCTTGCTATTTGGACAAAGATGAAGGAGGTAAATTAGTAGAAATTACGAAATATAGAGGTATGATTAGCTCACTCCTTTATCTCACTGTAAGTAAGCCTGATATAATGTTTAGTGTATGCATGTGTGCTAGATATCAAGCTAATCCTAAAGAATCACACCTAAATGCTGTTAAAAGAATAATGAAATATCTAATAGGCACATTACAAATGGGTTTATGGTACCCTAAAGGTGCCTCATGTAGTCTTATTGGATATTCCGATTCTGATTTTGCTGGGTGCAAAATGGATAGAAAGAGCACTAGTGGGACATGCCACTTGCTTGGAAGCTCACTAGTTTCTTGGCATCGCAAGAAGCAAAATAGTGTGGCACTGTCTACAGCTGAAGCTGAATATGTTGCAGTTGGGAGTTGTTGTTCTCAAATCCTTTGGATGAAACAATAAATCTTGGACTATGGTCTTGAGCTTGATCACATTCCTATAAGATGTGATAATACTAGTGCAATCAATTTGTCCAAAAATCTCATTTTGCATTCTAGGACTAAACATATTGAAATAAGACATCATGTCATTAGAGACCATGTTCAAAAGGGTGATTGTATGCTCGAGTTTGTAGAAATCACTAAGCAACTAGCTGACATTTTCACTAAACCCCTAGTAAAAGAAGCATTTTTCTATATAAGAAATGAACTTGGTATATTGGATCAATCATGCATAAATTAACTATTTACTGCATAATCCTAAAACTAATGCATAAACTTGCATTTTTCTGCATAATCATGCCAAATTGCTGCATAATATCTGAATGTTTCATCATATTTGAATCTAATACTGACTTGAGCATCGGAGATTTCTCCTAAGTTGTTTTACAGGTGCTCCCTCATGCCCAAGACTCCCAAGTAACTCAACATCCTCAAAATTTCACCCAAAATGGTGAAATTCTTGGTAAAAATGGTAATTTTGATCAATTATGCGAGTTGAATCATAATATGATTAGATTATATGTTTGAATGATGATTTGAATTGATCTAAGTTGCTTTGGAACTGATTTGGATGGATTAAAGTTGATTATATGCTGTTTGGAATGCAAAATTTGAGTTAAAGAGTGCTGGTAATCGATTACAATGCCTTTGTAATCGATTACACAGGTTCTGTCATGCATGTAATCGATTACACAACTTTTGTAATCGATTACAATCAACTCAGAACTCAGGTAATCGATTACATCAACTATGTAATCGATTACAAGGTTCCCAGAAAGCATGTAATCGATTACACTAAAAATGTAATCGGTTACATACCCACCAGAATGCATGTAATCGATTACACACTCAATGTAATCGATTACACAGGGTCTTTTAAAAGGTTTCTGACGCGCGTAGAGCTCATTTTTCAGAACCTATTCATCTTCTTCGTCCTCCTCCATTGCTCCCACGCACCCCAAACCTCTCAAACCTCAAAATCTCTCATTTCTCACTCAACTTTCCATCAAAATCCCTCATTTCACCTCTCTCAATCTCGGAAAACCCCTCTCCACACAACCCATCTCTCCAAATCTCCTCACATCCCTCACCCAAATCTCCCCATATTCTCTCACGAACCCCATCTCCATTTCTCCGCCCTAACCTCGTCCCTCTCTCTCTCCTCACTCATCCCCAACCATTTACCACTCATCCCACTCTACTCATTCTCATCAATGGCTGAATCCTCTCATCGCTCAAAGCGCCCAAGAATAGGGGCTGCCATTGGAGGGTCTTCTGGTGGTGCCTCACGTAATATATCTGGCCTGGACCCCACGAGACACTTCTCTACTGTGAAGCGAGCTGAGTTGTTCTGGAAGAACTTCCAGCTTCACAAGATCATCTCTCCCAGATATCTTCCCATCACCTTCTGCGAGAGTGAACCTTTAGCGAGCTTTAGAACCATAGAAAATTTAGGCTTGCTAGGTTTCCTGAGCATAGAGAAAGCCATCTATCCTAACCTTGTGTGAGTCTTTTATGCGAACCTGAAAGTTGAGGATAATTGCATAATCTCTGAAGTGAAAAAGCAACAAATAAGGTTAACCATGGCTGAGTGGTATAGGCTCACAAAGCTCACTCCTGATGGAGCTCACTTCTGTGGGAATGCCAATGTCTGGGGGCATGAGTTTGAGCACAAGGCTGTTATTCTCTCATTAATTAGGACTGGCCACTCCCCCCTAGTGATCCTAAAAAAAGAATTATGGCCACTGGCCTAACTATGAAGAACAGGGTTCTCCACTATCTTTTGGTCCGTGGATTGATTCCCAGGAGAGGGAATTACTCCTAAGTCCTTAAGGATGATATGGTGACCTTATGGGTAATGACCACCGGGCGGCCAATTAACTGGGGTTATTACATTTTAGAGTATATGCTGGATGTCAAGAAAAAGAAGAACTCTGCTCTTCCATTCACCATGTTAGTAACCACCATCCTAGAGCACTGTCGCATTTCGCTGGCTGAGGAATCTAAGGACACCAACTCGAAGGGACCACAATCCATTGGCCTGCATACCCTGAAGAAGCTCCAGCTCTACAAAGTGTATGATAGGTGGCATTACATCGCTCATGGCACTTTTGGTCATATCCATCACGATCCGGATAGTGACGATGATGAGGAGGCTCAGCATCCTGCCCCTGCTCCTGCTCCTGCTCCCACTCCTACTACTCTTGATCTTCTGCTCCAAGAAATGCACAACCTGAGTGCTAATGTAAACACATGCATGGATCATATAGAGTAGAAGATTGGCCATCTTAAGCTGAGGATGGACTACTCAGATCAGGAGCTTGCCTCCATTCGATCTCTCCTGGGTGGACCTCCTATTCCTCAGAACGCTGCTGCTGCACCTCCCACATCCTCTGCCTCTCCGGTTCCCCTGTCCTTCGCTGGTCCATCTAGAGTCCCTGCTGATGATGAGGAGCTTCTGGACTCTGACGACGATCTTGAGCCCAGTAATGATAACGATGATCTAGGAGACACTGCTGCGGATCCAGAGGGTGATGTCTTTTGTGACAGCGAGGCTACCGATAGTGATCATGGCTCATTGCCTTGATGCTTTTTGTTTTGATAACTACCTTGTATTTATTTTATTTTGACTCGATTATATTACATTGGTATACATTTATGGTTTTTTTTTTTTTGGTTATTGGCTACTCTTGGTTGTGATAAGTTCCCTTGTACATCTTTGATTAATAATATCTGAACTTGTTTCCGCTTTGAATGTTTGGCTGTTTGATAATATTGATTGGTCTGATTAATCGTTGGATCTCTTGTTCTGGCAAAATTTGGGGAATCATGAAATATAGCTGTTATGCTATCCATTTTTTTTTAAATGCTTATGTCTTTTTGATAATGCCAATGGGGGAGAAAATAAGGAAAAATGAAATGAAATCTAATTAAAGGTTGCATGAGTACGGGGGAGTTATTGAGCTTTTGAGCTATTAAGCTTTTCATATGCAAAATCTAACCCAATATCATGCATAAACTCCGAGGGAGCATTGCGCTTAAATAACTATTATATACAAATGCAAAAACTCCTTCTTTTTCCTATGATCAGTTTGTCATCATTAAAAAGGGGGAGAATGTGATTGCTTATGTCCCTAAAGCATGTCAAATGGTTTTTGATGATAACAAAGGCCAAAATGAAGATCAAGTGCAAAAGAGAAGATCAAGCGCAAAAGGAAAAATCAAGATCAAAGAAAGAAGTCAAGAGGTTTATTTAGTTATAATACTTAGAACATTAATGTTAAATGCTCTCAAGATTTCTCAAATGGTTTTTCAATATATGATTTCAAAATAAGTGGAAAATTTCAAAGTTAAACATGGCTTTCAAGAAATCTTGAGTTTCAACCTTAAATCTAACACTCTTAAAAGGATTTATGTTTAATCAAGTATCTTGAGGTGTTAGAAATGACTTACAAGCTTTATTGGACTTGAAAAATGTGTTCAAAGGCCAATGTAATCGATTACATGATGTTTGTAATTGATTACACAACAAACAGAGGCCTTGTAATTAATTACATTACTCATGTAATCGATTACAAGCAAGTCAGAGGCTATGTAATCGATTACACAGTATATGTAATCGATTACACTAAGCCCAGAAAGGCAAGAACACGTTCAAAAAGTCATGTAATCGATTACATGGATATTGTAATTGATTACACTGCAAGTCAGAAGTCATGTAATCGATTACATGGATATTGTAATCGATTACAAGCAAGTCAGAGGCCATGTAATCGATTACACAGTATATGTAATCGATTACACAGAGCCCAGAAAGCCAAGAACACGTTGGAACAACAATGTAATCAATTACATAAGTTGTGTAATCGATTACACGAACCCTGACAACGTCCAACGGCTATATTAAATGCATGCCCAAACCACCCCAATGGCTCTATTAATTGAGAAACTTATAAATACCAAAGTTGGGTCTTCATTTGAGGTTGACCTTGAACCAAAAACTGATCACCAATACTTCCAAACGTGAATCAATCCTTAAATCCACTTCTTGCTCTGTTTTTCGTTAAAAACGTAAAAAATATTTGAGAGCATATTAGAGCCTCAATTTGTAATCATCTGCTCTATTGAGAGCTTCATTCAATCTATCATTATTGTTTTGTAAAGAGGGTGAGACATCCCTCCAAAAGTGCAAAGGGTGAGGTACTGATGCGTAAGGATATAGTGATTAAAATTCAGATAAAAATCAGTTGTCAGGCCCACCAGAAAATAAAAAAACCTTACAAGTAGTTGTAGTTAGTAAGGGTCGATCCACAGAGAACCAATTCAATTAACACTATCAAATAATTTCCAATTCAAACTCTGATTAACAATAAACAGTAAAAAGGGAGTTTTTGGAGTTTTGATGAACAATGAACAGCTTCAAAGGCAATAACAATAAATCAACTGAAATCAACAATATAAGAAAATTGGTTAAGAGATTGAATCCACCACTAGATTTATATGATGATGTAAATCCATATATCCTTTTATTCCAACATGCTCAATTATGTTTTTATGCAATTGTGAGAGTAAATCTCTATTTTCCTTACGTGTTGGCCAATTTAGCAACCGCTCAAATCAACTCCTAATCACTGATTAGTCATAAAGCAACCGCTCTTACAACTATCCAACAATTGCATTAAGATTTAGAAAACTAATCACACTAAGATCTAATCACACACCGGGATTAAATTATTTAGAACATATATTTCTCTAGATCTATTACCGCAATCGCGCATAATAAACCCAGATCTACCACTTTGATAACTGGCAAATAGCATAAAGATAATTATACCCACATGAACATCATATATTCCACTAGATCTACTACCGTAACAGCGCATAATAAACCCAGATCTACCACTTTGAAAGTAGGAACAAGTACAAAAACCTTCATACCAACAATAGATTCAGAAATATATGAATAAAGACATAACTGTGTTGAAATAATCAAATATGCAAGATTCACAACATCAATACTAGTGGTTTCATCACTCCCTTAACCAAGGGAGGTTTAGTTACACATAGCTAGAAGGAAATCACAAGAAAAACTGAGAAAGAACAACATGAGAAACAAAGTGCAGAAGAAAAACTAAAGCAAACAAGTTTCTGAGGATTGGGGATGATGGATCTCCGATTGCTCGAGCCCGAGACTCCAATCTTTGATCCAAGACTCCCCTCTCATTCTCCAAGGAGTTGTAGCTGCTCTCCTTGGTCAGAACTCTCTTCAAAATGTGCCAAGAGTGTCAATATATAGGCCTCCACCACAAACTTCGCGTAGAAGTCTCAATAATTGAGTTTCTGGCATGAATACATGGCCGTGTATGCATATACGGCCTAGGCCGTGTATGACACTGAGTTTGGGGGCAAAATTTCACTATTTCAATTGCAAAGTCAGAGGCATACACAGCCTAGGCCGTGTATTCTCACACGGCCTAGGCCGTGTATTCTCACACGGCCGTATATTTTTACGCAACCTAGGCCCTGTATTCTGACGCAGGCCCTGTATTCTGACTCTGGCCCTGTAATCTAACTTCCAAGCTCAATATGACCCATTAGACCTCCAAATTTGGAAAAGTGTTTAACATGAAAGTTGTAGATTTGGATCTTACTATCAACCATCAAAATTTCAGCCCATTTGACAACTTGTAGCTCGAGATATCTCATGAACAGTATGCAAAGGTCAAGCTATCAGGATCAGCACCCTAGTTCTTGCTTCAACTCCAATTTGAGTTATCCAAACGTGTGATTGGGCCTTTGAGGTTTTCATGAAAGTAGTAGAGAATTGTCTTAGCTTTCCTACAAGACCAAAATCACATCAATCAGATATTTGAAACTCAAATTATAGCTAGTTTACTGAACATTGTCAAAGAGATAAATTAGGGCTAATTCATGCAATAATTCTCTTAATGATCTAATTAGGCTCAATATCATAAAATGTGTCAAAACCAACTTAATTAAACCTAATTAAACCTTAAGAAGCCCAGTGACTAAAAAGCATAATTCAATTATGAGTGCAAATGAACACATTTAAGCAAAGTTTCACAGTAATGTTCCAATTAGAGTTTGATATCAGAAACTAAGCTAACTGATGACAATTAAGCACAAATGGAGTTCAATGAATCAATTATAAGGCGATTAAAATATAGGAATAATTAACAGATCAATTACCCCCACACTTAGCCTATTGCACTCCTGGGCAAAAATATATAGTTCAACACAGTTTCACAACAAGCTAAGCAAATGCAGAATAATGAGCAAAGACCTTTATGCATTTAGTTTTCAAAGCATTTAAACAATTCAAAATTCGCTTTCTTAGCAATCCAAGTTGACAAGCAAAATTAATCAAATTTTAGGGTTCAATCAATATGATAAATCCTCATTGAAATGCTCTCTCACTCAAGTGTTTCAAGCTTGTGTTTTCACTCAACCAACTCATGAGAATATGCTTTACCATAGGCTTGTCAAGCCTCTACTTCTCCACTACTCAGACCACATGCAAACAGAGATCAAAAGGACTTTATTTAGGTTATAATGAGGTCAGGGTTAAGGTAGGATACATCAAAGATAGACAAAGCTAGACCATAGGAACTAGAAGAGCAAAATGGAAAGATATTCAATCATTACACAGAATTTCCCAATAGTCTTCAAATTCAAATTCCTATTATGTACATTATCTTTTTTTTTTCTAACTTCTCTTTTTCTTTTTTCTTTTTTTTTAATACATATATATACACCTTGCATTCAATTCAACCTTACATTTTGCCAATATGAGATATTTTATACACAGACATAACTAGGCAAAAACATCATGAATCACACCCCCACACTTATTCAAAAGCCATTTTCCAATGCAACCTTAAGCTCTTCTACTTCCTAAGGTATGGTAGTAAAATAGTTTTTCACTTTTAGGTTTAAATTGAGCTTAGATAGAAGGAAATTGGATCAATTAGGCTCAAAAGGGGTTAATCAATGGATAAAATACAAGGATGGCTATTTGGCCAGTAGTTGTTTAAAAGAAAAAAATTGCCTTTATCATTTCAAATGCATGCAGTGGTCATTAGCAGCTTAAAAGAAAACCAAGACAAGTTCTGAAAAACACAATAATCATGAGTGGAATCACACAATCAAGGATCCAAAATGGCCTAAAGTTAGCCATTTACAACAAAGCCCAAAAACTCACTAGGTTTCGATTCATCATTTTCAATTAAACCCTTTAATTTTTTAGAATTTCACCCGACAAAATCGATAACCAAAATGTTCATTCAATCTTGCTCAAAATTTTATTATTATTTTTTTTCAAATTTTTTTTTTCGGTCAATTGCTCACTAATCACATCACTTGAAAGCTAATCAGAAACTTAAAAAGCCCAATGGAGAAGTATCACAAGAAGAACAACACCATCAAGATCAAATACACTCACCCCAAGAAAGTTCAATCAGTCATTCAAATCCCAGGAGAATAATTCAGAATATCAACAGTATTTACAATAGAACATCAATGTATCCACACCCCTACACTTAAAACAAGCATTGTCATCAATGCTACACACATCCAGAAAAGGAAAATAAAAGAAATGCTACACATCCAGAAAAGGAAAAATAATGACAAAGAGAATGCTACACACATCCAGAAAAGGAAAACAACCAACAAAGCTATAACATAAACACACAAAATGAAAAACATCAACCAGTAAATCAACGACCAAATACATAGTTTAAACCAAAGATCAAGACTATATATTACAATACAGTGGAATGTGCATCATAATGGAAACTACAGGGGTACATAAATGGGGTATGGGAAAACTCTACATGACTCGATTAACACTGAGATGATAGGAAAACTCCTATGGATGATGATGTTCTTTGAAAAATAATAAGAAATTAGTTCAAAAACACAGGTCAGGGTCTTTTAAAGTCAGATTTCCAAGACTAAAAACTCATCATTCTTGAAGGAATGTCAAAAATCTACAAAGTTCATAAGGCACAAGTTCATATGAATGTGTCTCAAGAGTATAACTCTTTACTCAGTCCATTCATCATGAACTTAAAATTTAACTTCTCAATTGAAGGAAATCATTCCCAAAGAACATGGTTCAGCATTCAGAAGAACAAAACAACAATTTATAAATGAACTAATTCCTATAGTTTCGCTTGGTTTCCACTGTACTTAATCCACGCAAATATCAAACAAACAATCCATGCATTCCAACACACATTTAATCAAACCAAACACAAGGTTTTCCAAAGATTTGCATGCTCACAATCAACAAACAAATAAAGACATAATCTAAGAAACTAATAAAAACACAAAATAAAAAGGATAAAGAAAGCAAATCTGGTTGGGTTGCCTCCCAATGAGCGCTTAGTTTATTGTCCTCAGCCTGCTATGATGATACTTTCAACGCTCCTCATATTGTGGAAGGATGAGGGTCATCACTTCCATCTCTGCACTGTCAGGAAGTTCATGATATGCTTTGAGACGATGACCATTGACCTTAAATGCTTTGCCAGAAATTTCACTCCTGATCTCAACTGCACCAAAAGGAAAGACATTAGTTACCACAAATGGTCCAATCCACTTAGAACACAATTTACCTGGAAACAATTTGAGTCTGGATTGGAACAGTAGAACTTTTTGTCCCTTGTGAAATTTCTTTCTGGAAATCAATTGGTCGTGGAATGCCTTAGCTTTAGTCTTATAAATCAGGGCATTCTCGAAGGCCTCATTTCTTAGTTCTTCCAGTTCCTGTAATTGGAACTTCCTTTGCTTTCCAGCACCTTCCAATTCTATATTTACTTGTTTAATGGCCTAGTAAGAGTGATGTTGCAACTCAACGGGAAAATGACAGGGCTTTCCATACACCAACCGAAATGGTGACATGCCAATGAGAGTCTTATAGGCAGTCCTATAAGCCCATAAAGCATCATCAAGTCGAGTGCTCCAATCCTTTCTTGAGGAATTCACTATTTTTTCAAGGATTGATTTAATCTCTCGGTTGGACACTTTAGTTTGCCCATTTGTCTGTGGATGGTAAGGAGTGGAAATTCTGTGCATTACTCCATATTTCTTCAACAGAGCATCAAAGGTTCTGTTGCAAAAATGGGTCCCTTGGTCACTAATGGTAGCCCTTAGTGTCCCGAACCTGGAGAAAATATGTGTTTTAACAAAATCTGCAACAGTTTTAGAATCATCAGATCGGGTGGCTTTCGCTTTCACCCATTTAGACACATAATCAACAGATAAAAGAATGCATGTAAAACCAAATGAGGGAGGGAATGGTCCCATGAAATCAATACCCCACACATCAAAGACTTCCACAAAAATGATCGGAGTCTGAGGCATTTGATTACGAGGACCAATGTTACCTATTCTCTGACAGCGGTCACAAGACTTACAGAAGTTGTAAGCGTCTTTGAAAATTGTAGGACAATAGAAACCACTGTCAAGCACTTTGTTGGTTGTCCTTTTACTGCCAAAGTGTCCTCCACATGCATAGGTGTGGCAAAAGGAGAGGATGGAGTGTGTCTCAGAATCAGGAATGCACCTCCTAATGACTTGATCTGCACAATGTTTCCACAGGTATGGGTCATCCCAGATATAGTATTTACAGTCACTTCTTAATTTATCTCTTTGTGACTTGTTCAAACCCTCCGGAAAGTCCTTAGTAACCAGGTAGTTAACAATGTCAATATACCAAAGGATTATGGCGTTGACAACCATCAAATATTCATCCGAAAAAGTATCCATGATAGGCATTTCTTCTTCTTCAGTTACCAACCTACTCAAGTGATCTGCCACCAAGTTCTCGCTCCATTTCTTGTCTTTAATCTCCAAGTCAAATTCCTGGAGCAATAAAATCCATCGGAGCAATCTAAGCTTTGCTTCTTTCTTTGTTAGTAGATACTTCAAAGCTGTATAATCTGAAAACACAATTACTTTAGAACCAATTAGATATGATATAAATTTTTCCAAAGCAAATACAACAGCTAGAAGTTCTTTTTCTGTGGTTGAATAATTAAGCTGAGCATCATTTAGAGTCCTTGATGCATAGTAAATGGCATAAGGAACCCTATCAACTCGCTGTCCTAAGACAGCCCCTACTACAAAGTCACTGGCATCACACATTAGTTCAAAAGGTAACTCCTAGTTGGGTGGCCTGATGATAGGCGCAACAGTTAACAACTTCTTGAGTTTATTGAAAGCTTCCATACATTTCTCATCAAAGTTAAAATTGACATCTTTTTGAAGAAGTTTGCAAAGAGGCAATGAGACTTTAGAGAAGTCTTTAATGAATCTCCGGTAGAAATCTGCATGACCAATAAAAGAACAAATTTTTCGCACACTAGTGGGTGGGGGCAAAGAATGCATGAGCTCTACCTTAGCTTTATCTACTTCAATTCCCCTAGAAGAAATTACATGACCTAACACAATACCTTCCTTAACCATGAAATGACATTTTTCCCAATTTAGTACCAGGTTAGTGTCAATGTATCTTTTAAGCACCAATGTTAAATGTTCCAGACAATTTTCAAAACCATTTCCAAAGACACTAAAGTCATCCATAAAAACCTCAATAATATTTTCAATGTAATCAGAAAATAAACTCATCATGCATCTCTGGAAAGTTCCTGGTGCATTGCAGAGTCCAAAAGGCATTTGCCTATATGCAAAGGTACCAAATGGACAAGTGAATATATTCTTGTCTTGGTCTTCTGGAGCTATAGCAATTTGATTGTAACCTGAAAAACCATCCAAAAAATAATAATGAGAATGACTAGCTAATTTTTCTAACATTTGATCAATGAAAGGTAAAGGAAAGTGGTCTTTTCTCGTGGCGACATTCAACTTCCTGTAATCAATACAAACACGCCACCCTATCTGCAACCTAGTGGGAATAAGCTCATTTTCAGCATTTCTTACCACAGTAATTCCAGATTTCTTTGGTACTACCTGGACTGAGCTTACCCACTTGCTGTCAGAAATGGGGTAGATCACCCACACTTAGGAGCTTCAGTATCTCCTTTTTCACAACCTTCATCATGGGAGGATTCAACCTCCGCTGGGGGTCTCTCACAAGTTTAGTATTCTCCTCCATTAATATCCTATGCATACAAATGGAGGGACTAATACCCTTGATATCAGCTATTGACCAACCAATGGCTGTCTTATGTTCCTGCAAAACAGCTACTAGTTTCTCTTCTTGCTCTTGGGTGAGTGACTTTGCAATTATTACTGGAAGGGTGTCCTTCTCCCCCAAGAAGATGTATTTAAGATGATCAGGCAGTGCTTTAAGTTCCAATTCAGGTGCCTGCACAACAGAAGGTTGAGGTATATCAGTAGTAATAGGTAAATTAACAAAAGTTACCTCATGCTCTTCTGGAGTGGAAGAGAGCTCTTGTAAGGCAGCAACAATTTCATCAATGTCTTCACTCCATGGCTCTTCTTCACTCTTCTTCTTTTCCTTCTGTACATCTAAGCTATGAGTTAGAATTGTATCAAGAGCATCAAAATGGTCAGTATCAAAAGCTATAGAAATTAAAGAATCAAAAGGATCAAAAGAATCAATTAAACAAGCAGAGTGCACATCACTTGAGTATCTCATAGCTTCAAAAATATTGAATCTAATTATTCCCCATCAAATTCCATTGTTAGAGTTCCTAAGTGCACATCGATTTTTGTCCGTGCAGTCTTCAAAAATGGTCTCCCTAACAAGATAGGAGTAGATTTGGGAGACTCATCCTCTTCCATGTCCAAAACATAGAAGTCTTCCAGAAACACTAATTCATTCACCTGCACCAAAACATCTTCAACCACACCCTTAGGGTATGCATTAGATCTATCAACCAATTGAATAACAACACCAGTAGGTTCCAAAGTACCCAAGTATAAAGATGCATAAATAGAATATGGCATGACATTTATAGATGCACCTAAATTAAGCATTGCCCTTTCAAACCTTGTGTTACCTATAGTGCATGGAATGGTGAATGTGCCAGGGTCCTTACATTTGGTTGAGAGTTTCTTTTTAATTACAGCTGAAACATTTTCTCCCACTTGGACTTTTCCATTTCCTTTTAGCTTCCTCTTGTTAGTGCATAATTCTTTTAGAAATTTTACATATCTAGGTACCTGCTTAATGGCATCTAACAAAGGAATATTAACTTCTACCTTCCTAAAAGTCTTAAGTATTTCTTTTTCTGCTTCTTCTTTCTTGGTTTTAACCAACCTGCTAGGAAAAGGAGCTTTAGTGACATATTTAAGAAGCGGTTTAGAAATACTTACCCTAGGGGCTTTGGAAGTTTGCCCCTTATCATTTGCTTCTTTGGGTGATTCATCTTTCTCTTGAGTGATTAGTGGAAGAGATGTAGGCTCATCCATCGTCTTTCCGCTTCTCAATGTGACAGCACTAGCATTTTCTCTCGGATTCACTTCTGGCTGTGAGGGTAGTTTCCCTGAAGCTTGGCTTTGAAACTTGTTGAATTCTGTGGACAGCTGCCCTATCTGATTCTGCAAGTTATTGATTGCAGTCCTTGTTTCTTGTTTGAAACTTTGTATGGTTGCATTTGTTTCTTGTTGGAACTGCAAATTATTGGTGGCCATTTGTTTCACTAGCTCCTCTAATGAAGGCTCAGATTGTTTAGGAGCTTGAACTTGCTGCTGTCTCTGAGGGAAAGGTGCTTGCCTTTGTTAGAATCCTGGAGGTCCATAAGCTGGAGGTTGATTTTGAGGTTGCTTTGCATAGCTGAAATTAGGATGATCCCTCAAACCCGGATTATATGTGTTTGAGTAGGGGTTGTAATTTTTTGAAAGTCCAGCATATCCCCCTACTGCTCTTACCTCCTCATTTGTGTCCTCTTAGAGAGTGGGACACATATCAGTGGGATGTCCAGATGAACAACAGATCCCACAAGCATGAACTGGTGCTTTGCCTGTATCCATTAACCACTGAACCATAGCAGTCAATTGAGTCATTTGCTGTTGTAGACTGGTTGTCTCTACTTCTTTCACTATTCTCACTCCAGTGTCATTTCTAGAGTAAAATTGTTGAGTATTGGCAGTCATTCTTGAGATCAAGTTTCTAGCTTCTTGAGGAGTTTTATCAACCAATGCTCCTCCGCTAGCAGCGTCAATCATGTTGCGATCCATCACTTGTAAACCTTCATAGAAATACTGAATTAAGAGCTGCTCACTTATTTGATGATGAGGGCAGCTGAAACATAGCTTCTTAAATCTCTCCCAGTAGTCATGGAGTGATTCCCCATGCCTTTGTTGAATACCACAGATTTCTTTTCTGATTGTTGCAGCTTTTGAGGCAGGGAAGTATTTGTCTAGGAAAGTTCGGGCCATGTCCTGCCATGATTGGATGGATCCGGGTGGCAAGTAGTAAAGCTACTCCTTAGCTGATTCTTTCAATGAGAATGGAAAAGCTCTCAACTTGACTTGCTTTACATGAATTCTTGCAGGCTTCATGCTAGAACATACCACATGAATTTCCTTCAAGTGCTTGCTGGGATCCTCTCCGGGTAATCCATTGAAAGATGGCAAGAGATGGATTAAGCCGGATTTCAATTCAAATGCCTCTTCATTTTCAAGAATGTCTATGCATAGAGGCTGTTGATCTAGATTTGGAGCACCCAATGCCCTTAAAGTGTTTTCTATCATTGTCACTTCTTCAGATATTTCAGATGGCTCAAATGTCTCTGAACTCGATAGATCAATGTAACGAGCAGCTTCAATGTCAGCAGGTGTGAGTTGGAAGTTAGCCGGATGGAAGGGAAATTGAGGATGTGAGTTGAGTTAATCAATATAGTTCCTCAAATTTTGCAATCCCTCGTCTATCCCTTCTATGGACATCAACACCTACAAAACACTCAGAAAACAAGAATCAAAAACTAAAAATAAAATAAAAACAAAAATAAAAATAGAGTAAAAATAGGAAATAAATTAACAGTGTAATTGAAAAATTGGCTCCCCAGTAACGGCGCCAAAATTCTGATGCGTGAGGATATAGTGATTAAAATTTAGATAAAAATCAGTTTTCAGGCCCACCAGAAAATAAAAAAACCTTACAACTAGTTGTAGTTAGTAAGGGTCGATCCACAGAGAACCAATTCAATTAACACTACCAAATAATTCCCAATTCAAACTCTGATTAACAATAAACAGTAAAAAGGGGTTTTTTGGAGTTTTAATGAACAATGAACAGCTTCAAAGGCAATAATAATAAATCAACTGAAATCAACAATATAAGAAAATTGGTTAAGAGATTGAATCCACCACTAGATTTATATGATGATGTAAATCCACATATCCTTTTATTCCAACATGCTCAATTATGTTTTTATGCAATTGTGAGAGTAAATCTCTGTTTTCCTTACGTGTTGGCCAATTTAGCAACCGCTTAAATCAACTCCTAATCACTGATTAGTTATAAAGCAACCGCTCTTACAACTATCCAACAATTGCATTAAGATTTATAAAACCAATCACACTAAGATCTAATCACACACCGGGATTAAATTACTTAGAACATATATTTCTCTAGATCTATTACCGCAACCGCGCATAATAAACCCAGATCTACCACTTTGATAACTGGCAAATAGCACAAAGATAATTATACCCACATGAACATCATATATTTCACTAGATCTACTACCGCAACCGCGCATAATAAACCCAGATCTACCACTTTGAAAGTGGGAACAAGTACAAAAACCTTCATACCAACAATAAATTCAGAAATATATGAATAAAGACATAACTGTGTTGAAATAATCAAATATGCAAGATTCACAACATCAATACTAGTGGTTTCATCACCCCCTTAACCAAGGGAGGTTTAGTTACACATAGCTAGAAGGAAATCACAAGAAAAACTGAGAAAGAACAACATGAGAAACAAAGTGCAGAAGAAAAACTAAAGCAAACGAGTTTCTGAGGATTGGGGATGATGGATCTCCGATTGCTCGAACCCGAGACTCCAATCTTTGATCCAAGACTCCCCTCTCCTTCTCCAAGGAGTTGTAGCTGCTCTCCTAGGTCAAAACTCTCTTCAAAATGTGCCAAGAGTGTCAATATACTCCAACACAAACTTCGCGTAGAAGTCTCAATAATTGAGTTTCTGGCATGAATACACGATCGTGTATGACACTGAGTTTGGGGACAAAATTTCACTATTTCAATTGCAAAGTCAGAGGCGTACACGGCCTAGGCCGTGTATTCTCACACGACCATGTATTTTTACGCAACCTAGGCCCTGTATTCTGACTCTGGCCTTGTAATCTAACTTCCAAGCTCAATATGACCCATTAGACCTCCAAATCTGGAAAAGCTTTCAACATGAAAGTTGTAGATTTGGATCTTAATTATCAACCATCAAAATTTCAGTCCATTGGACAACTTGTAGCTCGAGATATGTCATGAACAGTATGCAAAGGTCAAGCTATCAGGATCAGCACCCTAGTTCTTGCTTCAACTCCAATTTGAGTTATCCAAACGTGTGATTGGGCCTTTGAGGTCTTCATAAAAGTAGTAGAGAATTGTCTTAGCTTTCCTACAAGACCAAAATCACATCAATCAGATATTTAAAACTCAAATTATAGCTAGTTTACTGAACATTGTCAAAGAGATAAATTAGGGCTAATTCATGCAATAATTCCTTCAATGATCTAATTAGGCTCAATATCATAAAATGTGTCAAAACCAACTTAATTAAACCCAATTGAACCTTAAGAAGCCCAGTGACTGAAAAACATAATTCAATTATGAGTGCAAATGAACACATTTAAGCAAAATTTCACAGTAATGTTCCAATTAGAGTTTGATATCAGAAACTAAGCTAACTGATGATAATTAAGCACAAATGGAGTTCAATGAATCAATTACAAGGCGATTAAAATATAGGAATAATTAACAGATCAGGTATCCCTTAGTTGAAAAGACTCAAGCTCCAAGGGTGAGGTATCCCAAAGTGTTGAGTGCTCAAGGTTGTAGTGGTTGTCAAGCACCCATTGAAGCTTGAAGATATAGTGGAAAATCTCAAGTTGTTGCTTGGGGACTGGACGTAGATCACAAGTGGATTGGTGATCGAATCAGGATAAATCATTGTGTTTATTTTCTCTAAACCCTTCTCTTTATATTAAGTACTGTTTCATTGATTTGCTTGAATATTGGTACCTTTGGCTATTGCATTTATAAGTGAAAGTGTTTATCTTTTATATCCAATTATCTCTAATCATCAATTAGTTTTAACAAAAATTATTTATCAAACGATTTGCGAAAGATTTGCGAACTTAGTTTTCATACTCAATTCACCCCCTTCTTGAGTATTGAGGCCACTTGGTAACAGAGTCACGTGTTGCAGTGGTTAGGAGTAGTTGGGATTTTTACTATCTCTTGAATCATACTGCCTCCATTATTAAATAATAATCATTTAAGGCTTAAGTACATTAATTGAAGAAAACTGATTAAATGACCCAAAATTTAAGAAGACAAATTGATATTTAACAACATTACTTTTGAGAAGATAAGAAACATCTAATATAAGAGAGAAAAATGTTGTAAATAGAGATAGCAATAAATAAAAGTAGAATCGAAAATAAGTAATAAATATTATTTTAATTATCTAAAAGTGACACATAATTTAAAACAAAATAAATTTTAAAAAGCAATTATTATTTATGAACAAAAACAGTAAATATTTTTTTTTATTATGTATGATATTCTACACTTTGACAGTAATTGGTATATGTTGTTAATTAATAATTTATACACTATTAACATGTGCATGAGAGGTGTAGAATTTCATGTAGAAGAATAACAGAACTACTATTGAATATGTAAAAGTTTAAGGTTACTTGAATGACAACCCTTTTAAATGGCTATTTATTTTCTGGTGCACTCATCTGACTAATTAAGTTTCAAATGACAAACCAAATCCCGCCACACACCCACACCCTATTTTTCTTCTTTCAGAAATAAAAGGGAAACTCATTTTACGATACTTTACATGTCTGGTAGATGTTTTGATATGCACTGATTTGTTTCCATATGTATGTTTCACCTTAAATTTCCAATTCAGCATAAATGTCTACATAAGCACATCTAGCATAACCACATCTTTTGCAAATCATGAGTAAATACTGACACTGACTACATTGCAGTTCTCATGCCTCCTTGAATTTTACTATGGCAAAGATAGTCAATGAACTCCACATTCTACATCACAAATGCTAGGAGCATACCGTATATCAGGACTTCCATTTAATATGCTCAGGGTAATTAACTTGATCAATGCTGTTTATGATGATATAATTTTCCTTAAAATGGTTTATTTTCTCATACAAAATGATTAGTTATTTTCATCTTATCACTTCATAGAGCAATACTTAAATGAAATGGAGCAATCAACTCTTGTAAATATAAAAATTTAAACCTCTTCACCTAACTTTGAGAGATAGTTAGCTTTGAAGAGTAGATGAAATTGAGGCTCATGGAACTTAAATAAAAAGCTAACACCAAATAGTACTGTCATATATACATAATTTATAGTAAAATTGAACTAATTCACAAGGAAATCATGGAGTATAGTGATTTAAAGCAAATTGATGAGTATTTCTACACTGTTATGCACTTGTCATTATTAATGCCTGTTGCCATTGCTTAAAATGAGATCATGTAAGTACCCATTAAGAGATAGACTCCCCATCTCTACTTGTCCCTTCTTAGTAATTTAACTGATGGATGACTTCAGAACATACTTATTTCTCTTTTTATTCCTCTACTGATATTAAAAGAAAAAGATAAATTTTTACTCTACTTTTATGTTAGACCAATCCTACCCAAAAACACCGAATAATGATAATTAAAAATAGGGACATTAGGTGCTAATCTAAAAATTTAATCCTTTACTTATTAGATGAAAATATTTTAAAAATTAAAAAGAAAAAAGAAAAAGATTGGGAGGGAGTGATGGTTCATGTCAGCTGAGAAGATAAATGAGAAGAGATTATTAATGATGCACACTTTTTAGTTATCGCATTTGCAAACCCAAGTGCAGGTTGTCTCAAGTAATAAATTTCTCGGTGAGTCCGAGGTCGATCCACAGGGAATTGTTGAAGATTAATTAAGGTGAAGTGAATATTTTGTTACTATGATTAAAATTATTTACTTGGGTTAAAAGATCTACTCTTGGTAAATAAAATAAAGGTAAGATTAATTCCTTTTATAACTCAATTAGAATCCTCACAACATGGAGGTTCCAATCGAAAAATACAACGTTAAAAGTCTATTAAAACTATATACGTATTTATATTATGTTTCCAAAAATATTACTACCACTTATAAATGGGTTAAAACATTCATTGTGCCAATATTTTGTCTACAACAAATCAAGAACTTCACTTTATAAGGAGAGTTTCTAACACCACCACTTGTAAATGGGTTAAAGCATTCATTGTGCCAATCTCTTGTCTACAACAAATCAAGAACTCCACTTTACAAGGAGAGTTTGGAAACAAAATATAATACGTATAATGATCACTTGAAAATATATCATTTAAGCATAAGAGAGAAATTAATCTAACCTTATTTCATTACCAAGAGCTTCACCTCTTCACCCAAGTAAAATGAAACTTAGTTACTCATAGATAAGAAGAAAGAAAGAGAGAAGAAGAAGAAGAAAAACATGACTTCAATTTAGAACAAAGGAAAATTACTACAAGAAAACTTAGTAACAAATTAGCATTATTTTGGTAACTAACACCTAATACCCCTAATGATCTGCCAAGGCCTCCTTTTATAGAGGATTAGAGATACAAAATGTCAAGGGGGCTGAGTTATTAGTGGGTGGATGATTGGAAAATGAGTGGAAAATGCCAAATGACATTAAATGACATTAAATGACATTAAATGAGTGGGAAATAATGGAGATTCCTTGTCTCCGAAATCATGCAGCTCTGAAGTCATTGCATTCGTCATTTTTGAACCAAGTGTCTTCATAAAAGTTGTAGGCCTGGATCTTAGCTTTCAAATGGCTTTCGTTTGGGTCCAATATCATTTCTACAACTCCAGATACGTTCAAATTACTACATACTGTCCAGGCCCAGTCACAGCTCCTCTGTTCTGACTTCCAAACCCAATATCACCTTCAAGGAATCCGATTCTGGAAAAGTGTTCAACATGAAAGTTATAAATATGGGTCTTAACTATTCAGCATCCAAATTTCAGTCCATTTTACAACATCTAGCCCAAAATCTGTGATGAACATTATACGTAGGTCAAGCTATCAGGAACAGTACTCTAGTTCTTGCTTCAACCCCAATTTGAGTTATCTACTCGTGTGATTGGGCCTTTGAGGTCTTCATTAAAGTTATAGAACTCTCTCTTATCTTTCAAATGTCACTAGAATCACCTCCAAAGACCACTTACAGCCCAAGATATGGTCAAAGTACAGAAACAGTGTAAGACATAAATTATGCTAAAAAATTCAATTAAGTCTAATTTGAGTCCAAATTTACAAAACATAATAAAACTCAATCAATTAAGTACATAAAGAGTGTAAATAACTAAAAATGAAGGCTTATTAATGTATCAAATATGTGATCATCAATTAAGAAATCTCAACTTTTCTCAGATTGAGAGAATAAGGGAAAGGTAACTTTGAAGCCAATCAAAGAGACGTGAACGGGAAAAATCAAAACTTTTTGAAGATTTTGGTGTAGAAACACGTAAATGTAGCAGTAATTACAGAATTCATTGAGAAACCAAGCAGGCAAATAAGAGAAAATAAAGAGTGCGGGTGTTTATGAGTGAGCATATATGTTCCAGATCAACAGCCTCGTTCTTGACTTCCTCGAGGATGATTGCCTTGTCACCTGCCATGTTTGTTCAGCTTCTAAACAGAGCCCAGTTGAGGTGAGAGGAAAAATAGAGGAAGGCGTAGTACAATATACAAAGTAGAGGCTGATTTGCGAGCTGCGAGCTCATGTTGGCTGAATCTGGACCTGCGAGCTTGTGTTGGCCAGATCTGGACCTACGAGCTGCGACAGGTGGTGGCGAGCTACGACAGGTGGCATAAGTTTCACTACTTTGAGTGAGAGGGAGAGAGCAGATCTGGACATAGTGAGAGTGAGAGGTTGATCACAGAGGGAGAGGGAGATCTGGATAGGTTTGAGTGTGAGGGAGAGGACGAGAGAGTGTGTGAGAGTGAGAGGGAGAGCACGAGAGAGAGCGAGTGAGAGTGAAGTGAAATTTTAGAATTTTTTAAAATATTTCTTTAAAATTTAAAATAAAAATAATGGCAATTAAAACTGTCATTTTATACATTTAACTGCCGTTTTTTACTTGTAAAATATGGCAAGTGTGTAACTGCCATAATTTACAACAAATTATGGTAATTTTTTAGAATTGCCGTATTAAAACTACCGTAATTTACATGTTTTTTTCGTAGTGTATCTATGGCTATTAGTTTCAAGTAGAGAGTGAGGAATAACATTGAAATTAAGCAATCATAAGTGGTATGTCTCATCCTGGAAATGGTTTAGTGGTGGAGATTAATCTTTTAAACAACCTAATCACAATTGCTTAACCAACTCAACTTTGACCGTTGCCTTGACTATTTATTTTATTGTTTGCTTTGTTCTTTAGTTTTGTTGTTTATTTTATTTACCTTATGTTACTAATCGAAAACCTCATTTATTTGATTTGATAGTTTCTAAGAGATTAAACCTAATCCTCTGAGGGAATGACCCTTACTTACCACTAAGCTACTGATTCCTATCTATACTACAATTAATTGGTAAGGTTAAACTAGTGAATCTAACGACAAACCATCATATGTATTTACTACAAATTTCAGGAGAGATGAATGTATTTTTTCCCCCCTCTTTGATTAAGTATCTCTACAAGCATTGCTATAAGACTAATTCTTTAGACACAGTTGCGACTAAGAAATCTTCTTAATAATTGTCGTATTTAAGGTTTGAACTTTGGTTTGGAGGTTTGGTACATTTCATACTAAGTTTTTTTTTTTTGAAACTAGTATATCTCTATTTTTTAAGAAAAGAAAAATAAGATGATGATTTTCTTACAACATTAATTCTTTCTTAGTCCTTATTATTAATTTGGTCAATTCTATGGTACCCATCTTTATTTCCAAGGTATGGTACTTATCAAGCATTTTATTTACTATTGGTTCTTTTTAACAGAATTTTAAACTTTTTATAAAACTAACATTCAGTGAATACTTGACAACTTACCTTGGATACTGTACTCATTAGGTTACCATATAAATTCTATACTGATTTACATTTTTAAGGTTCTAATGTTGTTAAATAATATATTCTATAATTAAATTTTAAAAAAGGGGTCAAATTATTTGCATTCCTCTTATGTGATGATAATTATCCGAAAAATAATTAGAAGATCGAAGTTGGGAAAATGTGCTTCAATTTTTTCTAAACAAAATTCAAGACAAGCTAGCTTTTGTATGAAGAAAGAAAAAGTTTAATAGTTTACTCTATTAGACTTTTATTTATTAAATTTTCAACCTTAATTATTAAGAGGCCGGCAAAAAATTTAAGAGTTTTACATTAAAAAAGTATAAAACTTCGTCTTTTAATGATAATAATTTATATAAGGGATATTAGATTGATTTTAAAATAAATTACATTAATTTTTTTAAAAGTGACAAAATTATATTTAATTTTTAATATTACAAATTTTAAAATATTTATTTTATATTTATTATATAACTGTTTTTATATTTTTTAGGTAGACACAGTTTGTTAATTTAAACAAATGAAAAGATATATAAAAAGCTAAATGCAATATTTTGAAAAATTCACATAACGTCTATACAAAAATTAACATAAGTAGCCCAATGGTCTAGTGCTTAGGCTATCAAAAGGACCCATTCTGAGAATTATACTTCTGAATTTGTTCTATACTTCACATTCAGATGTGAGACACATTAACTTATGCATTTTTTCACGGGTTAATGATGCATATAACCTTTCAGCTTAACAAAACAAAAGTTAAGTGTAAGTATGACAACATGAGGGCCTGTGAGGTGGCACAAAGCTAAAGCGAGAGCAAATTAGCTGGAGTGGTATGAAAAATCCACTTGCTGGTTTCTGTATTGGACTCAGTTTTTCATAATTGATACATACATAAAAAAAATTATAAGCTAAACAATTTTCAAAGAAAAAATAATTTAGAAATGACTAAATTATATGTGTATTTAAGTAATAAAGTACATATATAACTCTGAAAATCTAATGATAAAAATGGTGAGAATAATATATATATATATATATATATATATATATATATATATATAAACTTCTATCAAATACGTATAAGTTGTGAATAAAAAAAAAATACGTATAGGTATAGATTACTTTTAACATACATTAACATAAACTTATAAAAGAGATATTTTTATCTAAAACTGATATAAACTCAATTTTTGTACAGGATTAACAAGAATAGTCAATTAGTTTGTTAAACTATTTATAATAACAACAATTAAAGCCTTTTTTCACTTGATGAGGTAACTTATATAAATCAAATGAGCGTCATTATATTTTATCATAAATCATATCTTTAGAAAGCCTATTTGGTTCTGAATGTTTTTTAATGATTTATCATATAGTTTTTTTTATCTTCTTTTACTTCTAATTTTTTAGCTATATTTTATTTGATCTAGTTACTGAAGTTTTTAAAAGTTTTCTTCTCTTATGGTCAAATCACTTAAAGTGAGATTTTATCATTTTTTCTCAATAGGTATTTTTTTACTTTCTCTCTAATATATTTATTTTTAATTCTATCTTATAAATTATTTAATAAAATTTAAATTAAAAATACCAAATTAATTACTACCTTTTTATTAATCAAATATTCAAGCTTCGCTTAATATAGATATCGACAAATTTTATTGACAAATTTTCTCTTGTATATCAAGATTGGGTGTGTATAAGAAACGTGGGATTGGGTTTTCTTAATTTGTAGAGAGGGGATGTAATGTAAGTATTGATGGTATTTTCTCAGATTCACACATTTTTTTTTCAGGTTCATTGCTGAAGCTTAAATATCTATGAAGGACAGGTACGGACATAAATATGATACAAACATGGATAGAAAGACACACTAAATTTAAAAAATTGTAGCATATGGACATAACATATATATATATATATATATAATTACAAAATTTAAGAAAAAAATTTATAATTCACTAATATCATTTCTATAAGTTTAAAGATTTATAATATTTTAATATATGTCATATGTGTCAATATTTATTATCTAATAAGTTCCTCCTAAAAATATAGAGCATAATTTTATTAATATTTTCTAAAAAATATCATAAACTAACTTCTCTTAATAGAAGTAATCATGTACAAGTACATGTGTAAATATTAGTTATAGAAATTATTATTTTTTAAATATTAATGAATCATGTTTAAGTTGTGTCTTAAACGTATCAAAATGTGTCTAAAATGTGTTTAAACTAAAAATAATAATTTTTTTAATTAAATATATTTAAATATGCATGACACATATATTATATGAGTGTCGCTATATATTTAACATAGATACGTATCTGACACGCTAAATAACAATGCCACCTTTTGTTTTTTATAGAATTTTTTCCCATCCATCTACTTTTGACCCTGACCAAGGCTTCTCGATCTTTAATTAATTATCATCCATGCTTTATCGCACCCGCTAAAACGTGCATTGTGTTTGGATTAGTGATAACTATAATATATAGAGAAAGAGATTCCCTCTTCCTTGAAGCATGTCATCCACTTGGGTTATAACTTATATACAGTGATAGCTCGTAGCCCATTTCTCTCTTTCTTACTTCTTGAAGGTGTAACCTTGGACCTAGGAGTTTGGATTCAATATCATTTTGTGATGCTGCCAACTCATCCAAATCTTGGAAGTGTGTAAACTGTCCTATTTGACTATTTTCTAGCGCATCATCACCATGCTTCTCTGCATTTTTATTCTCCGTGCCTCGGTTATATTATTCTAATGAAAAATGATTAACCTTTTTAACACATCTTTTTAATATTTTTTAATTATTAAATAAAAAAAATATTAAATATTTTTTATATTTTTAAAATATTAATTATATTTAATTTTTTATTTAATATTTTTTTATTAAATAATAAAAAGATTATTAGAAGGATACTTTAAGAAAATATAACAAAACTCTATTCGAATCTAATTTTTTTATTCACTGTTTTTTGAGTATATTTGAAATAAATAAAAATAAAAATTAATTTGATTTAATTTAATTTAGAAATTAAATTTTTTATTTGAAATTTTTAAAAAAAATAAGATTTGAATTAATTTAAAAATTAAATTTTATATTTAAAATTTATTAAAATAAGAATTAATTTGATTTGATTTTATTATTTTATATTTTAACCTTTATGAGAGATAGTTAGAGGTAATTATTAAAGGTAAAATAATATATTTATTTCAAATTAAATCAAATCCTAATAAATTCTATCAAATTTGATAGAATTTAAAAAATAAAAAAATAAAATCTATAAAATTTTAAAAATTAAATCATTTATAATTTTTTAACATTCTAAATACAAGATTTAATTAAATTTAATTTATAAATAAAATCATTTCTCATTTTTTTACATTTCAAACATACTCTTTAAGTTAAGAATCATCAAAACCGCAAACTTGAACTACTATATATTGCGTTCACGCATGATGATTACATATGGAAGATTGAAGCATCATACTCACCATCATCACGTACACGTGCTCAATATACAATACAACCACTACGTGCCAGTTTGATTCGGTATAGTTCAACAAGACCTGCTTAATTAAGAACTTGAATTATTGGCTTATATAATAAACTCTATCTTGTAACTAATTTCTAATTTTAAATATATATTTAATTTCTTACATCAATGTTAATAAAATTTGTAGTGTATGGGCCCACAGCCCAACACAAAAGGCTTTAGACCCACTATATATTGAGTATTGTAGCGGGAACACCACTCCTTCCGCTCATACCTCCGATGCCTATAAATTTCAAGTATTTCTCATTGCAAAGGTACAGTTAGCTTCAATTTTCTCACATTATTTTTTTATATAATTTTTTTATACTAATTAATGAAATATAAATTCATAATTAATTATATATATAAGTTAGTTAATAAATATCTTGTTAACTAATCAATACACATAATTTCTGTTAACCAACTAATACACGTGATTAACTATGAATTTGTATTTCATTAATCAGTATCAAAAGTAATGTAGAAAAAAGTGATGAAATGATTATTTTTGTTCTTTCATTATTACTCCTTTCTTCGAGTATTTCCTCTAAGCATTGGAGTAGGACCAAGGAGTTTTCCATCTGTCTTTTTTTTTTTTTTTCAGGTAACTGAGTATTCACAAACCCGAGACGTAGAAAGGATACCTTGGACCAAGAGATCCAAACCATTCCATAAAAAACATAACATGAGCGTTGTCTATGGGAATCCACATTGATAACCTCAACGGATTGACCAAAGATGATCTCTGACTTAGTGTACCCTAACCAAACTCTCGAAACAGCTAAAAATTCCCATCCAATCAATAGACCCCAAGAATCTTCAAATGACTTACCACATCCATCCAAGCACGAGAGCCTTATAGATGAAGCACTAAAACACTCCCGAAGCATGATGCAAGAGCAAATGTTCGAGCACCCAAGCCTTGACCTCAAAGATCTATACTCCCCCGAGCACTAGTCAAGGCATTTTAGCGAATGAAAATCAATGCCAAGTGGCAACTTATACATGCCATCCTTGAGCACCATTCCTACGGATCGGAACTACTCTTGGTCAATGATAAAGCCACAACTTAGGGTTCCTCTCAACAAAGGCTGCATGCATCTGATTCGAGTGTCAAGCTCAACCAAATAACAAAATTCCAGTTCTACCGATAACTTGTAGCACAAGGCAGTGAACCGAGTTGTCTCTTGAGGATCAAGATAACAATCAAACTAAATCAAGGTCAAACAGGGGGAGAAATTGTGTATTGAGAATGTAAACATAATAATTAAATGTAAAAAAAATCAAATTACAAAGCAACCAATCCAAGAAACTGTCAGAAACCTAGTTGGCTTCTCATCGATCACTAAACATGCACCTTGATTGAATTAATTGGTTAATATATAATTGACCGAAATATCTACATCAAACACATAGAATTCAACACTAGATAATCACCAAGAATTTAACTTACAAATGATTCATAAACTTGCGATCGCTAAATTCATGCAACCTATGCTACTTTAATAACCAAAATTCAATTAACCTAGATTAACAAATTTGCTAACCTAACCATCTTCAATTCATATGACTAAACCATAATTAATCAATCACAATTTAATCATAAATCTCAATTAGGATTAAGGATCCAATTGGATCACATCGCATAACAGAAATCTCTAATCATGCAATTCGAATCCGAATCATGAGAAGAAGAAGATAATTAATTCAATTCAAAATCGACATTAGGTACAGAATTTCAAAGCCAAACCAGAATTTTCTCAAGATCCTTGGATTGATCGCAAATTTTTAGTTCTCCATGGCTACGCACACGGTTTGCAAAAGAAATGAGAAAATTCTAGGTATAAGAATCAAGTAGTACAAGTTAAGGTTTCTATCTATCTCGAGTCCCCTATTTATACAAAAATAACTGACTTAAAATTAAGAATCCTAATTTGCCCTTAGGTTAAAGTTAATCCTCTACCTCTTACCTTTCCTTGGTCACTGAAATCACCTAATTTGGTCTTAAGATAAGAGAGTTATACCCAAATTACTCTCAATGGGTCTCTAGACTCATCAGCCGACTTCACAGGGGTAGAACACCATCAAAATATTGTAGTTTCAATTAGTGGTCTTCATAATAGTTTGAGCCTTGTGTGTAAACTTTTCAATGCCATTTTCAGGTCCAAAAAACCCTTACAACCCAAGTTATGGACCAATTAGTGCACATTGCTTGGGTTCCAGCGACCTCACCCGTGTTCTAATTTCCAAGCCCAATTTGGTTCACTAGATATCTGATTCAGCTCTGGGGCTCTCATGAAAGTTGTAGAGCTCTCTCTTATCTTTCCTACAAGGCATGATAAATAATTTTTAGATATCTAGAACTTAAAATATGGCTAAAATACAGAAATAGTATAAAATTCTAATAATGCTGGCAAGATCAATTAAGCCCAATTTGAGCCCAAACTTGCAAAACATGGCTAAGTTCAATCAATTAAGTACATGGAGAATGTAAAGGACTAAAAATTAGGGTTTATTAATGTATGAAATCTGTGATTATCAAATTCTCTCACACTTAACTTTTGCACGTCCTGGGCAAACTAAAGATTCAAACTAAGGGACAAGGAACACAAAAACTCAAAAACCAAAACTCAAAGAGATTCGCTTTCCAATGACCTTCAAGAATGTAAAAGTTTACAAGTAAGGATAGCAACCAAGAAGTTTAAGAGATCAAAACATTCATGAAGTGACATTTCTTTACATATCAAATCAATAAACAAGGTAATTTCAATTGAAAAGCATAAACCAAGAATGATAGATTCTCACAATATATACTCTCACTCCCTTAAGTGTTTAGTGTTAGAAATGTCTAGAAGGTAAGTGTTTCACTCAACTCAACTCATGAAAATTTACACTACCATAAGCTTGCTTATCTTCTACTTCTCCACTATTCTATACACATGCATACACAAATCAAGAGGGCTTTATTCAAAGTTGTAATGGGGTCAAGGTAAGGGATGAGAATGATAAGGATATGACAAGCCAAAAACTAAAGAGAATAAAAGAACATTGGAGATGAATTCTAAGAACAAGCATGAAAGTTTAAGGCGATTCCATATGATGCAAATTATCCTCTTCATATATATTCCCTCTTTTTTTTTAGAAATATTATAACTTTTTTTTTGCATAACAATTTAGCACAACATTTTTATACACCCCACACTTAAACCTTGTTTGTCCTCAAGCAATACCAAACAACAACAATTTAAGATTCCCCCACACTTGTTCATGAGCTCATCCAAGGATAATGCCAATGCTCTCCTATTCCCTAAGGTAAAGGGACAACATGGTTTTTCACTAAGGGTATGTAATGAGTTAAGAACAACAAAGAATAGGAAAATAAGTTCAAGGGGGTTAATCAAGGGGAAATATGTAAGGTTGGCTATTTGCCTAAAGTAGCTAATGTAAGGAAAGAATGCCTTAATCATGTTCATGCATGCATATGAAAATATAGTCTAAAAAAGAATCAAAGTAAGTTCTAGAGTGATCAAAATCCATGAGTGAAAATCACACAAGAAGGAAGAGAATGACACAATTACTTAATCCATTAATCAATAAGCTCAAATTCTCACAAGGTGTAAGTCTATCAAACTTAATTTACTAATTCAATTTCCATTACCAAACAAGTCAAATTCAAGATGAAAGATAATTCATTCACTTATGTCATGTAGGGGTGCACACGAGTCGGGTCGGGTTTAGGGGTAAAAAAAATCCAAACTAATTAGGTGAGGTTGGGTTGGGTTGGGTCGGGTTTTGAAAATTTTTCTTAAGTAACCCAAACTTAACCAACCCGATTAGAATCGGGTTGGTTCAGGTTGGGTAATCGGGTTGGTCGGGTTGGTCGGGTTCGCGGGTTGGGTAATCGGGTTGGTCAGGTTATGCACCCTAAGTGACCGGGTTAGGCAAAACGACGTTGTTTTAATTGGGTCATCGGGTCGGGTCATCGGGTCGATTCCTTAAACCCGTCACCCGAACCAATTAATGGACGGGTTGGTCGGGTTTTACCCGAACGGACCTGATTACCCGAACCAATTAAGTTGGATCAGGTCGAGTTATTCGGGTCATCGGGTCGGGTCGGACCCATGTGCACCCCTAATGTCATGAACCTTTAATTCTCAATTTGTCCAAACTCACAACTTCCACACATCTCAAGAGCCATTGGAAAGCAATTAAAAACTAAAAACAAGAAGCACACATTTTTTTTTCAAAAACATCAAAACATAATTTAAAAACAAAACAAAAATAGAATTAAAAAAATAGAAAAATGGAAAACAGAATTGACAGAAAAATAGAAACAGTGATAGAAATTAAAATAGAAAATAAAAAACAAAAAATAACAGATATGAGATAGAAAAATAGAAAACTAAATTAAAAACTAAAAAACTAAAATAGAAAATAAAAAAGTAAGGAAAGAAAACTCCCTCTTTCATGTTGGATAAGTAGCATCAAGCAAGGTCACCTCCTCCATGGTATGCTCTTGGAAGCCATCATAAAAGTGCTTGAGTCTATGCCCATTAGCCTTAAGCTTCTCTTTGTAGTCACATATTGAAGCTCAACTACACCATAAGGAAAAATATTAGTAACAACAAAAGGACCTTCCTACCTAGATCTTAATTTTTCAGGCATCAATTTAAGACGAAAATTATATAAAAGTACTTTTTGACCAATCTAAAATATTTTGCCTCATAATCATCTTATGATGGAAGACTTTGGTCTTCTCTTTATAAAGTTTGGAACTCTCATATGCCTCTAAGCGGATCTCCTCCAATTCCTGTAACTGCAACTTCCTCTCCATGCCTGCTTGGTCTAGGTCTAGGTTGCACCTCTTCACCGCCCAAAATGCGAGATGCTCAATTTTCACCGACAGGTGGCATGCCTTGCCAAAGATAATCTGAAAAGGGGACATCCCAATCGGTGTCTTATAGGCAGTCCGGTAAGCCCATAAAGCATCCTCAAGCCTTTTGCTCCAGTCCTTTTTGTTAGGTTAGACTATCTTATGAAGTATATGCTTATTCTCTTTCTTGGAAACCTTAACTTGCCCATTGGTCTGGGGGTAGTAAGGTGTAGAAACTTTGTGCATGACTCTATACTTCTTCATCAAAGGCTCTATGATCTAGTTACAGAAATACGAACCCTGATCACTGATGATGGCCCTCAGGACTCCAACCCTGCAGAAAATCTGTGATCTAACAAAATCCACAACAACTTTGGGATCATCATTCCAAGTGGCTTTTGTCTCCACCCACTTCGATATATAATCAACAACCAGCAAAATGCAAACAAAACTAAAGAAACAGGAAAAGGGTCCTATAAAATTAATATCCCATACATCAAAAATCTCACAAAACAACAAAGGTTTCTGGGGCATCTCATTCTTGCGAAAAATGTTCCCTATTCTCTGGCACTGTTTGCAAGACTTATAGAACAAGTATGCATCATGGAATAAGGTAGGCCAATATAAACCAGAGTCCAAGACTTTCCTAGTTGTACATTTAGGTCCAAAATGTCCACCATATGCAAATGCATGACAACAACTAAGAACAAAATCAAACTCATGATCAGAAATGCATCTCCTAATCACTTGGTCACTACAAAATCTCCACAGATAAGGATCATCCCACACATAATACTTAGACTCATTATTTAACTTATCAATCTGAGCCCTAGTGAAATATATAGGCAGTGCACTAGCAACCAAGTAATTAACTAAGTCAGCAAACCAAGGAGGGGTAGTCTTACCTTGCGGCTCTAAAAGCTGCTCATTTGGGAAGGAGTCATGGATGGCCATAGGCTCTGAAGCTTTCTTAATTCTGCTCAAATGATCAGCCACTAGGTTTTTTGCACCACTTTTATCCCAGATTTCAAGATCAAACTCCTGGAGCAGCAACATCCACCTAATTAGTCGTGGTTTCACTTTGAGTTTCTTCAAAAGAAACTTCAGCGTTGCATAATTAGAAAACACAACTACTTTAGAGCTAAGCAGATATGATCTAAATTTGTCTAAAGCAAATACAATGGCTAAGAGTTTTTTTTTTCTGTAGTTGTGTAGTTAGCTTGAGAAGCATCCAAAGTTCTAGAGGCATAGTAGATCACATGAGGATCCTTCCCTACTCTTTGTGCTAAGACAGCTCCCACTGCATAATTGGAGGCATCACACATAAGCTCAAATGGAAGTGTCCAGTCACGGGGTTGGATGATGGGAGTGCAGGTCAAGGTCTTCTTCAAATGAACAAAGGCTTCCTGGCATTTCTGGTCAAAGACAAACTTTACATCCTTTTGTAGCAAATTAGGTGGAAGGGCAATCTTGCTAAAATCCTGGATGAAGCGCTTGTAAAAACCTGTATGTCCCAAAAAAGAACGCACCTCCTGCACATATATCAAATAAGATAAATAGGTAATGACATCTATTTTAGTAGGATCTACTTCAATGCCCTTACTGGAGATTACATGGCCTAAAACTATACCTTGTGCTACTACGAAATGACATTTTTCAAAATTTAAAACAATGTTAGTTTCTATCCATGGAGTTTGGAGATTCCTTTGTGAGGTTTAATATTCTTGATGCTATGAAACATCCCATGGAAGAATATTCTGTCTTTCATATTGATTTAATTGATGATTTGGTTAATAATTCGTATACTAACTTGTGTGAGGAGTTTCCTGAGATTACTAATTTTAGTAACTCTATATGCGGTGATTTGTGTGTTAGTTGTGATGGTGATAAGTTATGTTTTGTGTGTTCTAAAATTTCTACATTTTTGGGATATGATGAATCTATTCCTGTGTTAGCAGATTGTACAACAGGTGATATATCTACAGAGGTTTAGGAAGCAGAAGCAGAGCAGTAGCAACCCATTAGATTATTACCTTATGTAGTGCAGCCACCGAAATTGGAGCTGAAGCCATTACTCGAGATCCTGACGTATGCATACTTAGCATATAATGAGCAACTTCCAATGATTGTAGCCAAAAACCTCCTTGCTGAATAGAAGATGAGATTGCTATAGGTTTTGAGAGAGAATAAGAGGGCCATTAGATGGACACTGGTTAATATTCCTGGCATTAGCCCTTCCACATACATGCACAAAATTTTACTTGAGGATGGAGCTAAACTAGTGAGGTAGTCCTAGAGGAGGCTGAATCCTCTAATTTTGGATGTGGTGAAGAAAGAGGTGACCAAGCTACTGCAGGCTAGCATTATTTATCCCACCTCTAACAGTCAATATGTGAGCCCAGTGTAGGTTGTCCCCAAGAAATCTAAAGTGATTGCTACGGCCAATCAGAAGAATGATTTGATTTCTACCAAAGTACAGAATAGATGGAGAGTTTGCCTTGATTATAGAATGCCCAATCAGGCTACTCGGAAGGACCATTACCCCCTTCCATTCATTGACTAGATGCTGGAGCGGTTGGTTGGCAAGTCACACTATTACTTCTTGGACAGTTACACTGGATACTTCTAGATCCACATTGCACTTGAAGACCAAGAGAAAACCATATTTACTTGTCCCTTCAGCACATTCGCTTACAGATGGAGGCCCTTTGGCCTCTGCAATGCCCCTGACACCTTCTAGCGGTGTATGGTGAATATATTTTCAGACTTTTTAGAAGAGTACATAGAGGTATTCATGGATGATTTTACTGTTTATGGCTCTTCTTTTGATTCTTGTTTGGATAGTCTGGCTAAGGTACTGCATAGATACATTGAAACTTTTTTTAAAAAAAAAAATTCAGAACACACATAATACAACTTATCACCATCACAACTAGCACACAAATCACCACACATAGAGTCACCAAAATCAACAATCTCAGGAAACTCCTCACATTTGTCAGCATATGAATTATTATCCAAATCATCAATTAAATCAATATGAAAGACATAATGTTCTTCCAAGGAATGTTTCATAACATCAAGAATATTAAACCTCACAATAGAATCTCCAAACTCCATAGATAGAACTCCTGCATGCACATCAATCTTTGTCTATGTTGTTTTAAGGAAAGGTATCCCTAGAATAAGGGGGGTCTTGTTGGATGATAACTCTCCCTCCATCTCCAACATGTAGAAGTCAGTTGGGAATATTAGCTCGCTCACCCGGACTAGCACATCCTCCACCAAACTAGCTGGATAAGCATTATTCCTATTAGCTAGCTGGATCACCACACATGTAGCCTGCAAAGGACCAAGTTTAAGGGAATTAAAAATAGATATAGGAATTACATTAATGGAAGCACCTAAGTCTAGCATGACATTCTCAAATCTATAATTTCCTATTATGCAAGGAATTGTAAAAGTCTCTAGATCCTTGCACTTTTGTGGCATAGGCTGGATAAGGGCTGAAATATTCTGCCCCATGCTGATTCTCTCATTGCCCTTCAACCTCCTTTTGTGTGTACACAGTTCCTTCAAGAACTTGACATACTTCGATATCTACTTGATTGCATCTAGTAGTGGGATGTTTACTTCCATTTTCCTAAAAGTCTCAAGCAGCTCTTTGTCTTTCTTAGCCTCTTTAATTTTTCTGGACTGTATGGCTCTTTGTGGAAAAGGAAGAGTTATAGCAGGTTGAGGCTTCTGTTTGGCTTCAGCGGCTACTTTCTCATCATCATTACAAGATTTCTAGGCTGGTGCACCAGAATCAGGTGTGGCTACTGCTGATGGCTTATGCAATTGTTTATTCACTACTGGTTGGGAATCCACCTCCACTATTTTTCCAGACCTCAGTATAATAGAACTCACATTCCCTTTTGGATTAGAAATTGTTTGGGAAAGGAGTTGGCCAGATCCTTGATTCTGCAATTGACTCAAATTAAAAGCTAACTGTCTAATTTAAGTTTCTAAGTTTTGAATTGAAGCTTTTGTCCTCTGTTGAAACTGTATGTTGTTGGTGGCCATCTACTTCATTATATACTCCAAAGTAGGCTCAGATTTTGTGGCTACAGGACCTTATGGTTGATGCTAGAAGGGTGGTCTGCTTGGTCCAGCCTGTTGTTAAAATTGTTGCTATCTCATTGATTGTTGGAAGAGCTACTTGTACTACTTTTATGGTGCCGTATTCCCATATTTCAGGTTAGGATGATCTCTCCAGCCATGATTGTATGTGTTGGAGAATTGATCATATCTTTGTTGCTGCTACTGGAATTGTGATTTACTAGGAAAGACACATGCTGCAGTAACAAATTGGTCTCAGAATGCAAAACTGTTATCCTAAAGTGTAGGGCATGCATCTGTGGGATGTGAAGGACAAGAACAAATACTGCACACTTGAGCAGGTCCTTGCACAGATGGTTGGTGCCTCTCTACTGCCAGTTGTCTCATCAAAGAGGTCAACTCATCGAGTCTATGTTCTAGTCTTTATTGATCAGCATTAGAAACTTGGACTTCATTGACTACTTTGGTTGGAGTTATCATTTTGATACCAAATTGCTGTAAGTTAGCAGTCATGTTTGCAATCAAGTCTCTGGCAGTAGCTGGGGTTTTGTCAACTAAGGAACCTCCACTCGCAGCATCCACCATGCTTCTGTCCATTGGTAGCATGCCTTCATAAAAGTATTGGCTCAACAGATTATCACTAATCTGGTGGTGTGAGCAGCTTGCGCATAATTTCTTAAATCTCTCCTAGTATTTATACAAGGTCTCACCACTCATTTGTCTGATCTTACATATATCATTTCTGATTACAACAGCTCTTGAGGTAGGGAAAAACTTCTCCATAAATAGTCTCTTCATGTCATTCTAAGAAGTGATAGCTCTTGGTTACAAGTAGTATAACCAATCCTCGGCTACACCGTCTAATGAAAAGGGAAAGGTTCTCAGTTTGATGTGTTCCTCTATAATTCTTTGTGGTTTCATGGTGGAACAGATCTCATGGAACTCTCTTAAATGCTTGTGAGGCTCCTCTCTTGCAAGGCTATGACACTTAGGCAGCAAGTGAATTAAACCATATTTAAGTTCAAAATCAGCATCCAAATCAGGATATTGAATGCACAATGGTTAATAGTTCACATCAGGTGCAGGTAGTTCCTTTAAGGTCCTATTTTGATTGTTATCAATCATAGGTTTTGTAATATCCTCCCTAGCTTAATAGTATTAATTAGGGTTATAGAAGCTCAATACTATAAGTATAAGTTGTATATCAATTTTGGTAATCTTTTGGATTAGTTTGAGCATAATTCTATAATACTAAATATGAGAAATAACAAATAAATTAGCTTAAACAGCTGATGTGATGGAAATAAATATGAAAAATTTATTTCTCGATCATAAATAGTGGTAGTGAGCTACAATAAATTTTGAAGGATCGAGTGAATTGATTTAGCATTTTTAGTAACAGTAAGAGTGTGCCTAAATGTCAAATTAAATAGAAAAGTAGCTCAGAAAATTATGAAACTTTGAGCAAATGTTAAAGAGATGATAAAGATTAATCCGGTGATGAAAATAGGTTAAAAAGGTGTATTTGTAAGCTTCTTAGTTCAATTTCATAAGTTTAACTGAACCTAGAAAAGAACGTTGAAGCTTAGTGAATAATAAAGATCTATATGGATAGTTAATGAATAGAGAAACTGAGAAATGAATAGAATCCTAGAATTTTTTATAATACCATTGAAGTTTAGAAAATTCACTAAAGCAATGTTAAGACATCCTTAAGAGATATAATGTTTCAGTTGAAATTTTTATTTTCTCCTCCTTATTTCTTCCCACCGCCTCTGCCTCTATTCTTCCTAATTAAGAATTGAGTTTCTTTGTATTTTCTCTCACTTTCTCTTGTAAGTCTCTTTTGTGTGTGTGTGTGTGTGTGTGTGTGCTGAAAATTAGTAGGAAGAAGATAAGAAGAACAAGAGAAGAAAGGGAAGGAAAAGGAAGAGGTGAAGATTGAAGAATTAAGCCAAGAAAGGAAGAGAAAGAAAGACAAAGGAAAAGGCATAAGAATAGAGTAAGGTAGGAGATGTTTCTTTGATTTCCTTACTTTCTAACTCTCTTTACTGTATGAGAAATGGTTCATTGGAATAAAAATGTTATCTTTGAAAGCTTTTCTTGAACTTGTGTTTTGGAAGAAAGATTGCATGAATTAATGGATGTTTTTGAATGATATTTTATCATATGAATGATTTGAGATTGTTCTTGAATGTTTCTAAATAACATATAGATTATTTATAAGTGTAGAAATAGCTGAAAAATCATGTTGTAGTGATTGAAAAAAGGATTGGAAACTAGTGACAACAGGGGACGTTTTGCACCAGCACCTAAGCGCTGGGGTATGGGCACTCAGTGCCTAGAGGCAGCTCCTCTGGTTGCTGTGCACACGACACTCAGGTGCCAGAATAAGGGCGCTGAAGCGCCAATAGTGCGCCCAAGCGCTGGAAAACCAGCAGTTAGGAGCTAGCGATGGGAAAACAGAGCAATGCGCTCTGCTTGGGTGCTGGGAAACGGGCGCCCAGACTTGGAATTGCCAAAAATTTTATTTGGCCAAGATGGAATTATATACATATTGGGATCCTTTATATATGTCTTTTGAAGTATGTTAAGATATAATTGAGGAATATTCCCTATATATTAGGGTAATTGTATTGGAACGATATTGGTTTTGTGAAAGATGAATTAGAATTGTATATCTAAGAATTGAGAATTTGGAAATGTGCTTGTACATTTGTGAATTTGAGAATATGCTCCCTCAAGTCAATAAGGTTGAGCTAGAATTGAATTTGTGAATTCAGAATAGTATTCTGAATGTATGTGTGAATACTCAGTGCTCTTAGAATTTGAATTTGTATTGAGAATGAGAATTGAGCAATTATCCTTGAATGGAAAGATAATCAGTCCATGCTTTCCCACTCAATATCCTTCCTTTATGTGAATTGTAATTCACAAGTATAGTGGATTTTGGAGATGATCTTGTGTGAGGCTAAGGTATTCAAAATTTCATTAGAATCATAGAGATGACCTTTTGTGAGGAAGAGGAATCCTATATTCTTGAATTCCTCATTGTATGAGTATAATCCTCACGTATTAATTCTCATATAGGATACTAGTGGTAGTGTGAGGTCCTGTTTCACTCCTTATCATGAGTATATAGAACCCAAGCTATATAAGGTGGCTCCTATCCTTTGTGATGCTTGAGATATAGGTTCTATGGGATAAGTAAGTATTTGAATGAGCACTGAAAAGAAATAGAATTTGTATGTCATTTTGTGACTTGAATATGCATATGAATTATTGCACTAATTGGATATCATGGTAATTGTGTTCGGTACAATTATAGGAATTATTATGTATGATTGAATTTTGTATTGTTGATAATGAATATTTTTGAAAACTATTAAATGGAATTCTTTTTCAGGAAGAGAATGGATCAGTTTTGGCATTTTGTCACATTTCTAATTATATATTGGTATATTCAAATTTATTTTCAAAGAAATGTGTTTTTTCTCGAAATAGCTAGAATTATTGTGATGACACATTTTTCATAATAGAATCTATTGAGAATTAGTATTCTCACCCCATTTTGTATTGTATTCCATGATAATTCTAGGATTGAAACTTGTAACACAACAGCAGGAGCAGAAGATGTAGTTTATTTAGAATTTAGAATTTTGTATTAAAGATGTATGAATATTGCCTTGAAGGCATGTGATGTATAGTTGTATTATAATATACCCTTTGTATAAACATTCTTTCAGTATATGTATATTATTACACCTTTCCAGGTCATATTTTTGATATATTATAGCAAAGTATATTTGAAATTTATGTTATAAGTTTTAAGTGATG
Source organism: Ormosia semicastrata (assembly GCA_029884595.1). Taxonomy (NCBI): domain Eukaryota; kingdom Viridiplantae; phylum Streptophyta; class Magnoliopsida; order Fabales; family Fabaceae; genus Ormosia; species Ormosia semicastrata. Next base: position 24,958,200 of record JAQQTO010000063.1, read on the forward strand.
TGCTTACTAATATTTATTGTGGTGTAATTTTGGATACACTACTAGTAAAAATAGTCAAGGTATTACAGGTGTAGTATTATCTATATGCTCACATTCAGTTTCAAATTCAATGTCAGTCTCAGCCTCAGATGTTATTTTTCACTAATCATACGAGTCCTATTCAATACATGCAAGGTTCTTTCAATTTCAGGATCAATGTCAAGTATATGACTATCAGAAGACCTAGTAATGAATCGGATAGCACTATATGGACTCAAAACTGACTCAAAACACAAAAACACAAAGCAATGGTAAAAATCACACAAAAACTCAATAGAAACTATATCTATAGATTTTTAAAAATTATGGGACCACCACAGGATGAAAACTAGTAAAAAATACTACTAAACAGTAAAATAAAAAATCTTAAAAAATTGAAAAAGTGGTCTAAACATTGAAATTTTGGCAAACAAGGGTTGACCTTATAGAAAAGCTGTGAGCCTTGTTTATTAGGTCATTTTCCTTTAACTGACCAAGTTTCAACTCATTTTGAGCATGTTTATCCATACATTTTTCAGAAAAATCACCTAAAATCATATGTTTTCGCATGAAAACTACCAAAACAAAGAAGAAAAGGGGTTATAGGGTTAGTGAAAGTCTTGATATGATTGATTAGCACCTAATGATTTCCTAGCAATGGCGCCAAATTTGATTCGAGCGCCGAGCTCAACCAAATAACAAAATTCTAGTTTTACCGATAACTTATAGCACAAGGCAGTGAATTGAGTCATCTCTTAAGGATCAAGGTACCAATCAAACCAAATAAGGTCAAATAGGGGGGAAATTGTGTATGCAAAATGTAAACGTAATAATTAAATGTAAGAAAAAATTAAATTACAAAGCAACCAATCCAAGAAACCGTCAGAAACCTAGTTGGCTTGTCATCAATTACTAAACATACATCTGGATTGAATTAATTAGTTAATATATGATTGACTGAAATCTCTGCATCAAACACATAAAATTCAACAATAGATAATCACCTAAAATTTACCTAACAAATGATTCATAAACATGTGGTCACTAAATTTATGCAACCTATGCTAGTTTAACAACTAGTATTCAATTAACCTAGATTAGTAAATCTGCCAACTTAAACTTCTTCAATTCATGTGACTAAACCACAATTAATCAATCACAATTTAATCACAAGTCTCAATTAGGATTACGGATCCAATCGGATCACATCACATAATAGAAATCTTTAATCATGCAATTCGAATCTAAATCAAGTGAAGAAGAAAATAATTAATTCAATTCAAAATTGAAATTAGGTACAGAATTTCAAAGCCAAACTAGAATTTCCTTAAGATCCTTGGATTGATCTAAAATGTTTAGTTCTCCATGGTTGTCGCACATAGTATGCAAAAGAAAGGAGAAAATTCTAGGTAGAAGAATCAAGTAGTACGGGTTAGGGTTTCTATCTATCTTAAGTCCCCTATTTATAGAAAAATAATTGATTTAAATTAAGAAGCATAATTTTCCACAAGATTAAAGTTAATTCTATACCTCTTAGATTTCCTTGGCCACCGAAATCACTTGATTTGGGCTTAAGATGAGAGAGTTATACCCAAATCACTTGTAATAGGTCTCTAGACTCATCAGCTAACTTCACAAGGGTAGAACACCATCAAAACGTTGTAGTTTCAATTAGTGGTCTTTATAAGAGTTTGAGTCTTGTGTGTAAGATTTCCAATGGCATTGGTTTCAGCTCGAAAAGACCTCTACAACTGAAGTTATGGACCAAGTAGTGCACACTGCTCGGGTTTCAGTGACAGTACATGTGTTTTGACTTCCAAGCCCAACTCAGTCCATTAGATATCTGATTCAACTCTGGGGATCCCATGAAATTTGTATAGCTCTCTTTTATCTTTCCTACAAGATAAGATACATAATTTTTAGATATCTAGAATTCAAGATATGTCTGAAACACAGAAACAATATAAAATCATAATAATGCTGGAAAGATCAATTAAGCCCAATTTGAGTCCAAACTTACAAAACATGGCCAAACTCAATCAATTAAGTATATGGAGAGTGTAAATGACTAAAAATAGGAGTTTATTAATGTATAAAATCTATGATTATCAGCATCCCACTTCCACCAAAGCACAAACTATTATTCAATGGGAACCAAGGGTTTCTCTTGCTAATCGAGTCTTATAACCTGTCAACTCATAGTTGCGCTCCATCCTTAGGGATTTATAGTCCAAATTGGACAATCCCTACAATATCAACCAAGCCACCAGTTCTTGAAAGCTACAATGACAACTCACCTTCCAAACAACTTCAAATTGTTGTCCAACATTATTAGAGATGAACAACTGAGAGAAAAGAATTCTTCATTCTTGATTCAATGTGATGAGTTTGGTATATATATACAACAACCATAACTAACTCCAACTAATTACAACTAACAATAACTAATTGACTAATCGAATAACAAAAATATCTAATCGAATAACTAACTAACTAATTGAATAGCAAAATCATTTAATCGAATAACTTATGATTAATATGCAGAGTATACTATAAAACCCTCCCTCAAGGTAGGAAGTATATGTTTATAATTCTTATCTTAGTTAGTAATTGGTGAAAGAGAGGAGCTTGAACTAGTTTAGTTAACATGTCCGCCAAATGGTGTCTAGATTGGACAAGTATGAGCTTGAGATATCCAGTAACAACTTTTTCTTTGACAAAATGACAATCAATTTCAATATGCTTTGACCTCTCATGGAAAGTTTGATTAGAAGCAAGGTGAATAGCATCTTGTTTGTCACATAAAACTTTGGCTGATTCCACTGAAGTTCAAAATATTTTAAAAAATTCTGAATCTATGTAAGCTCACTTGATACACTTGCCAAAGGTTTATACTCAGCCTTTGCAGAACTCCTAGAAACTGTAGGCTATTTTTTTATTTCCAAGAAACTAAAGCATCGCCTAGAAAAACTAAATAACCTATAGTGATCTCCTAGTGTCACTGCAACTACCCCAGTCAGTATCTGCACATGTAGATAAGTGAAGAGCATTCGCAGCTAGAAACAGAAGACCTTGTCCTAGATATTTTTTTAGGTATTGAAGGAGATGATGAACTACCTGTAAGTGTGGGAACCTTGGCTTAGACATGTATTAACTCAGTTTGTTGACTGCAAAACTGATGTTAGGCCTGGAAATTGTCAAGTACATCAATCTCCTTATTAACCTTCTGTATTGAGTAGCATCTGGTAAAACATCTCCATTTGATGCATTTAGTTTGACATTAGGATCCATTAGCAAATTAGATGGTTTACAGTCTAGGAAACTAGTATCTTCTAAACAAAGTGATAACATATTTCCTTTATGACAAAACTATTCCTTTAGATGAATGAGCCAATTCTAGACCAAGAAAGTACTTGAGTTCTCCTAGAATTTTCAATTTGAATAAACTTTGTAGTTTATGTTGAACTTGAGTAATCATTTGTTGACTAGGACCAACAACAATTATGTTATCCACATAGACCAACAAAAAAACCATAGTTGGACCAGTACAAAGAGAAAATAATGAATAATTATACTTAGATTGTGTGAAACCAACACTGAGTAGAGCATAATTTTTTTTTTGAAACCACTGTCTTGAAGCTTGTCTAAGCCTATAAATGGACTTGTTTAATTTGCAAACAAGACCCTCCCCCCTGACTAGGATAGCCCTATGGTAGATCCATATACACTTCCTCAAATAAATCACCATTGAGGAAGACATTATTAATATCTAGATGCAACATACTCCATTTCTGAAATGCAGCAATAGCAAGGAGAACTCTTATAGTAGTTAACTTTGCAATTAGTGAGAAAGTATTTAAAAAATCCACTCCAGATTATTATGTATCACCCTTGGCTACTAATCTGGCCTTGTATCTATCCAAAGAACCATCAGATTTATATTTGACTTAGTAAATCTAGCAACATCCAATTGTATGTTTGCCAGGAGGTAAACTGACCACTGACCATATATTATTTGCTTCCATGGCTTGCAGTTCAGCTGCCATAGCTTGCTACCACTTAGGTAAGTGTTTGGCTTGATGATAAAATTGTAGCTCATAAATGGAAGAGACTTGACAGATAAAGGACTTATACAGAATGGACAACCTATCAAAAGATATATGACTAGAAATAGGATAAGAAATGGAAGTATGGTAGGCATAATCTTGCAGATATGATGGTGGTCTAGTGTGTCTGGAAGATTTTTGTGGTTGAACAAGCGGTGGAATATCAGTAGGTGTAAGATTTTCAACTATTGGAAGAAGATTATTACAATAAGGCAGATCAGGTGTAGGATTGGGAACAATTAGAGTAGGAAAGAGATTTATAATATTTGTAGAAGAGGAAATGGTGTGAAAAGGAAAAGTAGACTCATGAAAAATGACAAATCTAGAAATTAAACAAGTTTTGTTCTATAGATTGTACAATTTGTATCCTTTATACCCTACTGGATATCCAACAAACACTGTAGGAATGGCTCTAAGAATGAACTTTGTTTTGCTAGACAGAAGTGATGAAGCAAAACAAAGACAACCAAAAACTCTTAATGAAGTATAATTTGGTGTTTTATTGAACAGTAACTAAAAAGGAGATTGACTTTTTAATATAAGAGAGGTAGTCTGTTTATAAGAAAAGTGGTTGTAACTAGGCACTCACCTCAAAAATTGATAGGCACCCTTAATTGAAATAAAAGGGATTTGGCAGTATTGAGGAGATGTTGATGTTTCCTCTCTACTGTAGAATTTTGCTAAGGTCTCTGAACACATGAGAACTGAGGCAAAGTCCCTTGTTCTTACAGAAAATCAGTAAGTGCTAGTTCTTTAGCATTGTCAGATCTAAATTATTTAATTGTTGTGCCAAATTGAGTCTTAACTAACTTGAAAAATTGAATAACAAGAGCGGTAGCTTCTGATTTAAGTTTTAATAGATAAGTCCAAGTAAATCTTGTATTATCATTAACCAATATCAAGAAATACCTTTTACCATCATATGTAGAGATGATAAGGGCCCCAAATATCACAATGGATTAGATCAAAAGGAGACATGGACATATTATTATTTTAGACAAAGGACAACCTTCTAAGTTTGGCTAAAGGAAAAATATGACATTTAAAACCAAGAGAGGAAATAGAATCACCAAAAGAAATTTTATTGCTTGATAGTTTCAATACCTTTGAGGACAAATGACCTAATTGTGCATGCCATGTTTGAACTGAAACATTATAGACACTAGCAATTGAATTAAAAATTGAATGTGAACTACGAACTCCTGTACTACAAATTGATCATTTTTACAGTTTACAAGAAAAATAAAAGTGAATTTTGTTGAAAAAGTTGTATCACACTGTGAGATCTTGTAATAGGTGTGAGCATGGTGAAAGAATTAGAAGTGATAGGTGTGAGCATCACCCTTCCCAATCATCCTTGATGGATTTGATGTCTGAATAGTGAAAGAATTAGAAGTGAAAATAACAAAATAAGAAGAATATGTTAACAATGAATTGACAGAAATCAAATTAACATGAAATATAGGAATATACAAAACATTATGCAAGATTATATTTTCTGACAACTAAACAAAACCAATGGCAGACATTGAAATTTTTGACTTATTAAGTAAAACAACAAAAAAATCTTGTAAAGACTCGTGATAAAGGAAATTAGACAAGGTGCAAGCAGTATGACTAGTGGCATCTGAATCTAAAATCCATGAATTTGACTGTGTTGGAAAATTAGTATTACTAACAGATAGGACAATACCTACTATATTAGAGTCATTAGAATCCATATTAGGCAAAGTAGCCTGAGTGATCTGGGTTTGTAAAAGATTAATCAGTTGTTGATATTACTAAGTGGTTAACTGCAAGGATGAAGAGTTAGTTTTGGATGACTCAATGACTACATCATCTGAAACTTGATTCACTGAAGCAGAGGCAAATTGCTTAGATTTCCCTTTTCCATAATTTGGAGGAAAGTATTGCAACTTGTAGTAGTGATCTTTAGTGTGCCCCAAAATACCACAATAAGTGCACAAAGGACTATCCTTTTTGCCTTGCTTGCCTTGTGCATTTGTAGGTACATTCTTGACAACAAAAGCTAATTGAGCGCTAGAATTGGAAGATACAGTTGCACCAAGTTCTTGCTGCTTCTTTTCTTGTACAATTAGGGAAAACACCTTGGCCATTGGGGGCAAGGGATCCATTAGGAGAATTTCACCCTGATATGAGAAAAAGAATCATTGAGTCCCATCAGAAAAATCATCACATACTCCATATGATGATGCTCAATGATGGGATGATCACCACCGCATGTGCATATGTTTATTGGACGATATTCACTAAGTTCCTCCCAAAGAGTCTTGAGCTTGGTGTAATACTGACTCACTATGAGAAAGCCTTGAACAGTAGTCATGAGATCCATCTTGATCTGAAAGATGGGAGAACCATTCTTTTGCTGAAAATGATCCCTGAGATCATTCCAAAGCTCATTAGCATTGCTGCAGTAAATGACACTAGCAGCAATTTGCTTGGTAAGCAAATTCAAGATCCAAGAATAAATAATATAATTGTTTTGCTGCCAAGAGGAAACCAAACGCAAATCATCAGTTGGCTAAGGAATGGAACCATTTACAAAACCATATTTGTTCTTGGCATTGAGTGCCATCTTCATCGCCTTCTGCCAAGAACCATAATTCTCCCCCAATAATGGTTGAGAAACTAGAATCAACCCAGGATGATCAGAAGGATGCAGAAAGAAAAGATTGAAAACATCATCATGAGAATTAGCCATGATCGTAAGAAGAAAACAATGGAAAACTAAATTGAATGAAAGAATACAGAGAGAATTTACAGGGAAGAGCAATATACTACTGATAGCATATTAGAGATGAATAACTGAGAGAAAAGAATTCTTCATTCTTGATTCAATGTGTTGAGTTTCAGATATATATACAACAACCATAACTAACTCCAACTAATTACAACTAATAATAACAAACTAAGTAATCGAATTACAAAAACATCTAATTGAATAACTAACTAACTAATCGAATAGAAAAATCATCTACTAATTGAATGATTTATGTTTAATATGCAAAGTATACTGTAAAAAACATTGAGCCCTATGATGGCAACCTCGACCCTCAGGAACACATCAATGTATTCGCTTTAACAATATGCTACAGTCAAGGGCACCCAACCCAATATCTTGTTGAGCCTTCCCTTACACCTTAAAAAAAAAACTAGTTTTGCAATAGTGCAAAAGCTTAGAACCAAATTCAATCAAGAGCTTCAAAGAACTTAAAAGGAAGTTCTTCACCCATTTGTCCTTTAGCAGGGTCCACAAAAAATTCATGGCATACTTTGTCAGTATAAGATAAAATAGGAATGACAATCTCAAAGAATATAAGACAAAAATGAATATATCATGTGTTCCAACTTGGAAGCCCTTCGGAGTAGAAACCTTAGCAAGCCATGCATGCCATGAAGATGGGCCTATGATAAAAACCTTTTTCTAAATCCTTAGCCATTAAATTTCTAGCAAACAATGATGAGCTAAAGAAGAGAGCATGTAGGTACATAAACATGGAGGAAATTGCCAAAGTGAAAAAAGTTAAGAAACTAAAGGATAAGGAAAAGGAAGAAAAGAATTCAAGAGACCAAGGGGAGTATATGAAACCTATACCTCTTTCAATTACTCTTGAGAGAAAAATCTTGCAAGACACCTATAACTCGAACATCATTTGATTTCCAAAAAGAAGAAATAACAGAAAACCCAATCTGGTTAAGTGTAATTCTTAGCACAACCATGGCCGCACCATTGAATAGTGCGTCGACCACAAGGATGAGATTTGAGGACTTGGTTAGAAGAGAGTAAGTATAGAGAGATTCATAGCTCGGGCAGTAGGAAAAACCTACAATGGAGATCTTGAAGATCACACTAAGCAGATCCCCCACCCTAAGGAAGAACAAAGAATGTGACCAATGTTAAGGCCTAGGCAACCGTAAGTGCACAAGTCATATCAAGTAATAAAGGATGAGCAATCAAGTATCATGTCCACATGGATTTGGTTTTTAATGTTTGTATTAGCGAACAGTTAATTACTTCGTTCAGGCTTAAGCAATACAAGAATTTGAAATAAGAAGAAATTTTGCAATAAAAACAAAAAACTCACACACAAGCACACCAACTAGGGAGATGACAATGGGTTAAGGGTTAGAGGTCTTTCTTCACCCACTACTTCGTTTAGATGATGTAAATACGGGAATATTTGCTAATGAATTCAAGATGTTAGCTGAAACCTTAATTATTCAACATGCCTATGTCTAGGTCACTTGAATTTTAGCATTAATTACTTAAATCAATAAGTTTCCATATGAGGAAAAGTAATTTCATGCTCTATTAACTTAGTTAGAAAGTGAGTTTTGAGCTTTAATGATTGGATTTTTCATAAACAAAATCCTATTTTTCTTATGGAGTGAGATTTCTCTTGATTAATGTGCGCTAAAACTTGCTTTGATATCTTGCTGAGACTTTAATGGTTCACTTACATACTTGAATATGATTAAGACAATTAGGCTTAACTCTTTCTTGACTTCCGAAGTTGCATTGAGAAAATAATCCCTTAGTTTTCCCATTTGAGCTTGAAATTAATTTCTTTGGATACCTAATTGAATAATCAGGTTAGATTCTTTGGAGCAACTGATGTGTTACTTAAAAAGTCAGTAAGGGTTACTTTTGTTTTCAAAGGTTTATTGTTGTTAAAAAAAATGGAGAAGGAAGAAGAAAGAAAAGGATTGCTGGTGAAGAATGATTATTGGGTTAAAAGTGAGAATTTGTTATATCCTTATGCTTATGTTCTATGTATCATCTTTTCAACCTAATTCTATTTAATTTATCCATGAACATTCTTTACCCTTATCTTTTTCCTATCCTTCATTATTCCCCTTGGCTCTGTTACAACCAAAGGAAGCCCTTTTGATTCTTGTGTTGTATGTGAACTTAGAAGTGGAGATAAGATTGATAACCAAGCCTATGGTAATGCATTTTTCAAGAGAAACTAGAGTGATCTCTTTATCCTTAAATACTTGAGTGATGGAAAGATGAGTGACCTCAATTGGTTGGTAAGTAGAAAAGATGCAAGCTAGACCCAAGACTGTAATTATATTAAGTGCTAAATGATCTTTTTGGATTGGATTTGATTGCCGAACTTGATTGAATTCTTAAATTGTGGAATTTCCCTTGATTTATGTTTCTGGATGTTGAGTTTAATCTTGTTTTTTATGCCTATTCTTTGCTCGAGGGCAAGCAAAGCTCAAGTGTGTGGGGGGGGGTTGATAAGTCCATATTTTGTGGTCTCAAACTGGATAAATTATAGTGACTTGCTTGTGTTTATTGATGAATTTTAGATGGATCCTTATCATTATTTCATTTTTACAGAATGAATGAGATTTATCACATTTGGAGTGAAAGCAGGCGAAGACACCACATTTCTAGAGCAAAAAAGGACCATTTTGACTTAGATAGTGTCCTATGTCAACTCAGAAGTGATTGAGGAGTTAGACACAGCCCTGTCTAACTTGGAAAACGTCTCTGACTAAGAGACACGGCCGTGTTTCCCTTACACTGCAGTTATGTTGTTTTCATGCTCACATGACCATGTCAAGCTTAGATACGGCCGTGTGAGGTTTCATGCTTGTAAAAATAGTAGTTTTGCCCATCACCATTATAAATAGAAGTAAATCCCTAAACCTAAAAATAAATTTTGCGATGGCAATCTTTGAGAGATAGATCAAAAGAGAGAATTGCCACGAATCTTTGGAGGACGGTTACGAAGAGAGGACAAATATCTTGAAAGCTTAAAGATCGTAATCTCCAATAAAAAGGGTTTTGATTTCTCTTCCCTCTAGTTTTCCCCATTTCTTCAAGTTTTTCTTTCTATGGATTTGTATTATGATTTGGGTTTGTTATTGAACATGAGTAACTAATCCCATAGCTAGGGCTATAGGGAATCTTGTTTTTCTAATTGATTAAGGTAATTTTTTTTTGGGTTTATTGTATTGCTTGAATTCTTGTCAAGACTTGATTAATTTTGGCATACTTTAATTCAATATTTGATCGGTGACCATCCATAACCAATGAGTGGACTTATATAATAAACCAAGGAATAGATTGACGAATGACTAAATATCAATTTATTCTACTAATTGAATTGACGATTATGTTAGTTTATCTCTTGAATTGAGGCTTAATGCATTCCTAGTTAATTCAACTAAATGACAAAATAGGTGATTAATTAGAAATAGAATATTGTTTATCCATGACCATTGGGACTCAATAGTAAGTAAGAGAATTTTACAAGAGAATTACCTTACATAATAAATAAATGAAAATATGGTTAATTGGATTCAAGTGAACCTTACACCCTAGTTTCCCTTTAATTGATTTATATCTACTTTGTTTAATTGTCCATCATTCTTCTTTATTTGTTTTCTGATTTTATTTTGAGTTTCTCTTTACACTTACGATTATTTAAATAACTAAGGATTTAGCAAATCTAATAATTACTTGTTATTCCTCGTGGGATCGACAATTGAGACTCAAGTCCTATATTACTATACAATAGAGTGCACTTGTTCCTAGTGTATTTTACACATATCACACGTTCACTCTATGTTTCAAACATATGCTATGCATGACCAATGAGTATATGTCTATCCTATTGGAAAATCAATACACCTAATTCATACAAGTGAAAATGAATATGCATTACCCAAAACCATGGTCCCAATTTCCTTTCCTTATATCTAGATCAAGGAAAAGCCACAAATCAATTGGTGATCAAGTAATTGAATGAATTAATCCTAGAATTGGATAAACAACTTGATACCCATTAACAAATATTCAAGATAAATTTATAAACAACTAAGGTCCATTATAAGATCCAAAAGATCTCCTAGAAAAAGCTTAGAAATCTATGAAAAACAAAGAAACAAGAACTAGATAGAAAGCTATAGAAAGACATGAGAAATCAAGATAGGGACGAGAAGGAAAAACTAAGATGGGTGATCCTTGGTCTTGATCTCCTCCTTGAGGTTGATCTTCAAGTCTCTAATTAAACCTTTCTCTAGATCCCTTTAACTCAAAGTTTCTCTCTCTAAAAAGGGCTAAAATTTAGAATAGCATCTAATTACATGAAATGGGTCTTAAAAATGTTTAAAATTTCATGGATCTGGGTCAGTTAACCATGTCTAGTCATGGTTGGAACATACCTAAGCATGGGGAGTAGCAAATTCCCCTTCTAGGTGTTCCATGCCTAGGCCTAAAATGGCCATGCCTAGGCGTGGAACAGGGCAAATCTCATTTTTGCCTTGATGCACCAAACCACACCTAGGCCTAAAATTCTAGGCTTAGGCGTGGAGCTCTCTGTTTCTTCTATTTCTTCTTAGCTGTGAGTAGGCCTAGGCATAGTGCTTTGTGTCCCAAATTGTCTCTCTCTTCCTCTTTACTCCTTCTTCTTGCCTCTTAATCCTCTTGCTTGGCCTTTTTTTCTTCAACAATTTTGGTCCACTTAATCCTACAAAAACCATTAAAAAACTTACATGAGCTTCTCAAGTTAATGACAAGTTCAAGTTTAAAATGTTCAAAGACCACAAATTCATCAAGTAAGTACAAAAAGGAAGTTGTAGCTCACATTCTCCAACTTAAGCATAAAACTCATCAAACCATGGAGAACTAGGACTGATAATCTAATTTATTATATCAAATAAAGGCATAATAATTCTATTTCTTGAAGTCATCACACCCCCAAACCTAATTGATTGCTAGTCCTCGAGAAAACTAAGCCTAAGCAAAGAGAAGTCATTCAGCTACTTTCACATATCATACAAACTCATGGGATGGCATACCAATGCATAAATATCATTCATAGCCTCAAGGTATATCTTATAACTCCCACCTTAGCCCCCCATATATGAGATCCAAAATCAATTTAACAACACCAACCCAAATGGAAACACAAGAATTCTTTTTCTAGGGTATGCATGCAAGACCTTAACTGAACCAAACACGCACACCTAGATGAGATTATGAACATGCAATTACATCTCAAACATATAACCAACAAAAATGATTTTTCATTTCTCTCTCCACTAATGTTGGTCAATGCAAAACCAAGAATCAAAAGGATCTTAATGAGAGGCCAAGGGTATGGTTGATGAAAGAAGGGGAAGGAAGTATGTATTAGGTTGAGTATCATGGCATTCAACTTCAAGAATTTAAGCCATAAAATGTTAAAAAACAAGTGCTAAAGAGGGTCATCAAGAACTAATCCTTTCTTTTCTTTTCTTATTTTTTTAATTCTTACTTGAATAAACAACTTGTAATATTTCTCTTTGTACACTTTTCCTGCTTTTTTTTTTTATTTGTCAACCTTCATTGTAATTCCTTTTTTATTAGACTCTTTCAACCCCTTTTTATTTCGTACATGCACTTGTAATCAAAGTAATGTAAAACGTGACTCAACTTAAGGTGAGGAAATTTTTTTTTGCACTTAAGTGTATTTGAAAGGCTAAAAGGGACTTAGGGATAATTATTAAGTTTAGGTTAGTTTGAAAGGCCCAAACGGTTCAAAGAATGCCCTAATCATTTCCTTGATCCTACATTGCCTAGAATTTCACCTCAAGAAAGATTCAAATTATTCTCATAGGAAATTTGTAATCCACACACATACAAGCCACAAACTTTCTCTAGGCATGCATTCCAATCCAAACTAAGGTTTGTAATCATACCAAGAAAACCAATTCATCAAGCTTTACAGAAATCAAGGTGAATCAATTCACTTTGGAATTATAAAAGAATTACTAAATAAGAGGTAATCCATTCACCATTCAATCATTGGCTATTCCATTCAAAGCAAGTAGCATGCCACACCAAAGCTTGCATACACATACAAACAGGGTTGAATGAGGAATTCCACTAGTTGACCCAAATCACACAGGCAACACGAATAAAACAACAAACAAAGAAAACTCAAAAGCAACTTCTACATGAACGTAACCCTAAACCTAAGTCAAGGCTCAAAGGAGAGGGGAGGTGAATTATATACAATACAACTAAAATAAAATACATCAAAAGCTCAAAATGGTAAACAACCCCCAAACCTAGATTGAACAGTGCACTCAGTGTTCAACATTATAGACAAAACATGATAAACACAATAGTAAAGAAAAAAAAGTAAAATAAAGAGAGTGGAGAGAATGAGGCCTTGATACCTTAGAGGAGATTCGTTTCATCAAAGATGTCGTTCCTGGAATCATGAGTTGCATTAGTGCCAACAGTATCATGTATCAAAGTTGGTGGTGGGTGAAGTACATAATCTTCCTAGGGTAGTACAAGGGGAGGAAATGATGCCATAGGATAGCCAGCATGGTCAGACATCCAATGGAGGCCTTGATAAATAGAGTGCAGCATAGCAGACTAATGATGAAGCATGGCAAACTGATGATGAAGCTCATTAGAATGGCGAGCAAGCTGTTGCTCAATTTGGTGCGCCCAAGCAGCATTGACCTAAGAGAGAGGAGGTGGTTCCTGAACTGATAGGGCAAGGGCAATAGGTGGTGGCAGAACTAGAGCAGAAGCAAGAGGGTGGCACAATGGGTTATGCATAAGGTGAAAAATAATGTTCGCATTCATGGGTAGCTTGGAAGTGGCCTAGACTTCATTCGGGTTATAAGCCACACCCTGGTCAAAACAAAGCTTGAAGATAAGGGAAGGCAAGAAGAGTGCTTTAGTTCCTTGAATACAGCAGCGAATCTCATTATAGAACATCAATAGGTTGACGAGTATGGATCAAGTAGCATAGAAGCGCCCAATCAGGGTAGACTACAAAGTGGTGGTGCATGGAGAAAATGGTAGAAGCAGCAAACTGGTGCCACAGGCACACCTCAATAAGTAAGTACTTCTTCTTAAAACTCAATGGTCTTCCATGACCTTTGGTCTATACTATATTGAGGGTACGAACTACAATAATTACTACATCCATAGAAATATTACCATGCAACTCTGCATAAGCACACCAAGAAGGCCGTGCAGGAAGACCCAGAGTTAAGTTGATAACATCCGCAATGAACTGAACTGGGTGCTCTTGCACATGAACAACTCGCTTCGCATCCATGCAATAAGCATTCACAAAGAATTTACGAATGATTGCCACCATCGTTGGACTCATTAGGTGAGCACAAAAGTTGACCCACTTGTGGTGGGCAATAGTATAAAATGACTCATGGAAACTAGAGGAATTGATGCCTGTGAAATCGTGCTCAGGGATAAAAGATCATATCTAAAGAACAAAGTGGAAGTGCTCAAATGCCCCATGTGAAGTGAAAAAATAAAGGTTATAACCAAGTAAGAAATTGGAAAGGTGCTAACTTGGAGAGAAATGTAGCTCCCTAGAGAAAAATAAAATCTAAAATGGGGGATGAAGGGAATGGGGGAAGTGGAAAAATTAAATTTCAAATTTGGGAGTCAGAGGTAGGAAGAAGAGGGTTAAAGTGAAATGTGGGTGTTTGGGTGGTAGCTAAACATATTTGGTCGTAGGGGATGGTGGTAAGTAGTGTGTGGAGGTAAGTAAAGAGAGTCGGTGTTAAAGGAAGAAGAAAATTATGGAAGAGGAAATAGGGAAATGGTGAAACAGGGGTTGCAATAGTGAGATGGGGGAAATGGGTACAAAGAAAGGGGAAAGAGAAACGAGAGGAGATAAAGAAAGAGAAAACATAAAAAAGAGGGGGAACACCTAGGCTTAGAAGTATCACGCCTAGGTGTGGTGGGTGTTCACAAAAGGAACACACACAAGGGCTGCGTTCTGGGTTGCATCCCCCAGTATGCCTCAGCATGCGTAAGCGTGTGCCTAGGCTTAGAGTGGGTGTTGAAAGAAGAAGAAAATTATGGTGGAGGAAATGGGGAAATGGTGAAACAGGGGTTGCAATAGTGAGATGAGGGAATGGGTAGAGAGAAAAGGGAAAGAGAAATGAGAGGAGATGAAGAATGAGACAAAATAAAAAGGGGGGGGGACGAAGGGGCCACACCTAGATGTGGTGGGTGTTCACAAATGGGACACACATAAGGGTTGTGTTTTGGGTTGCATCCCCCAACATGCCTCAGCATGCATAACCGTGTGCTTAAACATAAATATTTTTTTAGTGTAACTTATGCTTAGGCGTGGAAATATCACACCTAAGCATAACACTCTCTAGAACATTAGCCTATTGAGGGCTAACAGTGCCTCACCTAAGCTTGAAAATCCTAGGCCTAGGCGTGATGCTCTCTATATGTGGGAACATATAGAACCTGAGAGGAGCACACCTAGGCCTAGGGTTGGCTCCTAAAGCTGCATAATTTTGTAGACACTTTTTACAATTGGCCATCACTTCCACTTGTTTCTACCATTCCGTGACACTAACCTTGCAAAAGCCATTTGGAAACTCAATTAAAATAAGAAAAAGATTAAGAAAATATAATTAAAACACATATGCATTATCCTAACATGATCAAAGGCGAACACAAATGTAAAGTAAAACACCTAAAATTAGAGAGAGGGCGTAAAAACTTGGGTTGCCTCCTAAGAAGTGCCTTATTTATAGTCCTGACTGGACTTTGTCAGATCTCAAGATGGAGGGACAAGGGTGAGAGAGGTTTTGAGTCTCTCCACTTCACCCCCTAGGTAATGGCTTTAACCTTTGGTCGTTGAATTTGAAAGTTGACTTTCTAAATGAATTTGCAAGCTCCACGGCTCCATGAGGGAACACTATAACAACTAAAAATGGACTTGCCCATCTTGATTTGAGCTTCCCAGGGAATAGTTTAAGCTTAGAGTTGTATAGCAACACCTGTTGTCCTGGTTTAGATCTTTTGAGCACAATGTGCTTGTCATGCCACCTTTTAGACTTCTTATTATATAATTTTGTATTCTCATAAGGTTGAAGTCTAAACTCATTAAGTTCATTGAGTTGGAGAAGTCGTTTCTCAACCTCAACTGTTGCTTATAATTCAAAATTTAGCTTTTTAATTGCCCAATAGGCATAATGCTCAAGTTCAACCAAGAGATGGCAAGCTTTCCCAAATATTAGCTTGTAGAGGGACATCACGATGGGAGGTTTATAGGCAGTTCGGTAGGTCCACAATGCATCATCTAACCTCTTGGACCAAACTTTTCTACTCAGACACACTATTTTCTCTGGAATCCTATTTAGCTCCCTATTAGAAATCTCTACTTGACCACTTGTTTGAGGGGGGTAAGCAATGGCAATCCTATTTGTAACCCCATACTTGGCCAACAAGGCTTCAAGTGTGGTGGGTGTTCACAAATGGAACATACACCAGGGCTACGTTCTGGGTTGCATCCCCCAGCATGCCTCAGCATGCATAAGCGTGTGCCTAGGTTTAGAGTGGGTGTTGAAAGAAGAAGAAAATTATGGTGGAGGAAATGGGAAAATGGTGAAACAGGGGTTGCAATAGTGAGATGGGGGAATGGGTAGAGAGAAAGGGGAAAGAGAAATGGGAGGAGATGTAGAAAGAGACAAAATAAAAAAAAAATGGGGGCGAAGGGGCCACACCTAGGTGTGGTGGGTGTTTACAAACGGGACATACACAAGGGTTTTGTTTTAGGTTGCATCCCCCAACATGCCTCAGCATGCATAAACGTGTGCCTAAGCACAAATGTTTTTGTAGTGTAACTCATGCCTAGGCGTTGAAATATCACACTTAGGCATAACACTCTGTAGAACATTGGCCTTTTGAGGGCTAAGAGTGCCTCATCTATGCTTGAAAATCCTAGGCCTAGGCGTGGCGCTCTCTATATATGGGAACATATAGAATTTGAGAGGAGCACACCTAGGCCTAGGGTTGGCTCCTAAAGCTGCATAATTTTGTAGATATTTGTTGCAATTGGCCACCACTTCCTCCTGCTTCCACCATTCCGTGACACTAACCTTGCAAAAGCCATCTTGAAACACAATTAAAATAAGAAAAAGATTGAGAAAGTGTAATTAAAACACATATGCATTATCCTAACATGATCAAAGGCGAACACAAATGTAAAGTAAAACACCCAAAATTAGAGAAAGAGTTTAGAAACTTGGGTTGCCTCCCAAGAAGTGCCTTATTTATAGTCCTGACTGGACTTTGTCAAATCTCAAGATGGAAGGACAAGGGTGGGAGAGGTTTTGAGTCTCTCCACTTCACCCCCTAGGTAATGGCTTTAAGCTCTGGCTATTTACTTTGAAGGTTGACTTTTTATAGGAATTTGCAAGCTCCACGGCTCCATGAGGGAACATTTTAACAACTAAAAATAGACTCGACCATCTTGATTTGAGCTTCCTAGGGAATAGTTTGAGCTTAGAGTTGTATAGCAACACCTGTTGTCCTGGTTTAGATCTTTTGAGCACATTGTGCTTGTCGTGTCACCTTTTAGACTTCTCATTCTATAATTTTGTATTCTCATAAGGTTGAAGTCTAAACTCATCAAGTTCATTGAGTTGGAGAAGTCGTTTCTCACCCGTTGCTTATAATTCATAATTTAGATATTTAATTGCCCAATAGGCATAATACTCAAGTTCAACCAAGAGATGATAAGCTTTCCCAAATATTAGCTTGTAGAGGGACATCACGATGGGAGGTTTATAGGCAGTTCGGTAGGCCCACAATGCATCATCTAACCTCTTGGACCTATCTTTTCTACTCAGACACACTGTTTTATCTAGAATCCTATCTCTACTTGACCATTTGTTTGAGGGTGGTAAGCAATGGCAATCCTATTTGTAACCCCATACTTGGCCAACAAGGCTTCAAGCATGGTAGGTGTTCATAAATGGAACATACACAAGGGCTGCGTTCTGGGTTGCATCCCCCAGCATGCCTCAGCATGGATAAGCGTGTGCCTAGGCTTAGAGTGGGTGTTGAAAGAAGAAGACAATTATGGTAGAGGAAATGGGAAAATAGTGAAACAGGGGCTGCAATAGTGAGATAGGGGAATGGGTAGAGAAAAAGGGGAAAGAGAAATGAGAGGAGATGAAGAAAGAGACAAAATAAAAAAGGGGGGGGGGGCGAAGGGGCCATACCTAGGTGTGGTGGGTGTTCACAAATGGGACACACACAAGGGTTACGTTTTGGGTTGCATCCCCTAACATGACTCAACATGCATAAGCATGTGCCTAAGCACAAATATTTTTTTAGTGTAACTCATGCCTAGGTGTGGAAATATCACACCTAGGCATAACACTCTCTAGAACATTGGCCTGTTGAGGGCTAAGAGTGCCTCACCTAAGCTTGAAAATCCTAGGCCTAGGCATGGCGCTCTCTATATGTGGGTACATAGAGAACCTGAGAGGAGCACACCAAGGCTTATGGTTGGTTCCTAAAGTTGCATAATTTTGTAGATATTTGTTACAATTGGCCACCACTTCCACCTGCTGCCACCATTCCGTGACACTAACCTTGCAAAAGCCATCTTGAAACTCAATTAAAATAAGAAAATGATTGAGAAAGTGTAATTAAAACACATATGCATTATCCTAACAAGATCAAAGGCGAACACAAATGTAAAGTAAAACACCCAAAATTAGAAAGAGAGCTTAGAAACTAGGGTGGCCTCCCAAGAAGTGTCTTATTTATAGTCCTGATTGGACTTTGTCAGATCTCAAGATGGAGGGACAAGGGTGAGAGAGGTTTTGAGTCTCTCGACTTCACCCCCAAAGTAATGGCTTTAACCTCTGGCCGTTGACTTTGAAGGTTGACTTTCTATGTGAATTTGTAAGCTTCACGGCTCCTTATGGGAACACTTTAACAACTAAAAATGGACCGGACCATCTTGATTTGAACTTCCTTAGGAATAGTTTGAGCTTAGAGTTGTATAGCATCACCTATTGTCCTGGTTTAGTTCTTTTGAGCAGAATGTGCTTGTCGTGCCACCTTTTAGACTTCTCATTATATAATTTTGTATTCTCATAAGGTTGAAGTCTAAACTCATCAAGTTCATTGAGTTGGAGAAGTCGTTTCTCACCCATTGCTTATAATTCAAAATTTAGCTTTTTAATTGCCCAATAGGCATAATGCTCAAGTTCAACCAAGAGATGGTAAGCTTTCCCAAATATTAGCTTGTAGAGGGACATCACGATGGGAGGTTTATAGGCAGTTTGGTAAGCCCACAATGCATCATCTCACCTCTTGGACCTATCTTTTCTACTCAGACACACTGTTTTCCCTAGAATCCTATTTAGCTCCCTATTAAAAATCTCTACTTAACCATTTGTTTGAGGGTGGTAAGCAAAGGCAATCCTATTTGTAACCCCATACTTGGCCAACAAGGCTTTAAGCGTGGTGGGTGTTCACAAATAGAACATAGACAAGGGATGCATTCTGGGTTGCATCCCCCAGCATACCTCAGCATGCATAAGCGTGTGCCTAGGCTTAGAGTGAGTGTGGAAAAAAGAAAAAAATTATCGTGGAGGAAATGGGGAAATGGTGAAACAAGGGTTGCAATAGTGAGATGAGGGAATGGGTAGAGAAAAAGGGGAAAGAGAAATGAGAGGAGATGTAGAAAGAGACAGAATAAAAGAAGGGGGGGCGAAAGGGACACACCTAGGTGTGGTGGGTGTTCACAAATGGGACACACACAAGGGATGTGTTTTGGGTTGCATCCCCCAACATGCCTCAGCTTGCATAAGCGTGTGCCTAAGCACAAATATTTTTTTAGTGTAACTCATGCCTTGCGTGAAAATATCACACCTAGGCATAACACTCTCTAGAACATTAGCCTGTTGAGGGCTAAGAGTACCTCATCTATGCTTGAAAATCCTAAGCCTAGGCGTGGCGCTCTCTATATGTGGGAACCTATAGAACCTGAGAGGAGCACACCTAGGCCTAGGGTTAGCTCCTAAAGCTGCATAATTTTGTAGATATTTGTTACAATTGGCCACCACTTCCACCTGCTTTCAACATTCCATGACACTAACCTTGCAAAAGCCATCTTGAAACTCAATTAAAATAAGCAAAGGATTGAGAAAGTGTAATTAAAACACATATACATTATCCTAACATGATCAAAGGCAAACACATATGTAAAGTAAAACACCCAAAATTAGAGAGAGAGCTTAGAAACTTGGGTTGCCTCCCAAGAAGCGCCTTATTTATAGTTCTGATTGGACTTTGTCAGATCTCAAGATGGAGGGACAAGGGTGAGAGAGGTTTTGAGTTTCTCCACTTCACCCCTAGGTAATGGCTTTAACCTCTAGCCGTTGACTTTGAAGGTTGACTTTCTATATGAATTTGCAAGCTCCACAGCTCCATGAAGGAACACTTTAACAACTAAAAATGGACTTGACCATCTTGATTTGAGCTTCCCTGGGAATAGTTTGAGCTTAGAGTTGTACAGTAACACCTGTTGTCCTGGTTTAGATCTTTTGAGCACAACGTACTTGTCGTGCTACCTTTTAGACTTCTCACTATATAATTTTGTATTCTCATAAGGTTGAAGTCTAAACTCATTAAGTTCATTGAGTTGGAGAAGTCGTTTCTCATCCGTTGCTTATAATTCAAAATTTAGCGTTTTAATTGCCCAATAGGCATAATGCTCAAGTTCAACCAAGTGATGGCAAGCTTTCCCAAATATTAGCTTATAGAGGGACATCATGATGGGAGGTTTATAGGCAGTTCGGTAGGTCCACAACGTATCATCTAACCTCTTGGACCAAACTTTTCTACTCAGACACACTATTTTCTCTAGAATCCTATTTAGCCCCATATTAGAAATCTCTACTTGACCACTTGTTTGAGGGTGGTAAGCAATTGCAATCCTATTTGTAACCCCATACTTGGCCAACAAGGCTTCAAACGTGGTGGGTGTTCACAAATGGAACATACACAAGGGTTGCGTTCTGGGTTGCATCTCCCAGCAGCCCTCAGCATGCATAAGCGTGTGCCTAGGCTTAGAGTGGGTGTTGAAAGAAGAAGAAAATTATGGTGGAGGTAATAGGGAAATGGTGAAACAGGGGTTGCAATAGTGAGATGGGGGAGAGGAGATGAAGAAAGAGACAAATTAAAAGGGGGGCAAAGGGGTCACACCTAGGTGTGGTGGGTGTTCACAAATGGGACACACACAAGGGTTGTGTTTTGGGTTGTATCCCCCAACATGCCTCAACATGCATAAGTGTGTGCCTAAGCACAAATATTTTTTTAGTGTAACTTATGCCTAGGCATGGAAATATCACACCTAGGCATAACACTTTGTAGAACAGTGGCCTGTTGAGGGCTAAGAGTGCCTCATCTAAGCTTGAAAATCCTAGGCCTAGCCGTGGTGCTCTCTATATGTGGGAACATATAGAACCTAAGAGGAGCACACCTAGGCCTAGGGTTGGCTCCTAAAGCTGTATAATTTTGTAGATATTTGTTACAATTGGCCACCACTTCCACCTGCTTCCACTATTCCGTGACACTAACCTTGCAAAAGCCATCTTGAAACTCAATTAAAATAAGAAAAGGATTGAGAAAATGTAATTAAAACATATATACATTATCCTAACTTGATCAAAGGCGAACACAAATGTAAAGTAAAACACCCAAAATTAGAGATAAAGCTTAGAAACTTGGGTTACCTCCCAAAAAGTGCCTTATTTATAGTCTTGACTGGACTTTGTCAGATCTCAAGATGGAGGGACAAGGGTGAGAGAGGTTTTGAGTTTCTCCACTTTAGCCCCTAGGTAATGGCTTTAACCTCTGGCCGTTGACTTTGAAGTTTGACTTTCTATATGAATTTGTATACTCCACGACTCCATGAGGGAACACTTTAACAACTAAAAATGGACCTGACCATCTTGATTTGAGCTTCCCAGGGAATAGTTTGAGCTTAGAGTTGTATAGCAACATCTGTTGTCCTAGTTTAGATCTTTTGAGCGCAATGTGCTTGTCGTGCCACCTTTTAGACTTCTCATTATATAATTTTGTATTCTCATAAGGTTGAAGTCTAAACTTATCAAGTTCACTGAGTTGGAGAAGTCGTTTCTCACCCATTGCTTATAATTCAAAATTTAGCTTTTTAATTGCCTAATAAGCATAATGCTTAAGTTCAACTAAGAGATGGCAAGCTTTTCTGAATATTAGCTTGTAGAGGGACATCACAATGGGAGGTTTATAGGCAGTTCGGTAGGTCCACAATGCATCATCTAACTTCTTGGACCAATCTTTTCTACTCAGACACATTGTTTTCTCTAGAATCCTATTTAGCTCCCTCTTAGAAATCTCTACTTGACCAGTTGTTTGAGGGTGGTAAGCAATGGCAATCCTATTTGTAACCCCATACTTGGCCAACAAGGCTTCAAAGTACGTATTGTAAAAATGGGATCCTTCAACACTAATAATAGCTTGTGGAGTGCCAAAATGGGTGACAATACTTTTCTTAAGGAAGTTCACCACAACCTTGGAATCACTTGTTGGAAGTGCACAAGGTTCCACTCATTTGGACATATAGTCCACCACTAGAAGAATATACTGCTTACCAAAAGGAGGGACAATAGGTCCTATGTAATCTATCCCCCACACATAAAAGATTTTCACTTCCAGGATAGTATTCAAGGGCATTTTGTTGCTTCTAGATATGTTGCCAACCCATTGGCACCTATCAAATTTGGCCATAAAAGAATTAGCTTCCTAAAATAAAGAAAGCCAATAAAGTCTTGCTTGTAACACCTTAGCAGTTGTTCATTCACCCCAAAGTGATCCTCATATGGTGAAGCATTACATTGCTCCAGTATAGCACTATTCTACTCCATCAAAATACACCTCTTAAGCACCTGATCAGCACACTATTTAATGAGATATGGCTTATTGGTATGCGTAAAATATACTAAGAGCAAGTACACTCTATCATAAAGTAATATGGGACTTTAGTCCCAGTTGTCGATCCCATGAGGAGTATGAGATAATTACTAGATTTGCTAAACTCTTGGTTATTTAGACAATTGAAAGTGTAAGAGAAATTCAAAATAAAATTAGAAAACTAATAAAGAAGAATAATGGACAATTAAACAATATCGAGATAATCAATTACAGAGTAACTAGGGCACAAGGTTCACTTGAATCCAATTAATCATATTTTCACTCATTTATGATGTAAGGTAATTCTCTAATCAATATTCTCTTAATTGCTATTGAATACCAATGATCATGGATAAACAATATTCTATTCCTCAATTATTCACTTATTTGGTCATTTAGTTGAATTAATTAGGAATGCATTAAGCCCCAATTTAATAGATGAACTAACATATCGTCAATTTGATTGATAGAATAAATTGATCTTTAGTCATTCACCAATCTAATCCTAAATTTATCATATAGGTCCACTCATTAAGTGTGGATGGTCACTGGTTAAATAATGAATTAAATATGTCAAAAGAGATTAAGTTCTGATAAGAATATAAGTAATATAATAAACCTAAACGAAATTACCTTAATCAAATTCGAGATGAAAATCAGTTAAATAGGAAAACAAGATCCCATAGCCCTAGCTATGAGATTAGCTACTCATGTTCAATACAAACAATCTCAAATTACAATACAAATCCATGGAAAGTAAAACCAAAGAAAGGGGAAAACTAGAGGGAAAGAGAAATCAAAACCCCTTTTACGGTGATTATGATCTTCAAGCCTTCAAGAATTGAATCCTCTCTTCGTAGCCGTCCTCCAAAGATTCGTAACAATTTTCTATTTTGAATTATCTCTCAAAGTATGTCGTCTCACTCTTTAAATTTCTGTTGGATGATCCGAACCAAAGAGAGTTACTTTGCTAAACTCGTTTTCCCCTTTTATAGAAAAATTGACTGCTTTTTGTATCTAACTTGTACGATTTTTCTTACCCTTTAGATGACCTAATCTGTCCTTGATCTGAACAGAAAAGTTTTAGTATTTTCTGTTATCTTTTCAATGCCATAAACGGTGCATCAATTTGATCTCTGTAGCCCAAGATATGACTCAATTAATGAGAAATGGTCAAAATAATGCAAGAATCCAAATTTTACTACAAATCAAATATCTTTGAAAATCTTTATTCAATCTCCAATATAAGATTTTGTATCCAATTAGAACTCTAGTTAGCATCTAAGAATATGATAAGAATCATTCAAATATTTATCTTCAGAAATTTCTTATTTTTACACAAAATTTGATGATTTATTCTAAAAATTCAAATATAACTAGGTGAAGAGATAATTATTTAAAAAATAAATTAAAAATAAAAATAAACAAAAACTAAATAAAAATTAATTAAAAATTATAATAAATAAACTCAAAAGATAAGTGTATTTAATACTCACCAAATACCCTCAAATTTGAACAATTGTTTGTCCTTAAGCAAAGAATAGGAATATAAAACAAGATTAAACTCAACATCCAGAAACATGGGTCAAGTGAAATTTCACAATTTAAAAATTCAAGTTCAATAATCAAATCTAATCAAGTAAGATCATTTAGCACCTAAAATAATTAGAGGCTTGAGTCTAGCTTGCAACTTTTCTCTTTAACAACCAATTGAGATCACTCATCTTTCCATCGCTCAAGTGTTTAAGGACAAAGGGATCAGTCAAATTTCTCTTCAAAAATGCAATATCATAGGCTTGGTTGTTAATCTCATTTCCACTTCTAAGTTCATATACAACACAAGAATCAAAAGGACTTCCTTTGGTTGTAACGGGGCCCAGGGTATAATGAAAGGTAGGAAAAAGATAAATAAGGATAAAAAATACTCATGGATAAATTAATACAAAGCAGAATCAAGTTAAAAAGATGATAAATAGATCATAATGCACAAAGATATAATAAATTTTTATTTTCAACCCAATATTCTTATTATTCTTCACCAACAAACTTTTTCTCTTTTTTTTTCCTTTTCCCCCCTTTTTTCTTTCATTTTTCCTTTCTTTTCTTTTTCTTCTTTTTTTTAAATTTTTTTTTCAACATTAAACCCTTGAAAACAAAAGCAACCCTTAATGACTTTTCAATCAACACATCAGATGCTCCAAAGAATCCAACCTGATTATTCAATTTGGTATTCAAAGAAATTAATTACAGGCTCAAATGAGGTAATTAAGGGGTTATTTTATCAATACAACTCTGAAAGTCAAGAAAGAATTAAGCCCAATTGCCTTAATGATATTGAAGTCTGTATTTGAATCATTAAAGTCTTAACAAGATATCAAAGCAAATTCTAGTGCACATCAATCAAGAGAAATATCAATCCAGAAAAAATTATGATTTTATTTATGAAATATCCAATCATTAAAGCTCAAAACTCACTTTCTAGCTAATGTTAATAAAGAGAACAAAAGCAAACAGACATGAGTAATTTTCAAATAAGATGCTAAATTTCACTTTACTTCATTGAAAAAGATTACTTCACACAAAATCAGCTCATAGTCAATGAAATCCCCTTTAAAACATATCTCTATCAGTTCAGAATAAATCAAGAAATTAACACATGATTCCAACTTAATTACCAGCAATACTCAAGTATTCATCAGTTGTGCAAATTTTTTTATATTCAAGCTTAATTCCACAGCAATGGCACCAAAAACTAAATGGAAAAATTAAATCTCAGATTTGGGAGTGAGAGGTAAGAAGAAAAGGGGTTAAAGTGAAATGTGGGTGTTTGGGTGGTAACTAAACATATTTGGTGGTGGGGGATGGTGGTAGATAGTGTGTGGAGGTGAGTAAGGAGATCGGGTGTTGAAGGAAGAAGAAAATTATAGTGGAAGAAATGGAGAAATGGTGAAATAGGGGTTGTAGTAGTGAGATGGGGGAAATGGGCGGGGAGAAAAGGGAAAGAGAAATGAGAGGAGATGAAGAAAGAGAAAAAAGGGGGGGGGGGGAAAGGGCCACACCCAGGCATAGAAATATCGCGCTTAGGTGTGGTGGGTGTTCATAAATAGGACACACACAAGGGCTACGTTCTGGGTTGCATCCCCCAGCATGCCTCAGCATGCATAAATGTGTGCCTAAGCACAAATATTTTTTTAGTGTAACTCATGCCTAGGCATGTAAATATCACACTTAGGCATAACACTCTCTAGAACATTGGCCTGTTGAGGGCTAAGAGTGCCTCACCTAGACTTGAAAATCCTAGGCCTAGGCGTGGTGCTCTTTGTAATACCCTAAATGGCATGTTAGACTTATTTAAGTGTTAAAAAGATAGTACATGACTTGTTTAGCATATATGTTTAATTTTGTGATAATCTGAGTTAGTTTAAGTACTTAGTTACAACACAGACTGTGAAAAGTAACTTAAAATGACTCAGATAATAGCATTAATTGCTTAGGAGAGAGAAATAAAGATGAATTTATTTCTAGGTCACAAATATGTAGAATGAGCTATAGTTAAAGTTTCAAGGTAAACTGAGCTAGTTTGGCATTTTTAGATATACTAATTATCTAATTATAGATGGTTTGACTAGTAGCAGATATGCAAATATCAGATAATGGTGAAACAATTTTTTATATAAATCTTAGTATTTATTTTAAAATTTTTGAAAGCTGAAAATCTTGATTTAGCTAAATCTGAGTATTTTTAACAGATCAAATTTTATTAGTTAAGGGCTAAGGGCCAAATGAGTCTTAAATTTCCCTTTTATAAGGATTTTCTCATGGCCAAACTGTTTCATTTAGCATAAATAGAAAATGTGAGAAGAGAAGAGAAAGAAGAGGAAAGAAAGACTAAGTAAGAGGAAGAGAGAAAAAGGAAAGCTAAGGGTAAAGCCAAGGCTTGAGGATCTAAGCAAGCTTGATTCATCAACACAGCTCCAAAGGTAGGGGTTCTTTACTCATCTTCATCTTTTTTCTCTACTTTCACCATGGATGCACTTAAGGTGCATAATAGGTCAATTTGAATTCTAGAGATGTTTGATGTGTTTTGATTGCATGATTAAGTTTCTTTGGTCTTTTATGACTTGTTCATAGCATTAGTAGAAGTTAGAAGCTTTGAATATCTCATTTGATCCTTTGAAATCTCAAAGAAGGGCTAAGGTCACCCTATAATAGATTTTGGTGTTTGAATCCAAATTAATAAGTTTTAGTTGGTAATTAATGATTCTAAAGTGTTTAAGAACTTATTAGGGACCTAAGATTACCTAGGAATTGGATTGAAATGGTCAATATTGAAGAAAAGAACTAATGGAATAGTACACAGTTCTGCAGAAGCTGCTATAATGCTTCTGGTTGAGCAACACGGCCTGTGTCCGAAGACACGCGGGGGGTAGGGGATGGGGATGTCTTTCTCTGCTAGAGGAATTTCGTGAACAGTGTTCACAGAGCAAGACACGGGGTAGGCCATGTAGTCAGACACGGCCCGTGTCTGAAGACATAGGGGAGCCCGTGTAATGTGACATGGTCCGTGTTTGAGGCCAGAAACTTCCAAAAATGTCTTTTTTTATGTTTTCAAGTTCTTGGCTATATGGGATAATTAGTATATATTTCTTGAAGTATGTTAAGGTACAAATAGGGATAGTTTTCAAGAAGAAAATTTTACCTAGTATGTACAGGAAAGCTTGGTAGTGTTGATTTTGTGAGTATCCTTTGATAGTATTCATGAAGGCCAAGAGAAATTGAAAGGGTGTCTGATAAACTCAGTGGAGGAAGGAGATAACCCTGATAAGTCGATAGTGCCAAGGCCAGAAAAGATACATAGGGATCCATAAAGTTCTTCGGAATCAAGATTTAGACCGAACTTCTCATGAGTCAGGATATATGTATAGTGTGAGGAGATACCTCTACTTGCTACAAAATAAACAAGAAACCATTAATTCCTAAAATTTACATTCTTGGTTCTGAGTTGAACTAGATGTATGTATAATATGTAAGTTAACTTGGTTTATCTAAAAGTTATGGTTAGACCTTGTAGATGTTTTAAACATATTTCATTAGTAGTTATTATGATTATGTTTATATATGTTATATATACTAGTTTTGATTACTCATACTGAGATTATAGTTTCTCACCCTGCTGTGTATCATGTAATTCTAGGTGAAGCTTCTTCCAAGGGTAAGAAGAAGAAAGAAGCTAAGGATTAGATTATGTTATGTTTCAAATTATTATACTTATTAATATACTTTTTGAGATGTATAGGCTTATGTATTACTTCAAGCCTTGTTAAGGCCGATGATGTATATGTACTATAATGCATTATGATATGAATATTATATTTTCGCATTTCATATGGCTCTTTATAATGTTTCCAACGAACATTATGGATGTAAGTATGTGATTAGTATGTATGTAGTGACATTATAATGCTACGTATCTCTTTGTATGACATATATACTGAGATACTGGTATTAGGATATTACATTTTGGTGTCAGAGCAGTTCATCCTATTGAGCTGGGGTATGGACTGACTATGCTTAGGCATATAGCAGTTCCTTCTTAGAAATTGTGTTTTTGTTGTTTCATATGTTAAATGTGATGATAGAATTGTATAATTTTCCTGTGATTGGTTGTTATTAGATTATGTTGCACGGTTACATAGTATTAAGACTATAGCTCAATATATGTTGTTTCTGTTTATACAGGAGACTGTGGAACCAAACAGGCGATTTAGAGAAGCAGAGACCTCAGCCCCGCCGGGTTTAGATATGGCTGAAGCCATTATGGTTATAGCCAATGTTATGAATAGGATGCTTGAGAGAATGGAATCAAATTCATCTCAATAGCCTACACCACTGGGAAGTCACTCGCACGAGGCAAGTCAAGTATGGAGAAATCAAAATTTTCAAGACTTGATAGCTTTTCGTCAGATGAATACTCCATCGTTCAGAGGCAAGTATAATCCTGCAAAGGCTGAGGAGTGGCTCAATGAGATGGAAAAGATTTTTGATGCTATGGTTTGTTCAGAAGAACAAAAAGTGATCTTTGCCTCATATATATTGAAAGGTGAGGCAGAGCATTAGTGGAAAAGTTCCAAAAGGGTACTTGAAGCAGTTGAAATCCCAATGTCATAGGAAGTTTTCAAGATAGCTTTCCTGGAGAAGTTTTTCCCTCAGACTCTACACGATGACAATGAAATAGAGTTTACGGAGTTAAAAGAAGAAATATGTCTATAGGTCAGTATTTGGCCAAGTATGATGAATTAGCAAAGTTCTCTTCTCATTTCTATTATCGCCCTGATGAGAAATAGAGATGTTTGATGTTTGAATCTGGTTTGAGGCAAGAACTCAGAGGTATAGTGAGACTGATGAAGATTAGAGACTTTCCTGCTTTGGTTAACAAATTTAGGATTGTGGAGTCAGAAATTAACAACTATTTGTCAGAGGAAAGGGCGCAAGACGTCCCAAAAAGAAAGAGGGAGGACAACAGGAATAAACAGGGTGCTTCTAAGGCAAGCAACCCTAAAGGAAAAAGTAAGAAGTGGCCTAAGGCACTAAGATGCGCTGAGTGTGGAAAGACACATGGAGGCAAGTGCTTTGCGAGCCAGTCTGTGTGTTATACATGTGGGCAACTGGGATATTTCTCTAGAGATTGTCCTCAGAACAAGGAAGATGTGCCTACCCCAAAGCCACTAGCCAAGGGGCGAGTTTACCCTCTAGGCGAGACAGAGGTGGCCCAATCTTCCAACCTAATCCAAGGTAAAGGCATAATTCATAATCATCTTTTAAATGTCATGTATGATTCAGAAGTATCCCACTCCTTTGTTTCTTATGATTGTGTAAGGATGTTGGATTTGCCTATGTCGGAGTTACTATATGACTTATCTATTTCCACACCCACCGGTAAGCCGGTTATAACCTCAAAAGTGTGTCTTGACTACTGTATAAGAATCGAGGATAGAGTTTTCCTTGTAAATCTTATTTGTTTACCCTTTGTGGACATAGATGTTATTCTTGGTATGGATTGGTTGTCATCCAATCATGTGGTTGAACTGTTCAAATAAAACTTTAGTTTTTTTGTCCGATGTTCCTACCAAAGTTATTTCTTCTGAGTCTGCCTATCTCAATGCTAATCAGGTTAATCACTGTTTAGTAGAAGGAGGTCTAGGATATGTTCTTCTTTCCTCATTAGATGTAGAGGTTGAGCAGAGCCTAGACAATATACTTGTAGTAAAGGAATACCTTGAGGTGTTTCCGAGTGATATAGCTGAGTTGCCACCAGAGAGAGAAATAGAGTTTACTATAGATTTAGTGCCGGGTACATGACCTATATCTATAGCACCCTATAAGATAGCACCCTTAGAGTTGGTTGAACTCTAGAAACAATTAGAAGAGTTACTGGATAATAAATTCATTAGGCCTAGTATTTCTCTGTGGGGAGCACCAGTGTTGCTAGTGAAGAAGAAAGATGGTACCATGTGGTTGTGTGTTGACTATAGGCAGTTCAACAAAGTGACCATCAAGAATAAGTATCCTTTACCTAGAATAGATGATCTGATGGATCAGTTAAGAGGAGCTTCAGTGTTTTCCAAAATTGATCTAAGATCTAGATATCATCAAATCAGGGTTAGAGGAGAGGATATCCCTAAGATCACTTTTAGAACTAGGTATGGGCATTATGAGTATCTTGTGATGTCTTTTGTGTTGACGAATGCTCCAGCAGTGTTTATGGATTACATGAATAGAGTTTTTAGACCTTACCTAGACCAGTTCATGGTAGTGTTTATTGATGACATCCTTATCTATTTGAAGACAAGGGAAGAGCATGAGCAACATGTAAGGATTGTTTTAGAAATCCTAAAGGAGAAGAATCTATTTGCCAAATTGTCCAAGTGTGAGTTTTGGTTAATGGAAGTTCAGTTTTTGGGCCATGTTATTTCTAATGGAGGAATTGCAGTGGGCCCTAGTAAGGTAGAAGTAGTGTTGCAGTGGGAGAGACCCACCACTGTGACAGAGATTAGGAGCTTTATAGGCCTAGCCGGGTACTATAGAAGGTTCATCAAGAGTTTTTCTCAGTTAGCACTGCCTTTGATAAGGTTGACTAGAAAATGTAGTACTTTTGAATGGACTCAGGACTGTGAGAATAGTCTCCAAGAATTAAAGAAGATGTTGACTACTACGCCAGTGTTAGTAATTCTAGATCCCCGTGAGGACTTTGAGGTCTTTTGCTTTGCTTCAAAGATGGGACTAAGGTGTGTTCTGATGCAAAATAGGAGAGTAGTAGCCTATGCATCAAGGTAATTAAGGCTACATGAGGAGAACTACCCTACGCATGATTTGGAGTTAGCAGCTGTAGTGTTTGCCTTAAAGATTTGGAGGCATTATCTCTATGGAGTCCAGTTTGAAGTGTTCAGTGATCATAAGTGTTTGAAATACTTGTTTGATAAGAAGGAATTGAACATGAGGCAGAGAAGATGGATGGAGTTCTTAAATAATTATGACTTTGAATTAAAGTATCATCCAGGTAAGGCCAATGTAATGGCTGATGCACTGAGTAGGAAGTCCCTACATGTGTCCCAAATGATGGTCCAAAAGAGTGAACTTCTTAAGAGTTTTAGAGATTTGAGTTTAGCAGTAACTATGATGCCACAGAGTCTCTTTGTGAGTAGAGTGGACATAGTAAATGACCTAAAGGCTCAAATTTTAAAAGCTCAAAAGGAGGATGAAGCTTTAATGGATATTAGTGAGCAGATCTTTTTAGGAATCTTAAAGGATTTTGATATAACTGATGATGGGATGATAAAGTTTTGAGATAGACTTTGTGTTCCAAGAGAGTCAGAGGTCAAAAATAGGATTCTAGAAGAAAATCATAGTAGTAAGTATACCATCCATCCCGGAACCACTAAGATGTACCAAGATCTAAAGAGAATGTTTTGGTGGTCTAGAATGAAAAAAGCCATAGCTGAGTATGCCGCACGGTGTTTAGTTTGTCAAAAAGTGAAGATTGAACACCAGAAGCCAGCAGGACCTTTACAATCTTAGGAATCCTAGAATGAAAATGAGAGAAGATTTCTATGGGCTTTGTAATTGGTTTACCTAGAACTCAACAAAGTTTTGATGCTGTTTGGGTTATAGTGGATAAATTAACCAAATCTGCCCACTTCCTACCAATGAAAGCTAGCTATCTTCCAGAGAGATTAACTCAGCTTTATCTAAAGGAGATAGTTAAGTTGCATGGAGTTCCTATAAGTATAGTTTTAGATAGAGATCCTAGATTTACATCTAGATTCTGAGGAGCCTTGCAAAAGGCTTTTGGGACTAAGTTAAGCCTTAGTATAGCTTATCACCCGCAAACAGATGGGCAAACAGAGAGGACAACCCAAACCTTGGAAGATATGCTTAGAGCATGTGTTTTAGAACAATAGAGTATGGCACCTTATGAGGCTTTGTATGGAAGGAAATGTAGATCACCTCTATGTTGGTATGAAGTAGGTGAGGGAACCATCCTAGGTCCAGAGTTGGTTCAGTAGACCACAGAGCAAATCAAAATGATTAAGAATATGTTGGTTACTTCTCATAGTCGGCAAAAGAGTTATGCTGACAAAAGAAGGAGACCTCTTGAGTTTAATGAGGGAGATCATGTATTCTTAAGAGTTACTCCTACAACAGGGATTGGTAGAGCATTGAAAAGCCGAAAGTTAAATCCTCGTTTTCTTGGTCCCTACCAAATTCTAAAGAAAGTTGGACTTGTAGCTTACCAGATAGCCCTTCCTCCCAGTTTGTCTAACCTTCATAATGTTTTTCATGTATCTCAGTTGAGAAAATATAATCCAAATCCATTGCATATCATAGAACATGAATCTGTATAATTAAGAGATGATTTGTCTTATGGTATACATCCGGTAAGGATCGTGGGCAGAGAGGTCAAAGAGCTTAGAGGTAAGAAGATTCCTCTGGTGAAGGCTATATGGGGTGGCAATGACACCGAGGAGGCTACTTGGGAATTAGAGTCCCACATGCAGTAAGACTACCTAGATTTATTCCTTTCAGGTGAGCAATTTTGGTGTTAAACTTTTAAAAAGGAGGGGAGAAATGTAATACCCTAAATGACATGTTAGACTTGTTTATGTGTTAAAAATGTAGCATATGGCTTGTTAAGCATGTATGTTTAATTTTGTGACAATTTGAGTTAGTTTAAGTACTTAGTTGCAACACGAACTATGAATAGTAGCTTAAAATGACTCAGATAATAGCATTAATTGCTTAGGAGAGAGAAATAAAGATGGATAATTTATTTTTAAGTCATAAATATGTAGAATAAGCTATAGTTAAACTTTTAAGGTAAACTGAGCTAGTTTGACATTTTTTGGCATACTGGTTGTCTAATTATAGCTGGTTTGACTAGTAGCAGAAATGAAAATATCAGATAATGGTGAAATGACTTTTTATATGAATCTTAGTATTTATTTTATAGTTATTGGAAGTTAGAAATCTGGATTTAGCTAAATTTGAGTGTTTTTATCAGATTGAATTTTATCAGTTATGGCCTAAGGGCAAAATGAGTCTTAAATTCCCCTTTTATAAGGATTTTCTCAAGGCCAAACTGTTTCATTTAGCAGAAATAGAAAACATGAGAAGAGAAGAGAAAGAAGAGGAAAGAAAGACCAAGCTAGAGGAAGAGAGAAAGAGGAAAGCTAAGGGTAAAGTCAATGCTTGAGGGTCTAAGCAAGCTTGATTCATCAACACAGCTCCAAAGGTAGAGGTTCTTTGTTCATCTTCATCTCTTTTCTCTACTTTCACCATTGATGCACTTATGGTGCGTAATAGGTCAATTTGAATTCTAGAGATGTTTGATGTGTTTTGATTGCAAGATTAAGTTTCTTTAGTCTTTTATGACTTGTTCATAGCATTAGTGGAAGTTAGAAGCTTTGAATATCTCATTTGATTCTTTGAAATCTCAAAGAGGGTTTTAGGTCACCCTATGATAGATTTTGGTGTTTAAATCAAAATTAATAAGTTTAAGTTAGTAATTAATGATTCTTAAGTGT
This sequence comes from Ormosia semicastrata, assembly GCA_029884595.1. Lineage (NCBI taxonomy): Eukaryota > Viridiplantae > Streptophyta > Magnoliopsida > Fabales > Fabaceae > Ormosia > Ormosia semicastrata. Next base: position 24,992,201 of record JAQQTO010000063.1, read on the forward strand.
TTAAGAACTGATTAGGAACCTCAGATTACCTAGAAAATGGATTGAAATGGTCAAAATCCAAGAAAAGAACTAATGGAACAGTACCACAGTTCTGCAGAAGCTGCTGCAATGCTTTTGGTTGGGCAACACAGCCCGTGTCCGAAGACATGGGGGGTGATGCACACTTTTTAATTGTCGCATTTGCAAACCCAAGTGCAGGTTGTCTCAAGTAATATATTTCTCAGTGAGTCCGAGGTCGATCCACAGGGAATTGTTGAATATTAAGGTGAAGTAAATATTTTGTGACTACGGTAAAAATTATTTACTTGGGTAAAAAGATCCACTCTTGATAAATAAAAGAAAGGTAAGATTAATTCTTTTTATAACTTAATTAGAATCCTCGCAACATGGAGGTTCCAATCAGAAAATACAACGTTAAAAGTCCATTAAAATAATATACGTAATTATATTATGTTTCCTTTAATCATTTATTAATATCATCACTCATAAATGAGATCAAGCATTCACTGTACCAATATTTTGTCTACAACAAATCAAGATCTCCACTTTACAAGGAGAGTTTCTAACACCAACACTTGTAAATGGGTTAAAGCATTCATTGTGCCAATCTCTTGTCTACAACAAATCAAGAACTCCACTTTACAATGAGGGTTTCTAAATTGATTGGAAACAAAATACAATACGTATAATGACTGCTTGAAAAATACATCATTTAAGAAAAGTCATTAAAATAATATACATAATTATATTATGTTTCCTTTAATTATTACCACCACTTGTAAATGGATTAAAGCATTCACTGTGTCAAAATCTTGTCTACAATAAATCAAGAACTCCTTTTTATAAGGGTAGTTTCAAAATTATCAGAAACAAAATATAATTCGTATAATAGCTACTAGAAAGATAAATCATTAAAGCACAAGAGAGGAATAAATCTAACCTTATTTTATTGCCAAGAGCTTCACACTTTGACCCAAGTAGAGAAAAACTTATTTACACATAGAGTAGAAGAAAGAAAAAAAAAAGAAAAGAATGAAAATTGAAGAACTGAGGAGAGGAGGGAGGAATTCCTCCTCTGTTTCCTGCCTCTGCGTCTCCAGAATCCCCCCTCCCCTCCTGTGCGTTTTTCTTTCATTTGATTGCCTATTTATAGGCAATTTTGAAGTGGAGCTACAGTAGCTACAGTAACGCTATAGTGATCTACAGTAACGCTACAGTAATCTACAGTAACGAAACTTAACGATTAAGTTTCTGACATTTTATTTTTTATTTTTTATTTTTTATTATTATTATAATAATTGAGCAAATGCACAGCCGTGTGTCCAGTCATTTTTTCATTTTTGAGAGAAGTGATCTTCATGAAGGTTGTAAGCCTGGATATTTGCTTTAAAATGGCTTTGGTTTGAGTCCAAAGTCATACCTAGAACTCAAGATATGATCCAATTATTGCACATTATTTAGGCCCGATTTCAGCTCCTCTATTTTGACTTCAAAGCTCAATATCACCTATTAGACCTTAGAATTTGGAAAAGTGTTCAACATGAAAGTTGTAGGGAATTGTCTTAGCTTTCCCACAAGATAAAAATCACGTCAATCAGATATTTACAACTCAAGTTATAGTCAGTTTACTGAACATTGTCAAAGAGATAATTATGACTAATTTATGCAATAATTTATTTAATGATCCAATAAGGTCCAATATCATAATATGTGTCAAAACCAACTTAATTGAGCTTAATTGAACCTTAAGAAGCCTAGTGAGAGGATTATAAAATGTATAAAATACAGTGTTATCAAATTCTCCCACACTTAACTTTTGTACTCCTAGGCAAAACACAAAAAACAAAAACTAAGGAACAAAGAAAAATGACACAAACTCAAAAACTAAAGACTCAATTTCCAATGATAATAATGAAGAGCAACCAAAGATTCAAGGGATCAAAACATTCATGAGATAACATTTCTTCACATCTCAAACCAACAAGCAAGGAAACTTCAGTTGAAAAGAATGAATCAAGAATGATAGATCCTTATAGAATTCACTCTCAATCTCTCAAGTGTTTAAAAAAGGTTAGTATTTCACTCAATTCAACTCATGAATAATTGCACTACCATAAGCTTGCTTATCTTCTACTTCTCCGCTACTCAAAAATAACATATATACACAAATCATGAGAACTTTATTCAAGGTTATAATGGGGTCAAGGTAAAGGTGGAAGTAATATAGATATGTCAAGTTAAATACCAAAGAGAATAAAAGAGCATTATGTTACAGTTAGAGTGGAGAAGATGTTTGAGAACATTCAATCTAACTTTCCCAAGATTTTCTTAATTCGTTCTCTGTTTGTTTTTTTTTTCTCATGAAGGGCATTGACCAATATTTGACTAATGTTTCGTTAAAGATCAATTGGTAGGTTGAATTCATTGTTAGGCTTGAACATTCTCCTTCTATTCCTGTTATTTCTAAACATCCACTGGTCAGCTCTTTTTTTTCATTCTTTTTTTTTGAAATACTTGCACATATACCCCCACACTTATTCAAGAAACTCATCAAATAACAAAGTCAATACTCTCTTATTCCCTAAGGTTGGGTTAGAACATGATTTTTCATTTAAGGCACGTAATGAGTTAAAAACAAAGAATGGTCAAATAAGCTCAAAGGGGTTAAGCAAAGGAAAATATGTAAGGTTAGCTATTTGGTCAAAGTAGTTAATTCAAGAAAATTTGCCTCAATCATGTTTATGTATGCATATGAAAATGCAGCCTCAAAAAGAATCAAAGCAAGTTCTAGAGTAACAATTCCATGAGTGAAAAAAAATCACACAAGAAAGAAGAGAATGGTACAGATGTTCAATCCATTCATTTATAGGCTCAAAATCTCATAAGGCATATATCCATCATTCTCAATCCACAAAAATTTTAACATCCATAACCAAGCATGTGATGTTTAAGAAAGAAGATAATTAACTCAATCATGCAAATTTCCCTGAATCCATTTGCTACTTCTACACAAACTAGGTATCTATCCCAATCTAGATGTGTCTCAAGAGTAAAATTACCTCCATAGTAAATTTTACTCCTTACTCTGCTATCCTTAAATGGTTTAGGTTAGAAAATTGCTAACAAACATATAAACACAACAAACATAAACACACTTTCAATTATTTTTTTAAGCATTTTTTATACACAACTCTACACACGACAAACATAAACACACTTACTAATTTTTGTTTTTTTACACATTTCTTTTTACACATTTTTTTACACAACTAGTCACACAACTGTCCTTCCCCCCAACCAGAATACAACATTGTCCTTAATGTTAAAAAAAATAGAAAGGAAAAAGATAGAAGATAGTACCTGTTACCGTAATTACTAAAAAGAGAAACCTCACACAAATATAAACAGAAACAAAGTACGATGAACAAAACCAAAGCTTGTAATTATTTAAACAATTGGAGTGTCTGAACTGGCTTGCTTTTCTTACTGCTTCCCGCAACATTTCTTTCTGACCAATCTATCTGAGATGCTATTGGATCAGGGCTGTCATAAGAAGAAGATATACAAGAAAATATATACATGTAGTTGTGATTGTGGCTCACATCTTCCTCTGGTTTTACGTCCAGTAACGGCTTAAACGCCTTCTATGAGTCGAGGATAAGCTTCCCATCCAATTTTCTTATAAATTGACAAACAGAGTCTTTTTGAGTCAGATTCCCAAGACTATAGTGCAATTACTAGTTCCTGAAGAGATTCTTTGATAGGTGGGATATCAAAAGGTGAGCCTAAGTATAGACAAATGATCTGCAACAACCTTTCGATTTTTTTAAAGTAACAAAATTCACTATATCAACCTAAGTTTGCAAAAAATTGTTGAGAAAATTGACAAATACACTAAATTATCAAAGTGATTAAAGAGAAAAAGAAAAACAAACACTAAGACACAAGAAATTAAAACACTAGGAATCGAACTGCACTTGATTCAATAATCAATCATAGATAATAGAGTAGCTTTGGGATCTTCCTTCTAATTAATTTCTAGTCATTCAATTGATGGGGAGAATCAGTAATTTAAAAACATTTAAAGGCATAACTTTTACTCTATGGATTCTCATGGAAAAATACCACAGTTCTCCCACACAACCTATAATCTCCATTCCTAGATGATTATAAATCATGGCACTTTATTATTTATGATCTAGGTCATATGCAAACCTTTTGGGTTCTACATATACCCACTAGATCAATTTATAAGTGGCCAATTCATAAAAGCATTATGAACCATAATAAGCACTCAAATTGAATAGAAAAGAAATTGATTAAAATTCTAATCTTAATACATGTCAATTGAATCAAGTTACGTTTTCACCCTAAAAACACACAAATTTAACTACACATGACAAAATAGAAGAAGAAATAGAAAAATAAAAAAAATAAAAAATATATACAAAGGTGTGGTATAAACCAAACCACCAAATAAATATTTACAAAGGCGTGGTAATAAACCAACCACCAAATATATATATTAATACGTAATAAATAAATATTAACAAGTTGTGGTAATAACCAATCACCAAATATATATATTAACAAAAGTGTAGTAATAAACCACCACCAAATATATATTAATACTTAGTAAATAAATATTAACAAAGGTGTGATATAAATTAACTACCAAATAAGTTAATAAATTTGAAAAATTAAAAAGTTAGAAGCAAGAAAATTAAAAAGTTAGTAGGTTAATAAGTTAGAAAGTTAGAAATAAAATACAAAAAGTAAAGTACAGAAATTAAAGTGTGCAGAAAAAAAAATGCAAAAAATAAATTTAAAATATGAATACTGGGAGAATCAAGAAGTGATTTTTTGCTCAATGAGAGAGAAGAGAAGAACAAAGATTATTTCATTAATGATTACAGATTATAGAGAAATTAGAGAGAGTTTCCCCCACTAAGTTAGTAAAGTATAGAAAAAATAAAAGAGAGAATTACCCCCACTAAATTAGTATGCAAAGATAAAAGGGAGAGATTCCCCCATGGTTAGCATGTTAGTATGTACAAAAATTAAAAGGGAGAGGTTCCCCCACTAGACAAGAAAATAAAAGGGAGAATTAACTCCACTGTACAAGAAAATAAAAGGGAGAATCAACCCCACTGTTAAATTTTTTTTTTCCATGTTGTTTTTTTTATTTTTTTATTTTCATTTTTTTTATTTTTTTTATTTTTTTACTATTCACATTACTATTCATGTTACTATTTACATACTATTCATGTTACTATTCACATACTATTCATGTTATTATTCACATACTATTCACAATACTATTCATTACTATTCACTCAAAATTTTTTTTACTAGTTAGTGCGTTAGTCTAGTTAGTGCGTTAGTTTGTACAAAAATATTTACACTAAAAATTTGTCCTTCAAATCAAATCCCCGGTAACGGCGCCAAAAACTTGATGCACACTTTTTAATTGTCGCATTTGCAAACCCAAGTGCAGGTTGTCTCAAATAATATATTTCTCGGTGAGTCCGAGGTCGATCCACAGTGAATTGTTGAAGATTAAGGTGAAGTAAATATTTTGTGACTACGGTAAAATTTATTTACTTGGGTAAAAAGATCCACTCTTGGTAAATAAGAGAAAGGTAAGATTAATTCCTTTTATAACTCAATTAGAATCCTCGCAACATGGAGGTTCCAATCGAAAAATACATCGTTAAAAGTCCATTAAAATAATATACGTAATTATATTATGTTTCCTTTAATCATTTATTAATATTATCACTCATAAATGATATCAAGCATTCACTGTGCCAATATTTTGTCTACAACAAATCAAGATCTCCACTTTACAAGGAGAGTTTCTAACACCAACACTTGTAAATGGGTTAAAGCATTCATTGTGCCAATCTCTTGTATACAACAAATCAAGAACTCCACTTTACAATGAGAGTTTCTAAATTGATTGGAAACAAAATACAATACGTATAATGACTGCTTGAAAAATACATCATTTAAGAAAAGTCATTAAAATAATATACATAATTATATTATGTTTCCTTTAATTATTACCATCACTTGTAAATGGGTTAAAGCATTCACTGTGCTAAAATCTTGTCTACAATAAATCAAGAACTCCTTTTTATAAGGCTAGTTTCTAAATTATCAGAAACAAAATATAACTCGTATAATAGCTACTAGAAAGATAAATCATTAAAGCACAAGAGAGGAATAAATCTAACCTTATTTTATTACCAAGAGCTTCACACTTTGATTCAAGTAGAGAAAAACTTATTTACACATGGAGTAGAAGAAAGAAAAAGAAAAAAAGAAAAGAATGAAATTGGAGGGAGACTGAGGAGAGAGGCTGGGCACTGCCCAAAAGCCTCTTCCCAGCGTCTTCCCCTAAATGAATTGTGTTTTTCCATTTGAAATGCAAATGCCTATTTATAGGCAAAGTTTGGTCACTGTGCAATTGCATAGTAACCAAACTTAGTGATTAAGTCTGTTACGTAATTAATGACATATTTTAATTTTTTTTTAAATAATAATTGAGCAAATGCACAACCGTGTGTCCAGTCATTTTTTCATTTTTGAGAGAAGTGGTCTTAATGAAGGTTGTAAGCCTGGATATTTGCTTTAAAATGGCTTTAGTTTGAGTCCAAAGTCATGCCTAGAACTCAAGATATGATCTAATTACTGCACATTATTTAGGCTCGATTTCAACTCCTCTGTTTTGACTTCAAAGCTCAATATCACCTATTAGACCTTAGAATTTGGAAAAGTATTCAACATGAAAGTTATAGGGAATTGTCTTAGCTTTCCTACAAGACAAAAATCACATCAATCAGATATTTGCAACTTAAGTTATAGTCAGTTTACTGAATATTGTCAAAGAGATAATTATGGCTAATTTATGCAATAATTTATTTAATGATCCAATAAGGTCCAATATCATAAAATGTGTCAAAATTAACTTAATTGAGCTTAATTGAATCTTAAGAAGCTTAGTGAGAGGATTATAAAATGAATAAAATGTAGTGTTATCAGGGGGGCGTGTCTCTCTCTGCTAGAGGAATTTTGTGAACAGTGTTCACAGAGCAGGACACGGGGTAGGCCATGTAGTCAGACAAGGGGGAGGCCATGTAATGTGACATAGCCCGTGTCTGAGGCCAGAAACTTCTAAAAATGTCATTTTTGATGTTTTCAAGTTTTTGGTTATTTGGGATCATTAGTATATGTTTCCTGAAGTATGTTAAGGTACAAATAGGGATAGTTTTCAAGAAGGAAATTATACCTAGTATGTATAGCAAAGCTTGGTAGTATTGATTTTGGTAATATTGATTTTGTGAGTACCCTTTGATAGTATTCTTGAAGGCCAAGAGAAATCGAAAGGGTGTTTGATAGACTCGATGGAGGAAGGACATAACCCTGATAAGTCGATAGTGCCAAGGTTAGAAGAGATAAGTAGGGATCCATAAGGTTCTTCAGAATCAGGATTTAAACTGAACTTCTCATGAGTCAGGATATATGTGTAGTGTGAGGAGATACCTCTACTTGCTATAAAATAACACAAGAAACCATTAATTCCTAAGATTTACATTCTTGGTTCTGAGTTGAACTAGATGTATATATGAGATGTAAGTTAACTTGGTTTATCTAAAAGTTATAGTTAGACCTTGTAGATATTTTAAACATATTTCATTAGTAGTTATTGTGATTATGTTTATATATGTTATGTATGCTGATTTTGATTACTCATACTGAGATTATAGTTTCTCACCCCACTGTGTATCATGTAATTCCAGGTGAAGCTTCTTCCAAGGGTAAGAAGAAGAAAGAAGCTAAGGATTAGATTATGTTATGTTTCAAATTATTGTACTTATTAGTATACTTTTTGAGATGTATAGGCTTATGTATTACTTCAAGCCTTGCTAAGGTCGATGATGTATATGTACTATGATGCATTATGATATGAATATTGTATTTCCGCATTTCATATGACTCTCTATAACGTTTCCAACGAACATTATGGATGTAAGTATGTGACTAGTATGTATGTAGTGACATTGTAATGCCATGTATCTCTTTGTATGACGTATATACTGAGATACTGGTATTAGGATATTACACTCTCTGTATGTGGGAACAGATAGACCCTGAGAGGAGCATAGCTAGGTCTAGGGTTGGCTCCTAAAGCTGCATAATTTTGTAGATATTTGTTACAATTAGCCACCACTTCCACCTACTTCCACCATTCTGTGACACTAACCTTGCAAAATCCATCTTGAAACTCAATTAAAATAAGAAAAAGGATTGAGAAAGTGTAATTAAAACACATATGCATTATCCTAACATGATCAAAGGCAAACACAAATGTAAAGTAAAACACCCAAAATTAGAGAGAGAGCTTAGAAACTTGGGTTGCCTCCCAAGAAGCGCCTTATTTATAGTCATGACTGGACTTTGTCAGATCTCAAGATGGAGGGACAAGGGTTAGAGTGGTTTTGAGTCTCTCCATTTCACCCTGTAGGTAATGGCTTTAACCTCTGGCCGTTGACTTTGAAGGTTGACTTTCTATTTGAATTTGCAAGCTCCATAGCTCCACGAGGGAACACTTTAACAACTAAAAATAGACCTGACCATCTTGATTTAAGCTTCCTAGGGAATAGTTTGATCTTAGAGCTGTATAGTAACACTTATGGTCCTGGTTTAGATCTTTTGAGCACAATGTGCTTGTTGTGCCACCTTTTAGACTTCTCATTATATAATTTTGTATTCTCATAAGCTTGAAGTCTAAACTAATTAAGTTCATTGAGTTGGAGAAGTTGTTTCTCACCCGTTGCTTGCAATTCAAAATTTATCTTTTTAATTGCCCAATAGGCATAATGCTCAAGTTCGCCCAAGAGATGGCAAGCTTTCCCAAATATTAGCTTGTAGGGAGACATCACGATGGGAGGTTTATAGGTAATTTGGTAGGCCCACAATGCATCATCTAACCTCTTGGACCAATCTTTTCTACTCAGACACATTGTTTTCTCTAGAATCCTATTTAGCTCCTTATTAGAAGTCTCTACTTGACCCCTTGTTTGAGGGTGGTAAGCATTGGCAATCCTGTGTGTAACCCCATACTTGGCCAACAAGGCTTCAAAGTACGTATTGTAAAAATGGGATCCTTCACCACTAATAATAGCTTGTGCAGTGCCAAAACGAGTGGCAATACTTTTCTTAAGGAAGTTCATTACAACCTTGGAATCATTTGTTCGAAGTGCACAAGCTTCCACTCATTTGGACATATAGTCCATCACCACAAGAATATACAAGTTTCCCAAAGGAGGGATAAAAGGTCCTATGAAATCTATCCCCCACACATTAAAAATTTTCATCTCCAAGATAGTATTCAAGGGCATTTCATTTCTTCTAGATATGTTGCCAACCTATTGGCACCTATCAAATTTGGCCATAAAAGAATTAGCTTCCTGAAACAAAGAAGGCCAATAAAGTCCTGCTTATAACACCTTAGCAGTTGTTCATTCACCCCAAAGTGACCCCCGTATGGTGAAGCATGACATTGCTCAAGTATAACACTAGTCTACTTGATCGAAATACATCTCCTAAGCACCTAATTAGCACATTATTTAAAGAGATACGACTTATTGGTATGCGTAAAATACACTAAGAGCAAGTGCACTCTATTGCGAAGTAATATAAGACTTGAGTCCCAGTTGTCAATCTTACGAGGAATAATAGATAATTACTAGATTCGCTAAACTCTTGGTTATTTAGACAATTGAAAGTGTAAGAGAAATTCAAAATAAAATTAGAAAACAAATAAAGAAGAATAATGAATAATTAAACAATGTAGTGATAATCAATTAGAGAGTAACTAGGGTGCAAGGTTCACTTGAATCCAATTAATCATATTTTCACTCATTTATGATGTAAGGTAATTCTCTTGTCAATATTCTCTTAATTGCTATTGAATACAAATGGTCATGGATAAACAATATTCTATTCCTTAATTATTCACCTATTTGATCATTTAATTGAATTAATTAAGAATGCATTAAGTCCCATTTCAAGAGATGAACTAATATATCATCAATTCGATTGATAGAATAAATTTATGTTTGGTTATTCACTAATCTAATCCTAGATTTATCATATAGGTGCACTCATTGAATGCAGATGGTCACCGATCAAATAATGAATGAAAACATGCTAAAAGAGATCAAGTTCTGACAAGAATACAAGTAATATAATAAACCCAAAAGAAATTACCTTAATCAAATTTGAGATAAAAATCAATTAAATAGGAAAACAAGATCCCTCATAGCCCTTGTTATAGGATTAGCTACTCATGCTCAACATAAACAATCTCAAATTACAATACAAATCCATGGAAAGAAAAACCAAAGAAAGGGAAAAACTAGAGGGAAAGAGAAAACAATACCCCTTTTACGGTGATTATGATTTTCAAGCCTTCAAGAATTGAATCTTCTCTTCGTAACAGTCCTCCAAAGATTCGTAGCAATTTTCTCTTTTAAATTATATCTCAAAGTATGTCATTTCTCTCTCAAAATTTTTGCTAGATGTTCTGAACCAAAGAGAGCTACTTTGCTAAACTTGTTTTCCCCTTTTATTGAAAAGCTGACAGCTTTTCATATCTGACTTGCACGGTTTTTCTCACCCTTCAGATGACCTAATTTGCCCTCGATCTCAATAGAGAAGTTTTAGGATTTTCTGTTATCTTTTCATTGCCATAAACGGTGCATCAATATGATATCTGTAATCCAATATATGACTTAATTAATGAGGAATGGTTGAGATAATGCGAGAATCCAAATTTTGCTCCAAATCAAATATCTTTGAGAATCCTTATCCACTCTCCAATCTAAGATTTTATATCCAATTAAAACTCTAATTAGCATCTAAGAAGAGAATAAAAATCCTTCAAATATTTATCTTTAGAAATTTCTTATTTTTGCACAAAATCTAGTGATTTATCCTAAAAATTCAAATATAACTAGGTGAAGAGATAATTATTTAAAATATAAATTAAAAAGAAAATAAAAAAATAAAAATCAATTAAAATCCTAATAAATAAAACCAAAAGATGAGTGTATTTAACACTTATCACTTATCCCAAATAAAGAATTGGACATCATGAAGGAACTTCTTTTGGTGACTGGATAGGTTTGGTGGAATCACTCCATAGACATTGAAATTCACAAAGTCAGCATACTACTAGAAAATTCGAATTTAAAGACATACAAAATCCATCTCTAAAATGTTAAAATTCTATCTCTAATTATTTAAAGACAGAATTAGAAACAGAAATAGAGTCATCGATAAAAGTGGCATCACTGATTATTTAGAGAAAAATATGTTAATTCTGTCTCTAATTAGAGATGGATCGGTTTCTAAATTTTAAAGTTCTATTACTATTTAGTTACGAAGATTCGTTTCCAATTCTTTAATTAGAGATGAAAAAATTGTGTCTATTTTCGTCTCTAAATTCTTTCTAATATTTTAAAAAATATAAAAAAAATTAGGCATCTATCTATGATTTGCCATAACTAGACGTTTTTATTTTATTAAAAAAATTTATTATCCAAAACCAAAATTTACCAAAAATCACAATAAATGATCAAAATCAAGTAGCCATCACCTAAAAAAGACTCAAAATCAAGTATCTCCTCCCCCTAAATACAATGTTGTGAGGGAGACTATAGAGTGTATTGTACACTTAGATATGACATAAATTTGACCAAAAAGAAAAAAATTAAAAATGAACTGAAATACAAGTTATTAGTTGTAACAAAGAAAACAAAAATTGAAAGAACATCTTTTTTCTTACCCTTGCCTTTTGTAAAAACCTTGTATCCCCCAAAGAAGAGTAGTCCCCAACCAGTTTAAAAGACAATTATAGACTACAAGCACATAACAACCAGACAAAAGAATATTCATACACATAATAAACAAAATCATAAATTCAAAACATTAATGTTAAGTATACTCTTGATTTTATATGCATCAAGCTGAAATTCAAAATAATTATAAAGTAATAACAAAATGCAAAAAAGGAAAATTGCATGTCTACTTGGTTAAACCACTTTCAACATTTGCTTTCCATGTATCCCCTTTCCTTTGCATCATTCTTGTTTAAGAAAAAATCAAAAACAAAATTGATTGTGTCCTTTATGCTATCAAACCAATAAGTCCGAAAAACAATAATACTCACACTAGAGTAGTTCTTTAGTATGCACTGTCAAAAAGCAAAATAAATGGGAAGTCTTCATAACGACAGAAAAGTGAACATTAATATAGGCAAACGGTACCCCTACAACTTAATAGCATTACAACAAGTTTAATAGCAACAGCAAAGTATGGAATATCAAGTATAACAGTATTAAAAAAAAAAGAATCAAAGATATATCCTAATCATTAGTTAACCACCATGGTAGTGGTTCAATGATTCTAGTAAGATAACCACCGTTGAAATGGTTCAAAAATAGGCACTTACTCCTTGAGCTGTACATAAATAAAGTGTACCTATGCTAGTAGCCTGAAAATGATTTCTATACAGCAAACCAAAGCACTCCATAGGGAATACAAGCCCATCCTACATTTGAACTTCTTCAAAATATTCCTCAACAAAAATTATTACTATAAAATCACACAGTTTAATCATGGATTATACTGAGATAGCATGAACAACATGGTAAACTGATAGATTAATTACAGTCCAAATCAAGAAAAAAATAAAGGATAGAATTATTACACAAAACTGTTGCAATCAAGTTACAAATCTAATTTGTTCAATTGAGCTCAAACCAAAAGCTCCATGCTTATAAGTGAAGCTCCAAAATAACATAACCATGAGAAAAATTGTTGCAAAATGACTAGGAAGATATCAGTAACCCATGAGAGTAAGGCTGGCTGTATAGATGAGTGCGTGTGTGTGCAAGGAGTCTTACTAAAGCCATAGGTGTTAAATTAGATCATAGAATCACTTGCTTAGTGTGCTAAATAATTTCTATAATTGTGGGCTGTGACACAAACGTATATACCTATGTTTAATACTACTCAAGTTAATTTCACAATCAAGCCAATTCATTGAAGAAAATGATGATGAAACAAATTAAAAAATTATTAAATCTCATATCTTTCATGCTAATAAATAATGTTTTTTCATAACTCAGCCTGTGCCAAACACTACCTGCAAGTTCAAGGACCGCTACTGGGTTGTCTACAACTCGTGGCCTTGTGTCTTGTTGCACCGCCATTGCTGGCCTTGTATCCATCTGCAACACCACCACTGCTACATTGCCGGCAAACCACTGCTACGCCGTGGAGAAAATGACCTTCCATATTCTCTTCCATAATGCGGAGAAAAGAAAATGCATAATGCTTTATTGAATGATTGGAAAGGGAAAGTAAACATTCAAGTTATAAATTTTTTGTACTCTTTTCATTTGAAAACCAAAACTTAAGCCTGTCATTCATAAAAAAGTCTATTTTCCTCTTTGACATAAACCAAATAAACAAACAAATATTTAACAGTGACAGATACAAGTATCTATCTAAAATTAAGTAGTCCTCAGGGTTACTTGTAAAAGTAAATAAGGACACAATGGGCATGTTAAACCACTTCCCAACAAATCAAAAAAATGCAATAACACATGCATATTGTTGTCATCAACAAGATAATGCACCAAGCACAAACAGTTTTGCAAGTCCTTCAATAAAATTGCTTCACAATAAGCCATGTGTACTTGAAGAAGACTTGAGGCCATAAAACCATTAAACTTTTCTATTGGTACCATATCAGAATATTGAAAACCATCTCTTATACAATCAAATCAACTACCTACACTAGAGATATGTATGAATCATGATTATTCCACAAAACACAACAGGCATAAAAGCAAAAAAAAAAAGAAATATAAATAATAAAAAGGAAGAATAGAGGAGAAGGAAAAGGGAAGAGTGTTATGTTGGCGCAATGGCAAGGTGGGGCCGTGGTCAGAGCGGTAGTGGCGCAGTGGTGACGAGATCTGAGTGCAGGCTGATAGAAAATATTTATCGGATCTATTAATCCCAATAATTTATGACATATCAATTGATATAAAAGATTTTAGGGTTACCTTGAAATAGCATCGATGAAGAAGTCATTGTTGAACAATCCTGAAAAGTAAAATACGATGAGGGAGAGATACTATTCCTATCCCACAATAGTCGTTCATGCGTCAGTATCAATGAGACAACTGTACGCACTAGAGTGATCAGGAATAGGGACCTCTCCCTGTATATATAAAATAAGTATATTAGGTTAAACCTACCCACTATGGTAAACCCATATACATGACCTATAAACAAAACTCACATCTATGAGCAGTGCTTTAACAACAATAGGCTCATTAACAATATTGATCACAATTTGGGCTAAACAAAATGCTCTAATAATTTTGACATCCAATTAATCTGGGTTCTATAGAATATGATTTATGTTTGTCCATAAATAAAAATTCTAACATTCTCCCACTTGGACAACATAAGTCACATTATATCATTTTAATAAGAAAACAATTCTCCAGATTAATCAAATAATATGTGGCCACAACATGATGTCAAAATCGAGCTGGCACTCTCAACAAATGGTCTAAAATGAGACTACAAGTATCCCAACAATGCAGAAAATCATACTCGAAGGAGTACTGATATCATACATACAACATACTGATATCTCGGCGACCCATCAAAATGTGGTAAATGGGTAATGGGAAAGCACATCCAAAATTTGTATGCCAATATGTGATCAAAGTGCATTTCCCAACAAAATGGCCCCAAGCATCCACCCAAGATACTTTCTGAGATTTAACATCTCAGCACAACAACAAAATGAGACTGGGTCCAAAATGTTTCCACAATATGTCATATCATAAATATACAAAACTACGCAGATTAATAACAATAATAATATTATATGACAAAGATAATAATAATATAATTGTCTCGAGACATAATAAAATGAGGTCAAAACAAAATTACAAAATTAAACTCCCACTAACCCAAAACATCAAAAGACCTCATTATACCCATACGGGTCACATGATCAACAAAAACTTTAACAGCTAAACCTTTGGTTAGTGGGTCTGTAACCATAAGTTCTGTAGGGATATGCTCGACACGAGTCTGAAACTTCTGAATCTTCTCTCTAACAAATATGAATTTTGTATCAAAATGCTTTGAACGCTTTGAGTTGTTATTAATTTGAGAGAGGCACACTACGATAGAATTATCACAATAAATAGTAAGAGGCCTGGAAATACTCTCCACAATAAGAAATTCAGTAATCAAATTTTTCACCTATATCGCTTGACGCGTAGCCTCATAACAAGCTATATATTCTGCCTCCATAGTAGAAGTAGTTGTAAGTGCCTGTTTAACACTCTTCCAAGAAACAGCTCCTCCTGCTAACATAAAGATATACCCTGATGTGGACTTGTAGTCATTTGGACAGCCACCATAATCAGAATCAGTATAGCCTATCACCTCAAGGCGGTCAGACCTCCTATAGGTGAGCTTACAGTCTTTGGTACCCTGTAGATACCTCATAACTCATTTTGCAGCCTGCCAATGAGCCACACCAGGTTTGCTCAAGTATCTCCCAAGTACACTAACAACAAAAGCAATATCAGGACGTCAACAAACTTGAGCATACATAAGGCTGCCAACAGCGGAAGCATATGAGACTTTCTCCATTTTAGCAACATCTTTATCACTTTGAGGACATTGGGTATTAGAGAGTCTTTCACCCTTTAGTGCAGTACAAGGATTGCAATATTTCATATTAAATCTATTCAGAATCCTTTCAAATATAAGCTTTATGAGACAAGCCAAGAATATCACGAGATCTATCACGGTGAATCTCAATACCTAATACAAAAGAGGCATCACCAAGATTTTTCATATCAAAATGTGTTGTCAACATCTGCTTTGTCTCATTCAGAAAAACAAAATCATTACTCGCTAACAATACATCATCAACATATAAAACAAGAATGATGAATCTGCTCCTACTAAACTTCAGATAAATGCATTGGTCAACAGTATTCTCTTTAAAACGAAGAGAACTAATAATATAATCAAATTTCAAATACTATTGCCTGGAAGCCTGTTTCAATTCATAAATGGATCTTCTCAATTTGCATACCATATGATCTTTACCATTTTCAACAAAACCATCAGGTTGATCCATATACACATCCTCATACAAATCACCATTTAGGAAGACGGTCTTAACATCCATTTGATGAAGCTCCAAATCAAAATAAGCAACCAAAGCCATCACAACACGAAAAGAATCTTTAGTGGAGACCGGTGAGAAAGTCTCCTTATAATCAATGTCTTCCCTCTGGTTATATCCCTTAGCAACAAGTCTGACCTTATACCTCTCAATTTCACCTCTAGCATCACGTTTGGTCTTAAAGACCCATTTACAACCAATAGTTTTACAACCAGTAGGTAATGCTACCAATTCCCAAACATTATTCTTTCTCATAGAAGCCAATTCATCCTCTATAGCCACTAGCCATTGTGCACTATCAGGACTAACCATGGCCTCTTGAAAAGAAATAGGATCAGAATCCTCAACTGAATTAAACTCATACTCCTGCAGGTACAGAACATAATCCCTGAATTTAGTAGACTCAGTGGATATAAGAACCCGCTCAGATCTTCTCAGTGGAGTCACAACAACATCTGGAATCTGTACATTATTTTTGACTTATTGAGGGATATCGACATTATCAACAGGATCAACAACATTATCATTATAGATAAGATGAGATGGCATTATCCCTGGAAAGGGATCAACAGGAATAGGAACAACAACATGTTCCTCACTAAAATCAACAATACGTGGCTCCTGAGTTCCACCATGCCCTAAGTCCCCTTCAAAATAGATAGCCCGATCGGATTCAATAACTCTAGTAGTATGAGAAGGACAATAGAACCTAGAACCTCTTGAGCCAATAAAATAGCCAATGAAGAAACCACTGATGGTTTTGGGATCAAGCGTCTTTAAATGTGGGTTATAAGGTCTCACTTCAACCCTACATCCCCAAACACGAAAATGCCTCAAGGTAGGTCGTTTCCCTATCATAAGCTCATATGGAGTCTTCAACACAGATTTTCTTAGCACATGATTCAATATATAAGCAGCAATCTTCAAGGCATCTCCCCACAAGAATTTTGAAAGAGTAGAATGACTAAGCATACATCTCAACATATCCATAATAGTACGATTTCGCCTTTATGCAATAGGAATAATGAGCCCACAAATATCTATATGAATTAATTGTAGTATTCCTTCACTCTTGGTAACCCCACTCTTCCTGGCTCCAATTGTAAGTTTCCCTTTTATGTAATCAACACAGATATCAAAATCAAAGAAGTCTAAATCATGAAGAATATTCTCCTTGATCAACCTCTCCATTCTCTTCCTAGAGATGTGTTTTAAACGTTTGTACGATAACATAGAAATGTTTTCAACAACTCTACCACGCTTGTTCCCAACAACATTATTGACATCTGAATCCCGTTGATCAACAGAGAAAGAATCAACATTTAACATGTATAAGCCATTAGACAGAACTCCAGAACCAACAAGAACAGAATCATAATATAAAGAAACTTTTGCATTACTAAAATGGAAAGAGTAGCCACAACTATCTAAAACAGAAACTGAAATCAAATTCCTCCTCATAGAAGGCACATAAATTGTATCTTTCAAAACTAAATCATGTCCAACACACAACTTTAATGAAACCACTCCTATATGTTCTACTTTGACTTTGGCTCCATTTCCTACTATGATCATCAATTCCTCTTCACTTGGTTTCCTCCTGCTTTTGAATTCCTTTCTTTTTCTCAAGCCAACTCTTAAACTTCAAACAATCAGACTGCTTATGTCCATATATATCACAGAATTTACAATTTCCATTAAAACGATATCTGGGCTTAACACTAGAAGGCTCACCAAGACTAGAAGATGGCTTAGAAGAATATCCAGGCTTATAATTCCACTTTTTTTTTAAACTGAGGCTTACTATTCTTCCCTTTAGCAAATTTCTTCTTCTTTTCACCATTCTTGTGAGAAACAAACTGAACACTATGGGTCTTGCCCTTCTTCATGGTATGCTCCTCTTGAGTAAGAACAGATATAAATTCATCAATAGTCCACTCCTCCTTTTTGAGCATTGTAAGTGGTTCTTAGGACATCAAAACTAGCTGGAAGAGACTCAAACACCTGCCAGACCAGGAAATCTTCTCCCAACTCCACTTTCATGGGCCTCAACTTGTTGTACCAATTCACAAGCTTCAAAACATGTTCATGAACACCACTCACACCATCATATGTAGTCTTTGTCAACAAAGAGAGGTAATAGGCCTTTTAGGTTTTATCGAACTTCTTGAATTTCTCACCAACAGACTTGAGGAACTCTTTAGCATTATTTGTTTCAGGAATGCTCTCTTTAATAGTTTTTTCCATGCTATACTTCATGGTCATCAAACAAACTTTATTGGATTGAACCCACCTTTCATGCTTCTTCTTTTCTGTGGCAGAAGATGCATTTGTGGGTCTCTGAGGTTCATCCTCAGTGAGAGCAGCATCAACATTAGAGATAGCAAGGAATAATTTCATAGAATCCACCCAGTCCTCAAAATTAGTCCCATTCAATTTCGTTATAGCACTTATTTGCATCGATAAAGCTAAAAGAACAATACATTAAAGGGATATTTTGTCAAGCATATCAACATGTACAACATTTGAGCAAAACCATCATTGAGTTTTCCCCATGCGATTGTAATCCCATCTAAGGGTCCCGAATTACAACACATGAGTAAACTCCCACAGACATCAAAATCATGTCCTTAAAGCTAGTACCGAAAGGATACTGAAAACTCTAAGGTCAAAACCTCAATGCCTTTAATAAATCATCAGGAATCACATTAATAAAGGCAAACCGATAGGGTAAGCACATTACCAATATAATCCCCAAAGCCACAACATAACAATATTTTATCAACAAAATAACACCTTACAATAATTGGTCCCGCGAAGGCGAGCTCACAATTATGAAAAGTGTTCAAAATAACATCACTCAACAAATCACTAGAAATTACATTAATAAAGGCAAACCGATAGGGTAAGCGCATTATTAATATAAATCCCAATGCAACATTATTAACAAAATCTTACAGAATTAACACCTCAACATAATTGGTCCCGCGAAGGCGAACTCACAATCATGAAAAGTGCCCAAAAGCTCCAGAATATTTTAAATAATTACTCTAAAACAAAATTGCATAAAGAATAACAAGAAATAACAATATATATAATATTTTACATAACATTTTATGCACAAAATAACACTGAAATTATTTTAGTGACTAAACAATATCAAGTCTGAGAGTACATATTGTGCAACACTCTCACTAGTGTCACAATCATGCTTAAAAAAAATCAGGTCAAAACTTGGAGAGTATACAATAATTTTTAACATTATGCAATATTATATATACAACATAATACTAAAATTATTTAAATAATCAAATAACACAAAATTTGAGAGTGTGCAATATATATGATATCCAATAGCATCACAATTATGCAAAGCGCTTCAATATAGTACCACAATACTTTAAATAGCAACTCTCATAATCAAATCGCATAAATAACAACAAAATAAATAGTTTTCAAAATATTATATATTAATTTATGCACAGAATAATACCAAAAATTATTTCAGTATCTAAACAACATCAACTATAAGAGTGCACAATATATACTATGCCCAATAACATCACAATAATACACAAAAAAATTTTAGAGACAAAAGAGGATAGTACTATATATTTTTAATAATTTTAATCTCTAAATTTTTTGAAATAAATAATAAATAGGCATGTTTTTTTTAAAAGATAATCTGAACAAAATTAATTTACTAAAATTTTATATTAAACACAACTTCAAAATAAACAAGCTTTGAAATTTGTTACTTTACACAGGATTCTATTACACATAATAAACAATAAGAAAGAAAAAGGAGCGTTCAAAAAAAAAAGAAGTTGAAGGATTGCGTCGTGCAGTATCGCTACAGAAAATAATGGAGCAGTGCAATAACAAAGGGCATGCCGCTCCAGCACAAAGGACATGATTATCCAATTTTTCAAATAACACTTTGAATTGAAAATCACATTATAATAACAAAAAGGCACGCTGCTCCAACACAAAGACTTGATCATCCAATATTTCAAATAAAGCTTTGAATTGAAAGTCACATGATTTAATATTTCATATTTTTATAATTTTAAATCTCATTTATTTTATAGGTAAAATAAAAAATTGATAGTCATAATTAGAATTAAAAACATTGGCTCTGATACCAATTGATAGAAAATATTTATCGGATCTATTAATCCCAATAATTTATGACATATCAATTGATATAAAAGATTTCAGGGTTACCTTGAAATAGCATCGATGAAGAAGTCATTGTTGGACAATCCTGAAAAGTAAAACACGATAAGGGAGAGATATTATTCCTATCCCACAATAGTCGCTTATGCGTCAGTATCAATGAGACAACTATACGCACTAGAGTGATTAGGAATAGGGGCCTCTCCCTGTATATATAAAATAAGTATATAAGGTTAAACCTACCCACTATGATAAACCCATATACATGACCCATAAACAAAACTCACATCTATGAGCAGTGCTTTAACAACAATAGGCCCATTAACAATACTGATCACAATTTGGGCTAAACAAAATGCTCTAATAATTTTGACATCCAATTAATCTGGGTTCTATATAATATGATTTATGTTTTTCCATAAATAAAAATTCTAACACAGGCGGCTGGATCTAAGCTTAGCAGTGCAAGACAAGCGAGAAATGATGCCAGAGGAGCTAGACTAGCAATGTCGGAAGAGAAACGCTGTGTCACTAGAAGAGAAATGAAGCACTGTCATCGCGGTGGAGATAAAAGGCACGGGGGAGAGAGACAGGTGTCACCAGAAGAGAAATAAAATATCAGTGTCAGCTGAATGGACGTCACTTGGCAGAAAGGAGAAGTAAAAGTAAAAGCAGTCCTCGAAGTCATTTTCTCTACTCATCTGCTATGCCTCCACTATCACGAAGTAGAGAGAGATGAGGCAAGTTGTGGAGAGGAGGAGCAATGACTCTTAGGCTATGTTTAGATATTTAGTAATTAATAGAATAGAATGGAATGAGATGTGATGGGATGGAATGGAATGAGATAAAAGTACTATTCTATTGTTTGGATATTTTAGGATGGAATGAAGTAAAGTTACCACTCCATTGTTTGGGAAGTGAATGGTCTTTGGTAGGATGAGATAGAATCTTAATTATAATAATAATAAAAAAGATGATTTCATCCCATACCTCCCAAATTGAAGGGAAGAAAATTGATAGTTTTTTGTGGGATGGGCCATTTCCATCCCATTCCATCATTTTTTAACATACCCAAACAATGGAACATATCTTTGTTTCATTCCATTCCCCACCATTCCACTCAATCCCATCAATCCAAACATACCCGTAACTTAGGTTTAGGGTGAATCTTTTATTGAATGTCACTAAACGACATCACTTTGTTAGATCAATAAATACTAATTTTTTTTACATTGAATAAATTATTGTAGCAACATATTAACATATTTAATTTCATAAATCATTCCATTAAAAAAGTAAATAATAAATTAAATAATTTTATTCATTTTATTATTAGGCTACAAATTATATTTATTACATTAAAAATTAAGGTTACTGGCATGTTCAAGTACAAGAGTTTGAATGAGAAATTAAAGCTATCAAAAAGGCTCAGCCCACCCCATCAATTCCAATTCCCAAGGTATTTCTTATACAAATTATTATAGTTCAAATGCTTTTTAGGCTATACATTTCCATCAGTAGTGTAATAAAACTTAAAATAACTCAGAGCCCAATGCATGTATCATCATTCACCAAAAAAAAAATCCTAACTTTTACTCAGAAAACTAGACCCAAATCAACAAATCAAGCACAAAACCAAATTCAAAAGTAGTAAATTGTGGCAATAGCCAGAAAATGGCCACAAATCTCATAGCTTAGAACCAATCACACACAATTTAAAGTTAGTGGCGCTCAGCAAAAGCCTTCATAAACCACCACCACCACATAAGAAACTTTAATAACATTACATCAAAGTACTTAAATATGTATATATATGTTAGTTATAATTTAAAATACCCACACATACAGAGACCAAGTCCCCACAAATCACCTAACTCAAACAACCCTAAACAGTTAGTAAAACCAAAGAAAAATAGAACCCCAATTTTCTATGGCAAAATAATAGAAATACTCTTTTATATAACAAAATCCAATTTTATATGACAAAACAACAGAGATCAAACCTAGAATCGAAACAATAAAAAATAACAAATACAAAGCCCTAATTTCTAAGATCAAAAACTCACCAGAATGAGATTGTAGAACTTCTTGACATCAGTGTGACGAAATCGACATCCAAGACCTCGATTTGATGTTGGGTTTTAGCAGCCACAATTTTTTACTATGGGCCATTGCCGTTGTTGCAGTGGTGTTGGGGCGAAAGGCGTGAGGGTGCTAGTTGTGTGAAATCGATTTCTGACTATGAAATCATGTGAAGGTGTTGGTCATGGGTGAAAAGCGACACTGGCAAGAAGTGGCCGACGTCACCGGTTTGAGATGGGCAACAGAAATTAGTGAAGGTGTAGATCGCGTGAAGGTGGGAATAGTTTTTATTTTTCTTATGAGTGAAAGAGGGATTTAGGGCTCCCAAGCACACACACACACACACACACACACACACATTTAGGGCTCCCCCCCCCCCACACACACACACATACACACACACGCACACACACACACACACATATATTTAAACTTTTGTAGATTTAGAGATGGATAACAATTCGTCTTTAAACTTTTTAATATTAAAATTTTATCTTGATAAATTTATTAACATTTTTTAAAAAAAATTAGTTAGAAATGAAAATATCCTGTCTCTATATTTTAGAAAAAAATAAAATAATTTATTTTATTAATTTTTTAATTTCTAAAATTATATAAATTATTTATAGATGGAACATTTTCTTCGCTAAATATATTTGACATTTTAAAACTCTAAATTAACTGAATAGAGACGTAATTAGAGATAGAGAAATCTGAGGTGGGTAAATTTTGTCTCTAAATGTCGTCTCTAAATATATTTGACTTTTAAAAATGACAAATTGACCAAATAGAAACGTAATTAGAAACGAAAAAATCTAAGACGGGTAATTTTCGTCTCTAAATTCTGTCTCTAAGTTATAAAATTTACTTTCTATCTCTAAATCATCAGATCCATCTTTTTTTTTCTATCTCTATTAGAGATGGATTATTTTCTGTCTCTAAATTTCATCTCTAAATCGGACTTTCCTAGTAATGATACCAAGGATTAGAGAGAGTAGACACTGCAAACAACTATTAATCTGGGAAGATCTCATGAATCAAAGTAGGCTTTTATTGATATTCTTCATTTTCCAACCTAGAAAGATGATCAACCACTTAGTTCTCAAATCTCAATTCTCAAGATCAAACTCTTACAATAATAAAACCCAACGAATCAACCTCGGCTTATCATCCTTTTGGCTTAATAGATACTTAATAGGTAAGTGATTTGTGTAGACAATGACTTTAGCACCAACAAGATAGGGCCTAAATTTATCAAAGGCAAAAAACACAGTAAGCAACTCCTTGTCGGGTGGTGGTATAATTCAGTTGAGCATCATTAAATGTCCTACTTGCATAATAGATGAAGTGAAACATCTTGTCTTTACTTTGACCTAATATTACGCCTATTGCATAATTATTGACATCACACATCAATTCAAATGGCAGGTTCCAATCAGGTTTTTGTGATGATGGGTATCAAAACAGGTCATTTCTTCAAGTCCACAAAGGCTTCCATACAAGCATCATCAAATTTGAAAGGTACCTCCATCTCTAACAAGTTACATAAGGGCTTGGCTATTTATGAAAAGTCTTCAATAAATATGCGGTAAAACCTAGCATAGCCCAAAAAACTCTAAACTCCCTTAATAGATATAGGTGGATAGAGTCTCTTTATAACTGAAATCTTTGATTGGTCAACCTCTATGCCCTTATGTACATTTTATGGCCTAGAATAATGCCCTCTTGGACCATAAAATGACACTTCTCCTAATTAAGTACTAAGTTTGTCTCCTCACACCTTTCTAACACTAGAGCCAAGTTATTAAGACATTCATCAAAAGAATCAACAAAGACAGAAAAGTCATCCATGAAGATCTCCAAGAATTGTTCTACCATGTCAGTGAAGATAGCCGTCATGCACCTCTAAAAGGTTGCTGCTGCATTACATAACCCAAATGACATATGCTTGAAAGCATAAGTACCATAGGACCAGGTGAAGGTAGTTTCTCTTGATCATCTAGGGCAACAACAATTTGGTTGTACCCCGAATAACCTTCAAGAAAATAATAATATATATGAATTATCAACCTATCCAATATCTGATTAATAAAAGGTAATGAAAAATGATCTTTTCGGGTTATTGTGTTGAGCTTCCTATAATCCATGCCCTGTGACTGCTCTAGTAGGAATTAAGTCATTGTTCTCATTGGAAACTACTGTCATCCCACCCTTCTTAGGTACACACTGGATCAAGCTCACTGATTTGCTGTTAGATATAGGGTATATGATACTTGCATCCAACCATTTGATGATTTCCTTCTTGACTATCCTGCATGATGGGGTTAAGATGCCTTTGATGTAACATCCTCTCTAACCAATTAGTCTTAATTAGAATTATAAGAGTTCAGTAACTCTTGTAAGAGTTACTTGTTAACTTTAGTAACATTTTTAAGATAGTTAGACCATTTTGCTATAACATCGAATGTAAAAAATAGTTGTTAATAGTCCAGAAAGTAGTATAAACTGTTTAGATGAGGAAAATAAATATGGAGAATTTATTTCCAAGTTTTAAATAAATAGAAAGTGATGTGGTTAATTTTAGAGAATTAACTGAGGTGGTTTAGTATTTTTAGTAACACTAAGTAAATGTTTAAAGACTAGATTAAATAGGCAGATATCTTAGAAATTTGTGAGAATTTGAGAAGATATCAACTAAAAAATGGATGATTTACTGATAATGAGAATAGGTTAAGGTGGATATCTATAAGCTTATTAGTTCATTCTCTTAGGTTTAATGTAACTTAAGGAAGAGTAATAGAACTTCAGTGATAGTTTTAGGTGTAAGAAAGATTATGAAAATATAGAAATAGGATTGAGTTGAATCTTAGGATTTTTCATAACACCTATGGAAGTTAGGAAACTATGATTGGTAAGACCAAAGTATTCTTAAGAGATATAAAGTCTCTAGCTAAATATCTCAACCTATCTTTATCTCTCCAACCCACCCACCATCCTCACTCTCTTGTTCCTTTGACTTTTGTCACGCTTCTCATCCACTCATTTTCTCTCATCTCTTGTCTCCAAGCACTAGGAAGAGAGAAAAGGGAAGAAAAAAGCAAGGGAAGAAAGGAAGAAGAAGGAAGAGGAGACAAGAAGGAAAAGCAATAGGGAAAACTTGTGTATCAATCACATATCTTGAGGCAGGGGTAATTGTCTTCTTGCTATTCTCTCTTCATGTTTGTAATATGCATGATTTAGTTTGTGATGCAGATTAAAAGTTGCGAACCCAAGTGTAAGTTATCTCAAGTAATAAATTTCTCGGGAGTCCGAGGTCGATCCACAGGGAATTGATGAAGAAAAATTTATTTGACGTAAGGAAAATATTTTGTTACACAATAGAGGTGATAAAACTTGGTCACAAATAAAAAGAAATTGCTTGGGTTAGGAGATCTACTCTTGGTAAATAAATTAAGGACATGATTAATTCTTTTATAACTCAATTAGAATCCACACATAACGGAGGTTCCAATCAGAAAATACAACGTTCAAAGTTCATTAAAAATTATATACGTAATTATATTATGATTCCTTTAATCATCTATTAACACTACCACTCATAAATGGGATCAAGCATTCATTGTGCCAAAATCTTTTGTACAACAAATCAAGATCTTCACTTTACAAGGAGAGTTTCTAACACCAACACTTGTAAATGAGTTCAAGCATTCATTGTGTCAATCTCTTGTCTACAATAAATCAAGAACTCCACTTTACAAGGAGGGTTTCTAAATTAATTGGAAACAAAATATAATACGTATAATGACCACTTGAAAATATATCATTTAAGCACAAGATAGAAATTAATCTAACCTTATTTCATTACCAAGAGCTTCACTCTTTCACCTAAGCAAAATGAAACTTAGTTACTCATAGACAAGAAGAAAGGAAGAGAGAAGAAGAAGAAGAAGAACATAACTTCAATTTAGAACAAAAGAAAACTACAATAAGATAATCAAACAACAAAATAGCATGAATTTGGTATCTAACACCCAAGCCTTCAAAATGATCAGCTAAGGCTCTCTTTTATAGAGGATTAGGGATACAAAATGACAAAAGGGCTGAGTTATGAGTGAGTGGATGAGTGGAAAATGAGTGAAAAATGCCAAATGACTTTTGATGAATGGGAAATTATGGAGATTCTTTGTCTCTGAAATCATTTAGATCTGAAGTCATTGCATTTGTCATTTTTGAGAAATATGATCTTCATGAAAGTTGTATGCCTGGATCTTAGCTTTCAAATGTCATTAGTTTGGGTCAAAAATAATTTCTACAACTCAAGATATGGTCTGATTACTGCATACTACTCTAACTTAGTGATAGCTCCTATATTCTAACTTCCAAGCCCAATATAACCTATTAGACCTCAGATTCTGGAAAAGTATTCAACATAAACGTTGTATATTTAGGTCTTAACTATCAACCATCAAAATTTTAGCCCATTTGACATCCTATAGCCCGAGCTATGTCATGAACAGTACGTATAGGGCAAGCTGTCAGGATCAGCACCCTAGTTCTTACTTCAACTCCAATTTGAGTTATCCAAACATATGATTAGGCCTTTGAGGTACGTAAAAGTTGTAGAGCTCTCTCTTATCTTTCAAATGCCACCAAAATCACCTCAAAAGACTAGCTACAGCCCAAGATATGGTCCAAATATAGAAACAATGTAAGACGTAAATCATGCTAAAAATTTAATTAAGACTAATTTGAGTCCAAACTTACATAACATAGCTAAACCCAATCAATTAAGTACATGGAGAGTGTAAATAACTAAAAATGAGAGTTTATTAATGTATCAAATATGTGATTATCAAATTCTCCCACACTTAGCTTTTTGCACTCCTGGGCAAAACACACAAGACCAAAACTAAAAAAAAAACGAAACAGACTCAAAAACTAAACACTCTAAAAGACTCAATTTCTAATAATATTTAAGAATGATGAGCAACCAATCATTCAAGTAATCAAATCATTTATGAGGTAACGTTTCTTCACATCTCAAACCAATAAACAAGGAAACTTCAATTGAAAAGCATGAGTCAAGAATGATAGATCTTCACAGGATTCTCTCTCAATCCCTCAAGTGTTTAAAAAGTAGGTATTTCATGAAAATTGCACTACCATAAGTTTACTTATCTTCTACTTCTCCCCTGCTCAGAACACATGCACACACAAATCATGAGGAATTTATTCAAGGTTGTAATGGGGTCAAGGTAAAGAAGAAGGTAATATAGATATAACAAGTTAAATACCAAAGAGAATAAAAGAACATGAAAGCTGAGTTCAATTAACAAGCATGAAAGTTCATCCCAACTCCACCTAATACAAATTCCCTTTACATATTCTTTTCATTTCCTTTATTGCCTTGTTGACCCTCTTTTTCTTTTTACATTTTTTTTATTTTTGATTTTTGATTTTTTTAATTTTTTTGATTTTTTTTTTACAAAAAGAACATCATATATACAATCTTTTTTAACCATTCTGCGCACACACCCCCACACTTGTTCAAGAACTTATCTAATGATAAAGCTAATGTTCTCTTATTCCCTAAGGCTAGGTAAGAACATGATTTTTTTATTTAAGGCACAAAATGAATTCGAAACAAAGAATAATCAAATGAGCTCAAAGGGGTTAAGCAAGGGGAAATAGGTCATTTCCAATGCTTTACGTTGGCAGGAATCAGAGAATTTACAAGAAGTCATAAGAGTGCTTGGTATCATAATAGGAATCAGAGAATTTCCAATAACTCATAAGAGTGTTTGATATCGTATTGAGACAATATGCTGCTAAGCAAGGTTGGCTATTTGATTAAAGTAGCTATTTCAAGAAAAATGCCTTAATTATATTTATGTATTCATATGAAAATATAGTCTCAAAAAGAATCAAAGCAAGTTTTAGAGTAACAATTCCATGAGTGAAATTCACACAAAAAAGAAGAGAATGGTACAAATGTTCAATCCATTCATTAATAGGCTCAAAATATCACAAGACATAATTCTATCATTCTCAGTCCACCAATTCAACATCCATAACCAAGCATGTGAATTTTAAGAAAGAAGACAATTTACTTAATCGTGCAAATTTCCCTGAATTTGAATTGCTACTTCCACACAAACTAGTTATCTACCCCAATCTAGATGCGTTTCAAGAGTAAAATAACCTCCACAACAAAATTTACTCTTTACTCTACCATCCTTAATTAGTTTAGCTATTAGTAAACACGACAAACATATTAATAAACACACTTCCTGATTTTTTTAATCATTTTTTTTACACAATTATTCACACAACTATACACAATTATTCACACAATTACAACTATTGACATAACTATCCTTCCTCCCAACTAGATCACAACATTGTCCTTAATGTTAAAACATAAAAAGGTAAAGAATAGAATAAAGTACCTGTTGTTGCAATTATTGAAAAGAGAAAAATGACACAAATTTAAACAGAAACAAAGTACAGTAAATAAAATCAAAGCTTGTAATTATTTAAATAGTTGGAGTGTCTTGGCTGGCTTTCTTTTCATTCTGCTTCCTTCACCGCTTCCTTCGGACCAATCTATCTGAGTTGTTATTGGACCAGGTTCATAAACAAAAGCTTCTAATTTATCAATTAACTCATCAACAGTGGAAGCAAAAATAAGAAGTTGTCTTGCCGAAAGTGTGATGAATTTCTGTTCCACAGCATGGTCAAGAAAATATAATAAAAGATCAAAGAAATTATTAACATTCAACAAACCTATGGGTTTATGGTGGATGTTCAGTTGGGCCCAAGAGACAATTTGAAAAATTTCTTCCAAAGTACCAAAACCACCCGGTAAGGCTATGAATGCATCAAAGTTTGCAAGCATTGTCCTCATTCGTTCATCCATAGATGATACTAGAAGTTCCAGCCCAATTATCTTTCCAATGATGTTCCTTCGAGTTAAATGTTCAGGAATGACACCTAAAACTTGACCACCTCTTACAAATGCAGAAAGTGATACAGCCCTCATTAACCCAATGCTACCTCCCCCATATACTACATGAATGTTCCTCACAGCAAGTGTTCTACCAACAGTGCTTGCTGCATTTACAAACTCTAAACCATTCCCATAACTTGTCCCACAAAATACACAGATACTGATAAATCTATGAACTGAAGAAGAAGCTCCCTCTATTTCAACATTCACACTCTCTTTGAATGATTATGAGTTATAGAAAAGTGAAGAAAATGGAGTGTTTAAATAGGGAAGAGAATAGAAAAAGTAATAATAGCTCCTATATGGGTAGGTTGGCTGTTGTCAAAAAAGTTTGAATTTAAGAAACTTTTTTTATTTTTTTATTTTTTTATTTTTATTTTTTTTTTGGACTTCAAGAAAATCGTCAGGGTAAAGAAATCTAGAAACCCTTGAAGGATCCCGTCCAAAGGATCGTCTGTCCAAAACCAAAATTCAACAAAATCATACAAAGATAAAATAATAATAACAAATGATTACATACCTTTATGTACAGGTTTCATGGCAGATCTTTATACTACGCGTCATGAGTGCAGTAATACCAAGACGGCTCAGCTAATCTTGGAATTCTTCTCTTTCCCGCTTATTTGAAGAAAAGAGAATAAAGAAACCATCGTGGGTTTCCATCCTAGGTCTAGAACCTGGAGAGCTCATACTTGGGTTTGTAACATCAACAAAGATGCTAAAATCTGAAACCCGCAATGTCCAAGATCCAGAAAGCTCCATTCCAGGATGCTGAGAGCCCCTTCTAATAAAAGAGAGGATCAAGCTCAAATGCCTCATACGCTTTGGCAGCCACGGGTTACTTCTCACAAATAACCAAAGTGAGACGCTTCTACATGTCCATCAATTCCACAGTGCCTAGATGGTGTACATTGGGTTGTGGAGTGCGGCTCTCTATAGAGCATGGCACACGAATCTTATTTATGAACCAGTGTGCGATGGTCCACCTGAGTCAATGACGGGGCTGCCGCTGGCAGGGGCTCCTAATCTAATTAAAGACCAAGTACAACCGAAGTTTCACCTTTTTTTATTATTCTTTTTTGTATTATTTTTATTTTATTTTTTTATTTTTTTTTAAAGATGTACAAGATAATATATACATGTTGTTGTGATTGTGACTCACATCTTCCTTTGGTTTTACGTCCAGTAACGACTTAAACATCTTCTATGAGTCGATGATAAGCTTCCCATCCAATTTTCTTATAAATTGGCAAACAAAGTCTTTTTGAGTCAAATTCCCAAGATTGTAACGCTTTTGCTCGTCCTTGAAGAGATTCCACAAAATAAGAAGTTCACGATGCACAACTCCACAAGAATGCGTCTCAAGAGTCAATAAGATATCATCTAATGACTCCTTACTCAGTCTATTCTTGATAAAGTAAATTTTATCTTCTCGATTTGTAGAAACCATTCCCAAAGAACGACATCACGTGTTGCAATTCCATCATGCACATTTGTATCAAACTTGCATTCTTTTTGCTCTTCTCATTTTTGAAAACGAACTTTTACCGAGACCCGGCATGTATGAGACAAATGAATCTGAAGATTCACTAGCTAAACGAACCTTTGCTTCAATTATCCAGCGTATATCTTCTGGGATGCCCTTGTACATTAACAGTCTCAGTCTTTCACACCTAACTTTGTAGATTTTGGTTAGAGTATTTTTAGGAACAAAAGGGAAATGCTTTCTTAGATTTGAGAGAATGACATCCATTTTGAAAGGAGAAGAAATCAGTTATTATGGGAAACTAAAAAAATAAATTGACTTGACAGTCACAGAGTATCGTTATCCGCCACTTAACCGGGAATACAAAGAACTACAAAAAGAAAGAAACAAAGGATACACAGATTAGAAAGGGATATGGATTCTACCTCAACAACTTGATGTTCCAGAAATGGTTGGAGTCTTTGTCTATTGACCTTAAATACATTACTATTCCTAGGGTTCTCAATGTCTATGGCCCCATGAGGATATACATGTTTGACAATAAAAGGACCAATCCACCTAGATCTCAATTTTCCAGGGAATAGGTGAAGATGAGAATTATAAAGCAGAACTTTTTGACCAATTTCAAAAGATTTTCTCAAAATTGATTTGTCATGAAAAGCTTTTGTTTTAGATTTATAAATCTTTGAGTTTTCATATCCATCATTTCTTAATTCCTCAAGTTCATTCAATTGCAATTTACATAACTTGAAAGCATCATCAAGACTTAAGTTGAAAGCTTGAATGACCCAAAATGCTTTATGCTCCAGTTCTACAAGCAAGTGGTAAGGTTTTCCATAGACTAACCGATAGGGTGACATGCCTAAAGATGTTTTGAAAGCAGTACGGTAAGCCCAAAGTGCATCATTTAATCTTAAAGACCAATCTTTATGATTTGAGTTAACCATTTTTTTCAAAATTTGTTTAATCTCCCTATTTGCTAATTCTACTTGTCCACTTGTCTAAGGGTGATAAGGGGTAGTAATTTTGTGTGTGATGCCACATTTCTTCATTAAAGATTCAAATGATTTATTATAAAAATATTTTTCCCCATCACTGATGATAGCTCGAGGGATTCCAAATCGACTCAAAATATTTTCTTTTAAAAATTTCAAAATAGTTTTGTGATCATTGTGTCGACATGGAATCGCCTCAATCCATTTTGAGATATAATCAATTGCAACCAAAATATACACAAATTCAAATGATGATGAAAATGGACCCATGAAATCAATTTCCCAATAATCAAAAATTGCAATGACAAGGATAGGGTTCAAAGGCATCATATTTCTTTTAGAAATGGAACCCAATTTTTGACAACTTTCACAACTTTTGTAAAAAATATAGCTGTCCTTAAATAATATGGGCCAATAAAATCCACACTGCAAGATTTTCATAGCTGTTTTCTTTGAAGAAAAATGACCTCCACATGCTTCTGAATGACAAAATTTAATGACACTCCTTACCTCACTGTCAGGTACACATCTCTGAAAGATTTGATTAGGACAATATTTGAACAAATATAGGTCATCCCAATAGAAAATTTTTACCTCAATCAAAAACTTTTTTCTATCTTGGTGTGTCCATTGAGGCGGCATATTACTTATTACAAGCAAATTGACAATGTTAGCAAACCAATGCATAGAATTGACAGAAAATAACAATTCATCTGGAAAAGAATAATTGATAGGTGTGCTATCAAAAGATGAGCATGTTGTAAGTCTGGACAAATGATCTGCAATAACATTTTCGGCTCCTTTCTTGTCTTTTATTGTGATGTTGAATTCTTGAAGCAACAAGATCTACCGTATCAACCTAGGTTTGGCATCCTACTTAGACATTAAATATCTAACAGCAGCATGATTAGTGAAAACAACAGTGGAAGAACCAATTAAATAAGCTCAAAATTTGTCTAATGCAAAAATTACAGCAAGTAGTTCTTTTTCAGTAGTGATGTAATTCATTTGTGCATTATTCAAAGTTCGACTTGCGTAATAAATTATATGAGACTTACTTTCCTTTCTTTGTCCTAAAATAGTACCAACAGCAAAATCACTAGCATCACACATCAACTCAAAAGGCAAAGACCAGTCACGAGATTGCATGATAGGAGCAGAAGTCAAAAGACCGATTAATTTTTCAAAAGATTTCTGACAATCTCGGTTCCAATCAAATGGTGCATTTTTTGTTAGAAGATTACATAAAGGTCTATATATGGCACTAAAGTCCTTTACAAATCTTCTATAAAATCCTGTATGTCCTAAAAAGGAACGAACTTCTCTGACTATTTTTAGGGAAGGCAAATGAGCAATTAATTCAACTTTGGCCTTATCAACTTCAATTCTTTTAGAAGATATCACATAACCTAATACTATTTCTGAGGTAACCATGTAATGACATTTTTCCCAATTTAACACAAATCTTTTTTCTTCGCATCTTTTAAGAACTTTTTCCAAATTATCAAGACATTTTTCAAAAGAATTTTCAAAAACTGTCAGATTATCCATGAAAACCTTTAAATAATGCTAAATCATGTCACTGAAAATACTTAACATGCATATTTGAAAAGTTGTCAGAGCATTACAAAGACCAAAAGGTATTCTTTTATATGCAAAAGTGCCAAAGTGGCAAGTAAAAGTAGTCTTTTCTTGATCCTTCAATGCAATTGGTATTTGATTATACCCTGAATAACCATCAAGAAAATGATAGTAGGGATGTCTTGCTACTCTTTCTAGAATCTGATCAAGAAATGGCAAAGGGAAATGATCTTTCCTAGTGGCTGCATTCAATTTTCTGAAATTAATACACATACGCCAACTAGATGAGACTCGGGTAGGTATTAATTTGTCTTTGAGGTATTCATGAAAGTTGTAGAGCTCTCTCTTATCTTTCAAATGCCACCAAAATCACCTCAAAAAACTACCTACAACCCAAGATATGGCCCAAATACAGAAACATTATAAGACGTAAATCATGCTAAAAAATTTAATTAAGTCTAATTTGAGTCCAAACTTACAAAACATAACCAAACTCAATCAATTAAGTACATGGAGAGTGTAAATGACTAAAAATGAGGGTTTATTAATATATCAAATATGTGATTATCAGTTTAAAAATGGGTTTTATATAGTTTTTCCATGGTTTGAGTTGGATGAACTTGTTGGAAACCTATTTCATTATTCGACTTGTGTTGATGTGTGTTTGGTTGATGGTTTTGACCTTAGGAATATCCATAAAACTCGTTGAGATAGAAGTTGAGAAATGAGTATTTGAGATTATGGGTTTTGTTCATAAATCCATGTTTGTATGATTTGAGAATGTGTATGAGAGTTTAGTAGGTTTAGAAACCATGAATAAGGTTGGAAACCATCTTGGACCTAAGTTTGAGGGTTCAAATTTGGTTAGAAACTCATTAGAACAGGGCATTTGATTTTGATGTTGGGCAAAAAGAGTGCCTAATAGAAAGTAGAAACATGATGGGCACTTGAGGAGTGAGCGCCAAAGCGCCCAAGGCCAGAGAAAAAAATGTGTTGAGGCCTAAGCGCTCAAGAAATGAGTGCCTAATCACGCTAATCCAGAGAGTTTTGGAGCTGAGCGATTAAGTACTTAGACTCTGAGCGCCTAAGCGCCCAATGGCAAATAAAATAGAGGAGGTTTTCTATCATGGAGCGCCTAAGCACCCAAGGGCAGAGAGTGTCATGTGTTTCATGTTGAGGAATTGGAGTTCCTTACTTGTAAGGATCTTTTATGCATGTTTTTTAGTGAGTTAAGATAGTATTAGAGATATTTCATGGAGGAAATAACCACCTAGCGCATGTGTAAAAGAATAGGCCTTTGTACATCCAATGTTAATGGATTGACATTGGTAGGGTTCTATTCATTGAAGAGCAATAGTGTTGCACTTGATATCACTTATGATGTGATGATGCGGTGCACTATATGCATTGAGTTTGTTTGGCATGGTTTGCCTATCGTTATGCATAAGTTGCTCCTTTATGATGAAAGTTTAGCTAGGATTGCATGTTTAATGAGAATGGTTCCTTTATTAGTTAAAGTTAACCCATAGCACGATTTATCCTAAGATGAAGGAGCGAGCAAAATACTTTGCTAAGGATGGATTCATGAGACAATAAAGTAAGAAAAACACCTTGTCATGGTAGAGGAGTGAGGAAAAACACTCCACCAAAGGTAATAGAGAAGCGAGAAAAGATCTCTACCAAGGACAATAAGAGTGAGTAAGACTCTTTGCCAAAGCAAAGGAGTGAGAAAAATACTTTACCAAGGAACATAAAATTTAATGTGCTAATATAGTGTGCATATGTGGTTTAAGTATAACACTACATAGTTTCACATACTTGCTATTCCTAAGTATTGTAACCTTATATAATGTGCATAATCATTTGTCCAGATAATTGTAAGAAATGATCCTTGATAAAGAAGAGGATTCTAAATTCTCAAGGTGGGATTTCTCAAATAAGATCCTTATCATAGATGGAAATTTTAGGAGTTGATCTTCGATGGAGAAGGGTATCCTAAATTCCTAGTATAAGATTTCCCAATAAGGTCTCCATCAATAGGGATAGGGTTACCAGTAATATGAGGTGGTAGTAGTACTCTTACCGTTCGTGAGGAGGAATAAGTCCATTCATTGCCAAGTAAGTTAAAGAGGTAACAAAATCCCTCCCTACCCAGAGAAATACAAGGAACCGGGTTCCTAGGAATAGTCAAGTCTCATGACATTGCACAAAATACTGCACAAGCATATCTTTAGGATATTGCATAGGCATAAGCATATGGCATAACATAAGCATTGCACTCTTTTAAAATTTGTATGGATGATTGTCTTATCTTTGGAATGAGGCTAGTTAAGGATTATGGGTTTGCTTTGTGAATATTACATAGAGTGAGTATATGAATATTCCTATAGTAATGAGTGGTGACTCATTTACTTCTTGTAATCATAATCTATTGTTAATAAGTTTATTCTTTGTGATGTTTATGTAATAATTGAACGCTCTGCATCGGGAAGAGAAATGAACAGTTTTGGCTTTTGCCACCTTTCTAAGGAATAAGTTGAATTTTATAACTAGTTTTTCCCCGGAGTAGCTAGACTTAGCATGATGACATTTATATGTTTTGATTATTGAGAATTGTGAATTCTCACTCCATTTGTTGTTTCCATGTTAAATCTGGATAGAGACTCTTCCAAGGGAAAGAAGACGAAGCAGATAGACTAGAGTAGTTTATATTTGCTTTGGTTTGTAAAAAGTTTATGTATTACAATATGCCCTTTTGAGTCTGAGGTTGTATATATATAGTCTTTTCTTTCCTTCGTGACTCTTTATAATAATGTGTATGGTTATTATGAATCTAAAAAAATATTTTTACTTTAGAAGTACTGTGGCTAATGCTATTTACTTTTGTATATTTAGAATATACTAAGGTAATGGTATTAGGACGTTACATTTGATGCTCAATCGATGGCTTGTGATAAGCTTCCAACAAGATTTTGTGTATCCAGATAATATGGCTGACACCTTTAATGTTTACAATAGCCTACCCCAAATCCTTTTTGTACTCCCTAAGCACTTGCAACAACTTGGTTTCTTACTTCTTTAACAAAGATGAAGAAATGATAACCAGCAAAGTAAAGGAGTCCCCCAAGTATGCATACCGCAAATGATCAGACAATGGCTTGAACTCCAAGTTGGGCAGTGTGATTATGAAGTGTTGAAGAATGGGCTTGTCAGGAGGTATGTCCAATGGTTCAAACTTGGGACTCCTAAAAAACTTAGGAGAGGAATCCAATAGCCTAATACATTCAATAATATCATCCCTAACTACATGCTCACCTGTGGATGTCAAAGATAATGCCAGGAAATCATCATGAAAGCTAGTATAGAATGCATTATTGACTACTTGATCAATCATACCTATATAGAAGCATTCTTTATGATCACTTAGGAATTTCATTGCTTTGTAAATATTATAAGTTACCTTTTTATTTTGTGCTTGCATAGTTCTATCAGTGGCCAAGAAAGGTCTCCTAATAATCAACGACACATTATGATCCTCCTCCATGTCTATGATGATGAAATCAACTAGAAAAATGAACTTGTCAACCTTGACAAAAACATCCTCTATTACCCCATTAGGATAGGTGAAGGAGCGATTGGCTAATTGCAAAGTGACCGAAGTCAACTTCACCTCCCCTAAACTTGGCCATTGAAAGATAGAAAAGGGCATCAAGTTAATGCTTGCCCCAAGGTCACATAAAGTTTTTCTAAATAATTGATTACCAATGGTGCATAGAATAGTGAAGCTTCCAAGATCTTTTAGATTGGGTGGTAGCTTATTATGCAAGATGACACTACATTCCTCCATGAAAGCTATGGTCTCATAATCTTCCAACCTCCTCTTCATGGAAAGTATGTCCTTCATAAACTTGATATAGCTAGGTATTTGTTCCAAACCTTCTCGAAATGGAATGTTGATATGAAGCTTTTTGAATACCTATAGAAACTTTTGGAATTAGGCATCTAGCTTTTGTTTAGCTAGCCAGTTGGAGAAAGGTAAGGGATAAGTATGGGGCTTGTTTTTTATCTTGTCCTCTACTTTCTTCTTTTCAACTTCTTTGCTCTTGTCAGCTTCATTCTTCTTTTCAATTTCCTTGCTCTCAACCACTTCATCTTTTCTAACCTCTACCTCCTCTTTATCAAGCAACTTTGTCTTGGGGTTTCCTTCATTCTCATTCATACTTCTCAATGATATAGCCTTGCAATGCTTATTTGAGGCATCCATGGGATTGTTGAGTATGTCACTTGGGAATGTCCCCAGTTGCCTAGTGTTCAATGCATAAGCTAGTTGGTTAACTTGAATCTCAATATTCCTTAAAGAAGCCGCTTGGCTTTGCATCAAAGCTTCATGGAAGGGAAGCCTTTAGTCAATTTTAGCCCTAAATCTTAGTGGCAAGTCACGAATTGAGAAAACATCTTCTCCTAGTTAGAAGTTGAAGTCTTGCCTTGAGGGGAGCTTTATTGTTATGATCCGAGAAGAACACGTGTGCTTCTTTGGGTTGATAGGATGAGGTATTACCAAAAGTATTATTGTGGGTAGGTTAGTGAAATTGGCTAGTATATTGTACATTCTCCAAGCTAGCTATACAATTCTTTGTAGAATGAAGATCCCCACAATGATCACATGTCTCAAATGGGCTATTAATTCTAATTGCCATTGAATTGACTGCTGTCTAGATTCTCTTCTCCTACCATATCAGAATTTTGTTCAAAATCTAGTGCTTGTGATTAAATTAATTCCTTAGCAATCTTCAAAAGGTCCTTTCTATCTCGGGATCATAAGGAAATCAAGAAATGTTGTAAGTCCTTCGTATGCATAAATATAGTACATGAAAAGAAAGGAAAATAGAGCACTTATAAACTAATAATCAACAAGAAGTAACATAAACACTATTTCCAGATGCCCAGCAACGACGTCAGAAACTTGTTAAGGTCTGGATAACCGCAAGTGCACGAGTCGTAACAAGTAATAAAGGATATGCAAATGAGTATCGTCTCTACAGGGATTTGGTTTTTAATGTTTATATTAGCGAACAGTTAATTATTTCATTCAGGCTTAAGCAATATAGGAATTGAAATAAGAAAAAAAAATTGTAATAGAAACAGAAACTTCACACATAAGCACACCAACTAGAGAGATGACAATGGGTTAAGGGCTAGAAGTCTTTCTTCACCCACTACTTCACTTAGATGATGTAAATTATGAGAATATTTGCTAATGAGTTCAAGTTGTTAGCCGAAACCTTAATTATTCAACATGCCTATGTATAGGTTACTTGAATTTTAGCATTAGTTACCTAAATCACTATGTTTCCATGTGAGGAAGAGTAATTTCAAGCTCATTCGGTCCATGTTTCAAACATATGTTATCCATGGCCAATGGGTATATATCCATCCCATTGGCAAATTAATACATCCAATTCATACAAGTGAAATTGAACATGCATTACCTAAAACTATGGTCCCAAATTCCTTTCCCTATGCCTAGATCAAGGAAAAGCCCCAAATCAATTAATGATCAAGCAATTGAATGAATTAATCATAGAATTGGTTAAACAACTTGATACCCATTAGCAAATATTCAAGATAAATTTACAAATAACTAAGATCTATAATGGGATAAAAAAGATCCCTTAGAAAAAGCTTAGAAATCCATGAAAAACAAAGAAATAAGAACTAAATAAAAAACCATAAAGAGATAAGAGAAATCAAGATAGAGAAGAGAAGGAAAAACTAGAAAGGGTGATCCCTGGTCTTGATCTCCTCCTTGAGCTTGGTCTTTAAGTCTCTAATGAAACCTCTCTCTAGATCCCTCTAACTTAGAGTTTCTCTCTCTAAAAAGGGATAAAATATAGAATAGCATCTAAGTACATGAAATGGGTCTTAAAAACTCAACATCTCACATATTCGAGTCAGTTCACCATGCTTAGGCATAGTTGGAACATGCCTAGGTGTGGGGCATTACAAATTTCCCTTCTAGGTGTTCCATGCCTAGGCCTAAAACGGCCATGCCAAGGCGTGGAACAAGGCAAATCTCATTTTTTTCCTTGATGCACCAAACCACGCCTAGGCCTAAAATCCCATGCCTAGGCGTGGAGCTCTTTATCTCTTCTAATTTTTCTTAACTGTGAGTAGGCCTAGGCATGGTGCGTTATCTCCTAAATTATTTCCCTCTTCCTATTTGCTCCTTCTTCTTGCCTCTTGTTCCTCCTGCTTGGCCTTTTTTTCTTCAATAATTTTGGTCCATTTAATCCTACAAAACACATAAAAAAATTTATGAGTTTTTCAAGTTGATGACAAGTTCAAGTTTAAAATGTTAAAAGACCACAAATTCATCAAGTACAAAAATGAAGTTATAGCTCACATTCTCCAACTTAATCATAAAACTCATCAAACTATGGAGAACTAGGACTAACAATCTAATTTAATGCATCAAATAAAAGTATAATAACTCCATTTCTCGGAGTTATCAACCAACAACACATAGAGGGTGAAGGGGAAATATGAGTAGTCATCGACATAATCATTAGAGGTTTTGCTCTGTGAGGTGGATTAAAAAATGCTTGAAAAAGACATTTACAAACAATGATGATTGTGGTGACTAGTAAGCATCTATCTAACAAATTGACCTTGTCGTGAGTGCTAATAATATTCTCAAATAAGGACTTGGTCCTCATACAACGAAGATAAGAGGACCTTTATCTTTTTAGCTAGAGAAAGAATAGTGAAAATCGATAAAGGTTGCTTATGGTTACAACAGGCTTAATTTTGGGCATGCTTGGCTTTCATACAAGAAAATCAAGCCTTGTTAGGCATGCTGTTACCATATTCTTTCTTTAGAAGCATGCTTGTAGAATCCTTGCATTAAATTAGTTTAATTTACTATAAGCATGGGTAAGTCTCTTATCTTTTGTGAAGATACATGCTTGATATGCTTCTTCGTAGGAGGTTCTTGGGTGTATTGACAAATGGTGAAGATTTTGCATGATATATGAATAGGAAGTATCTGACAAAGTCAAGTGATGTAACTTGACAATTTATTACTAAGCATGTTGTCACACTTCTACAAAATTTGGATAAGGCATACCTGGTCAAGAGTTAGTGGTTGTATACTTTATTATGCTATGCTAGCAAGGACAAAAGTCCAACATTTACTAATTGCTAAGAACATTGAGAACATATTACTTGGTGAAGCAAGATCCACGTTTTATTGAAACATGTAATAAAGTAAGCTTGTTGGTTGTAATAGTATAAGACTCCTCAAAGCTTTCATACGAAGCTTAGCCTATATATATGAGTGCATCCATGCAATAGCAAGATCATACAATCTCTTGTTGCCTACTCGGACGGGGCCCTCCATGACGGAGAACTAGGCCTACACAATCTCTTCTTGCCAGAAACCAAGTGCAGCAATGTGATGGAGTAGAGGCCTTTGTGATGGAGAACCAGGCCCAATCCAGGCACTTCCCCAACCCCGCGTGGGCTCTGTGGTGCAAAGGCCAGAAACAACTACTTAGGACCGTTCACTAGTTCTTTCCCCAATGAGGAATCAGAAAATTATAGAGGATTCTGAATGGAAAACCCTAGCGTATCAGGAGGTATATGGTTTGATAGCGACATAACAAAAGCAGATAATAGATCTCCTCTGCATGGTGAACGTAGAACAAATGGCAGAGAACAACCCCAAAGCTCATCTAAATCCGACACCTCAAGGAAATTCTCAAAAAAAGCAAAAGTCATCTGCAACTTCAGGCCCCTCACACCAACAAGGGGCTCAGTATCAATTCTGTCACTCGTTCTTAGATTTAATCATGGGAATTATACTGCCAAAGGGATTTAAGATCTTGTCATGCATTGAGGCATACAATGGGACTACAGACCCCGAGGAGTACTTGGATGCCTTCATGTTATCCATGCTGATCGTGGGGAAGACTGACCCTATAGTGTTGAAATATCTAATGGTTATTGCTGTTTATTTCACCAAGTGGATAGAGGCAGAACCCTTGGCAACCATCATAGCTGAAAAAGTTAAGAAGTTTTTGAGCAAACACATTATCTGCAAATTCAGGATTCTGGAGTCAATCATCACAGACAATGAGACCTAATTCGCTTATAAGAAGTTTAGAAATTTGTGTTTTGACCTCCATAATAAGTAACATTTCACCTTGGCGGAGCATTCATAAGCTAATAGACAAGCTGAGGCAACCAATAGGGTAATCCTTCGAGGGTCGAAGAGAAGGTTGGAAGATGCTAATGGAGAGTGGACAAAGTAGCGGGGGCACGTTCAATGGGCATATCGAACAACTCCCAACTCGGCCACCTATGGCTGTGAAACCATGATCTCGGTAGAGATCGGGGAATCAAGTTGGAGGAGGGAGCATTTTTCTAGTGCTTCAAATGATGGACTTCACCAAGAAGAGTTAGATCTGAGTGAAGAATAGTGAGAGATTGCTCACATCAGATAAGCCACTTTCAAACTCTAAACCATACAACGATACAACAAATGGGTCTCCCCGCAAAGGTTCAAAGTAGAGGACCTCATCCTAAGGAAGGTGGACATTGGATGAAGAAACGCAAATGAAGGAAAACTTGCTCCAAACTGGGAAGGTCCATATTGGATCACAGAGACACTAGACAAAGAAGCTTAAAAGATTGCCCTCCTTTTAGGCTAGGAGTTGTCGAGATCTTAGCACGCTTCTATTCTTAAAAAGTATTATAGCTAAATCCTTTGTAATGAAGTTATGAATGTAAAAGGCCGATGTCTAATTTTTATTAATGAAATGACATTTCTATTCAGTATGTTAAGATTATTTAGCTTTCTAGTTTTAACCTTAAAGCAAAACGTGATATAAAGCCTAAAGATGGGACTATGGTCCCAACTTAAGGAAAAAGGGACATCAGATCCCGTAAGTCGTTAAAGCATTAAATAAAAGCCAAGTATAAGACCATGGATCCCA
Organism: Ormosia semicastrata; assembly: GCA_029884595.1. Taxonomy (NCBI): domain Eukaryota; kingdom Viridiplantae; phylum Streptophyta; class Magnoliopsida; order Fabales; family Fabaceae; genus Ormosia; species Ormosia semicastrata. The sequence continues at coordinate 25,034,838 of JAQQTO010000063.1, forward strand.
ACTTAGGCTAAAGGGATATTAGATCACTTAAAGCGTTAAATAAAAGCCAAGTATGGGACCATGATCCTAGCTTAGGCTAAAGGGATGTCGAATCCCTTAAAGCACTGAATAAAAGCCAAGTATGGGACTATAGATCCCAACTTAGGCTAAAGGGATGTTGGGCCCCTTAAAGTACGAAATAAAAGTTAAGTATGGGACCATAGATCCCAACTTAGGCTAAAGGAACGTTGGATCCCTTAAAGCGTTAAATAAAAGCCAAGTATAGGATCACAAAATCTAACTTAGGCTAAAACAATGTTGGATCCCTTAAAGCATTAAATAAAAGTTAAGTATGGGAGCACTGATCCTAAAGTAGGCTAAAGGGATGTTGGATCCCTTAACCATTAAATAAAATCCAAGTATGCTATCACGGATCTCAACTTAGGCTAAAATAAATAACAAAGAAACAAATGAAATAGCAGCAAAATTAGAAGGCCCCAATAAAGAGGAATATGTAAGTACAAATTTAAAAAGACTCAGAATGGGCCAACAAAAACAACAAAACAAATAAGGTGAAAAGATTGAAGTAGGACAAAGCTAGATCAAGAAATAGAGGTATCTGGTTAGCCGACATTGTCCTCTAGGACGTTGACCTCAACATTAGCATCTTCTCCATCCTCTTCATCGATGTCCAAGATATCTACGATCTTTCCGCTAACTACCACCTTCATGTCGTTGACTCTTTTAAGGTCCAACTTGGGATGAAGGACCCATACCTGCTCAAGGGCGTTGTTGAAGGCTTCTTTATTAGCATTCTCCTAATCCTTGGTCACCTCAACCTTTTCCTTGGCCCAAATATGGCATTTGTCCTCCCGAGCCTTCTCGAGCTCCTTAACATAAGCCTCAAAGTTTGAATTCTCCTTTTCGAGCTCCAAGGCTTTGGACATGGCACCCTTAGCCTCCTTTGCCTTGGACTTAACGTCTTTTACCTTTTTTTTGAAAGCTCGATCTCATTGGTAACAAAGGTGGCTTTGTCCTCGGTAGTCTTCATCCCGGCATATAGGTTGGTCACCTCTATCTCCATCTCGACCTTTTCAGTCTCCTAGGCTAAGCCCTCTCCTACAGTAGCTTCAGGTTTGATTCCATCACTGGCATCTTCTTCATGTCAAAGATGACAATTTCAAGGTTGTGGAACAAACTAGTCACCTAAAAGTCAAGCCTCTCCCCGTGAAGAAAGAGCTCGCTCAAAGACAACTAACCCAAGGTGGCGATGTCCTCTCGAGTCTTTAACAAAAAGTTCAGTGTACCTAACCACATTGAAAAAGCGCCCCCAGATGGACGTGAGGAGCTAAGAAAAATTGCAACAACCTCGACACATATCACCAACTGCTGAGGTCTCCACAACGGGCTCGTCGTACAATATGATCATTTTCTTGAACCAACTCTCCTTGTCCTGATCAGTGGCCTTACGCATCCAAGTGGCACAAGTATTAGTGTCAATAAGCTCAAAACTCACGTCCTTTGCCACCTCAAGTTAATCCTTTACCACGATCCGCACCCTAGAATCCATATGGGCAACCTCATAATCAGATGCAGCTACCTGCTTTTTGATCTCTTGAGCTTATGGAGGTTTTTTCTTGGTGCCATGTTCTCTATATCCACGTAAACATTAAATCGTGGTCAAATACAGACAAAAGTAAAGGCAAGAAAGAAATAAGTAAGCGAAAAGAAAGGCATAAAAATGCTAAGTTAAAGAACACAAAGATATCTATGAGACTAGGACCTCAGAGTTTACCTAAGATGGATGCTACGTCACTTTCGATACAATTTATGAGCCGAAAGCAACATATAAGTTACTCCTTCATCATCTCAAAGAAGAAATCAACAATATACTAGTTAAGCTCTAACATCATACTCCAACGGGTCTCTAGTTTACTCCTAAGTCCCTTGTGTCAATAGAGGTTGAACTTTGACACAATTTCCAAAGTTAAAAAAAATGCATGATGGCCAACAACAACTTCCACTTAGAAGAAAGTGTCCTTGAAATCCTTGTATGATGCATAATAGGGCTCGAAGCATTTGCGCCCTATGTGATTCTTATTGGAGAACCACCTCGAACTCCCACTATTACAAGTGGACTATATGTTGGAGAATAGGTAGAAAAAAAACACTAATGGAAATGGGGAAGCCGAAATGGTAGCAAGCAATCTTGAAAGACAGTATATATGCCCAATTATTGGGATAAAGTTACAAAAGAGCCATCTTTATCATTGTTAGGACCTCAGTTTGGAATGGAACAAAAGACAGATCTCAAGATGGGTGAAGAAAGTTTTGTATATGTACATGCAGTGTGGCTAGTACGGTCCACAGTCCCCTAACTTGGAAGTCCCTGAGAGATCGAGGTTGAAAAGTTGTGGTCATTTTATCCTCCTAGTGTTGCATTTGTTTGGGTGTGTTGTAGTCAATGTTTACCATTAGCGTATTTTTCAATATTTCAACTTATCCAGTGTTCCGTTCTCTACCTAGGTGGTGGTCTTCAGACTACTTGGTGTCGATAAAGAGCTCCATGTTGATCGGTTGTGGTGGTCCACCTAGGGGTACCTACAAAGACTATTTGACGCTCAAGTAAGTCCTAGAGCCAAATAAAAGTAAAGGTAAAGGCAAAGAAAGGGAACATACTTAAGGCACCCTATTGTGTGTGCTTATAGGGGGTGAGGTCCTTAGGAGGGTCCAAGATAGTAGGTTGGGTCGACCCAATGGGTGATGGACCCAGTCTTAGCCCAATAGTCTTTATACGCTCCACAGCCCCCCAGCTTGGAGTTAAAAAAGTCCCTAGGTAATCGAGCTCGAGGAATTATGGTCACTTGATCCTCCTAGGCTTGCATTTGTTTAGTTGTGTTGTAGTCATTGTTTACCATTAGCATATCTTTCAAAATTTTAGCTTGTTCATCCTTTTGGAGAGTGTGCTCATCCATCCTTCTGAAGAGAGTGCTCAACGATCCTTCTGAAGAAGCGCTCATCTGTCCTTTTAGAGAAAGTGCTTATCAGATAGATGTGGAGAAAAAAAAAAGTGTCATGTTAAGTCAAGATGCCAATAACAAGGACCTGTATGTGATGTCCAAATGCCAATAGAAAGGATCTGTCCAAGACATGAAAAGAAAATCCAAGAAATGCTAAGAGAAATATGACAGTAGACATCATGATTAGTGTTGGTCTCACATAATCAAAGAGATCTTCCACATTACCCAAGTATACTAACAAAAACGAAAATATTTGGTTCAATCTTAATAATATGATTTTGAACATACTTAGGAGAAACTAAACCAGTTATAATATGCTTAGCTTGAGCAAGATAATCCGATATGATCATGAATTTCTCGATAATATAACCAGCTTGATATATAACATACTCCAAATTTTCTATTATGCTATGATGTGAACTTCCTTGTCTATTAGAGAGAAATTACTGCTAACGAAAATAGTATCAAGGAAAAAAGGAGAAAACCCTAGCATATTCAAGAATGACCAACTATATTATATTTAAGGATGACCCACCATAAACCCTTCTTCCGTAATAGAAATGATAAGTAATAGATTGAAGAAAGTCAAACTTCCAGTGCTAGAGTTTTATAGTGAAGTAAAATAAAGCAAATATGCCGAAAGTACATTATGTGCATGTAGTTTAAATATAAACAACTGAAGTGATGATAACTTAGTGTGGATGACTGAAAATAAGAGAGAAAGTATTTATGCATAAAGGTATGTCATATATAGTCATTTTAATCCCAAAAAGTAAAAAAAGTATCAAGTATAACCAAAAGGACCACAATAGAATAAAAGAGAGACAAGAGACAAGTTTCCTTCCAACCGTGTATAATATAAGATAGACATGAGTACCCGAGCTAGAGGTCGAGACATTAGCCTTCGTGCCCGAACCAAAGGTTGAGACTTTAGGCTTCGCGCCTGGTGTGGTGTGGAATACGATTAAGAATTATATCAAAAATAGTTGCCAAGTTCCACCAAAAATATAAAAACCTTGCAACCAGTTGTAGTAAGCAAGGGTCGATCCACAGAGAACTAATTCAATTGACACTATCAATCTAATTCCTAAATTAAACTCTGATGAAAAATAAACAGTAAAAGTAAAAGGGGGTTTTATTCATCAAGTAACAAAATGCAAATTCGATAGTAATTAGAAATAAATTCAAAACTAGAAACATCAATCCAAGGGCTTTAAATCAAGTGGCAAAGTAAATCATAGTTCAAAGAGAGTAAAATTATTTATGCAATTAACTCTGTTAATTCGAATTCAACTAGATAATCACCTAGAATTTAATCAATTAAAACAGAATCACAATCGTAATTCTTGATTAAGATTGAATTAAACACAATTTTGAATTAACATAGATTATCAATCGATGATCTATTCTCTATTAAATTCAAATTAATCAATCCAAATCTATCTTCAATTTCAAAATATAATCATAAATCAATTAAAGAAGGAGAAGAGGAAAGAACATAATTAGAAATCACAAATAAACAAAAGAACTCAAAACTCTAACCACAATCATTGAATTCCTTGGATTGATTGGATCTTTAGCCTTCCATGGCCATCACCATTGAAAAGATACAGATCAAAGAAGAGATAAAAACGAAATAGAGAAAACGAAAAGAGAAAAAAATGTTTCTTGATTCCTATCATAAAACTCAAAAATCAGGATTCAGAAAGAGGTGTACTTTCGTATTCTGCCTTAACCTATTTGTAACTAAAAATTATTCTATAATTCCTAATCTAACCCTGGCCCAAACTGCAGCCTTCTGAATAAGCTTTTTAGAGACATATAATTTGTCTTATTTGAGTTTAAATTGAGAGAGTTAAGCACAAATCAGTGAGGGAAGGTTCAAGCTTTATGACAGCAACAGCGTCCTAACTTTGAGGCTCAATTTTTGCCCTGAATCCAGCTGAATTAGAAAAACTTCAACAGATGCAAAATTGTGTATCTTCGTCTCAGCTTTCAGGGGACACCAAGATCATCCAAATATGACATTTGTAGCCCAAGATATAGCCTGTACAAGACAGAAAGGTCAAAATGAGTTAAAATCCGAAAATTAATGAAGTTTTTACAATTAAGCTCAATGAAGACCAATCATCTAAAACTCATCTACAAACATAATATCGGATACAATTATCATCAATTAGGCCAAATATAAAGTAATCATGAATGCTTCAAAATTGATTGATCAAATTCCCCCACACTTGAACTTTTGCACTCCCGGGCAAAATACAAGAGACCAAAACTAGGGAATAAAGAAAAACAAATGCAAGAATGCAAGAAAAGTAAAAACTCATAAACTAAAAACTCTAAAAGACTCAAATTCCAATGACATTCAAGTATGCAAAAAGAGTAAGAAAAGATTCAAGGGATCACAACATTTAAGAGAGAACAATTCTTTACACCTCAAACTAACATGCAAGGTATCTTCGAATTGAAAAGCATGAATTAAGAATGATAGATCCTCACAAGATACACTCTCAATCTCTCAAGTGTTTACAAGGTAAGTATTTCACTCAATTCAACCCATGAAAAATGCACTACCATAAGCTTGCTTATCTGCTACTTCTCCACTACTCAAACACATGCACATACAAATCAAGAGGACTTTGTTTAAGGTTGTAATGGAGCCAAGGTAAAGGATGGAAATAATATAGATATGGTGAGATGAGCACCCAAGAGAATAAAAGAATATTGGGGAGGAACTCAATTGATAAACATGAAATTTTTATCCCCTCAAATCTATATAATGCACATTCTCTTTACATATTCCTTTCATTTTTCTTTCTTTTCTTTTACAACCTTTCTTGATTTTTTTTTTCTTTTTCTTCGCAATTTTTTTTTCACCAATAGCTTGCATATTACACATCAACTTGCATAACCCCCACACTTATCCTATTAACCACTTGAAAGTAAAAGAGCTCCTCTAATGAAAATGAACCAATGCTCTCCCATTCCTTAAGGTAAGGTAAAATCATAGTTTTTCACATAAGGCATATAATGAGCTAAGACAAAGAATAGGCAAATAGGCTCAAGGGGTTAATTAAAGGGAAATAATGTAAGGTTGACTAGTTGGCCAAAGTAGTTAATCACAAAAGAATGTCTCAATCATGTTCATGTATGCAAGTGAAAATGTAGCAAAAAAAAAAAGAATTAAAACAAGTTCTAGAGTGATTAATATGACATGAGTGAAAATCACACAAGAAAGAAGAGAATGGCATAAATGCTAAATCCATCCATCAAAAGGCTCAAAATCTCACCAGGTATACATCTATCAAACTCAATTCATCAATCAAACGTCAAAACCAAGCATGCCAAATTCAAGATGAAAGAAGAAATTTATAAATCATAACCTTGAATTTCAATTGCTTCAAACTCATAAACTTCACAAATCTTAAAACATCATTGGAAATCAAATAAAAACACAATTTTTTTTAAAACTAGAAAACAGAAATAAAACAGAACACAAAATGTCAATTCCACCCCCACACTTAAATTCTACATTGTCCTCAGTGTAAACTTCAACAATAAACAATCATTAATAAATCTAGGACAAGTAAGATAAAAGAGAAGGAAGAAACATCCTTATCAACTGAAGTAACAGATGTAGATGAAGAGATTTCCACCAGGATCCCATTGGCGAAAACATAATAACCAATTTATGCTTGAAATAACATGAGAGCTTCCACCAAGGTCCCATTGGCTGAAGTATAATGACCAAGTTAAGCTTGAGGCATGAGGGCTTCCACCAGGATCCCATTGGCTGAAGTACAATGACCAAGTTAAGCTTGAGGCATGATGGCTTCCACCGGGATCCCATTGGCCTTCCTTAATTTCCTTGGCTTCACCACTAAAAAGTAATACGTGCACTTCATCAACTTCATATGCATTGTTTCTAATGGATCATGGCCCAAAAACGAAATCCACTTCAGCAGTGTCTGACATTTAGTGTTCTTCTCCCTTCACTGAAAACTCTTCAGTAGCCTGCAATTCTATTTCTCTTTGTATCTTAGATCCTACAACTGCATCAAAAGCATTGTTGATAGATCCTTCAACAACATTAGCTTCTGCACAAACAAAATCATCAGCTCTCAAGAATGCAAAAATTTCAGCACAAATAATACATATCATGCCACCATCACAATCAGTACATGGGTTACAATGAGTATAATTATTGAAATCAATAAAATCAGAAAATTCATCACACAAGTCATCATACTATCTCTGCACTACCTTAGGAAGGGGTTCAAGAATACTTACCTTGGGGGCCTTAGAGTTTTCCCCCTCCTTACTTACCTCTTCAGGCTCTGTTTCTTTCTTTTCAATGGTTTGTGAAGGAGAGGTGGGTTCATCTAACGTCTTGCCACTGTGCAATGTGACAGCACTAGGATCTTCCTTCACATCCTCTTCTGGTTGTGAGGGAAGTCCTTCAGAAATTTGGCTCTAAACTTGCTGAGATCTGTGGCTAACTGATCCAAAGAGTTTTGCAGATCATTACACTTGGTCTTTGTTTCTTGTTGGAACTGCATGTTATAAGTGGCCATTTGTCTTATTAGCTCCTCCAATGAAGGTTCAGGTTGCCAAGGATCTTGGACTTGCTGTTGTCCTGGAAGGAAAGGTGTTTGCCAATGCTGAAATTCTGGAAATTCATACGCTGGAGGTTGATTCTGAGGCTGCTGTCCATAACTCAAGTTAGGATAGTCCCACCACTCTGGATAATATGTATTGGAGTAGAGGTTGTAGTTGTCGGAAGGTTCAGAATATCCCCATACTGCCTCTACCTCCTCATTTGTGTCCACTAGGAAAGTGGGACACAAATCAGTGATATGTCCGAGTGATAAGCAAACCCCACAAGCATCCATGATCAATGGACATCAACACCTACAAGACACTCAGAAAGAAAGCATCAAAAATTAAAAATAAAATAAAAATAGAGTAAAAATAGGAAACAAATCAATAGCACAATTAGAAAATTAGTTCCCCAGCAACGGCGCCAAAATTTGGTGTGGTGTGGAATACGATTAAGAATTATATCAAAAATAGTTGCCAAGTTCCACTAAAAATATAAAAACCTTGCAACCAGTTGTAGTAAGTAAGGGTCGATCCACAGAGAACTAATTCAATTAACACTATCAATCTAATTCCTAAATTAAACTCTGATGAAAAATAAACAGTAAAAGTAAAAGGGGGGTTTTATTCATCAAGTAACAAAATGCAAATTCGATAGTAATTAGGAATAAATTTAAAACTAGAAACACCAATCCAAGGGCTTCAAATCAAGTGGCAAAGTAAATCATAGTTCAAAGAGAGTAAAATTATTTATGCAATTAACTCTGTTAATTCGAATTCAACTAGATAATCACTTAGAATTTAATCAACTAAAACAGAATCACAATCGCAATTCTTGATTAAGATTGAATTAAATACAATTTCGAATTAACATAGATTATTAATCGATGATCTATTCTCCATTAAATTCAGATTAATCAATCCAAATCTATCTTCAATTTCGAAATATAATCATAAATCAATTAAAGAAGGAGAAGAGGAAAGAACATAATTAGAAATCACAAATAAACAAAAGAACTCAAAACTCTAACCACAATCATTGAATTCCTTGGATTGATTGGATCTTTAGCCTTCCATGGCCATCACCATTGAAAAGATACATATCAAAGAAGAGATAAAAAGCTTATTAGAGAAAATGAAAAGAGAGAAAAAAGGTTTCTTGATTCCTATCGTAAAACTCAAAAATTAGGATTCAGAAAGAGGTGTACTTTCGTATTCTGCCTTAACCTATTTGTAACTAAAAATTATTCTATAATTCCTAATCTAATCCTGGCCTAAACTTCAGCCCTCTGAATAAGCTTTTCAGAGACATATAATTTGTCTTATTTGGGTTTAAATTGAGAGAGTTAAGCCCAAATCAGTGAGGGAAGGTCCAAGCTTTATGATAGCAACAGCGTCCTAACTTTGAGGCTCAATTTTTGCCCTGAATCCAGCTGAATTAGAAAAACTTTATTAGATGCAAAATTGTGTATCTTTGTCTCATATTTTAGGGGACACCAAGATCATCCAAATATGACATTTGTAGCCCAAGATATAGCCTATACAAGATAGAAAGGTCAAAATGAGTTAAAATCCGAAAATTAATGAAGTTTTTACAATTAAGCTCAATGAAGACCAATCATCTAAAACTCATCTACAAACATAATATTGGATACAATTATCATCAATTAGGCCAAATATAAAATAATAATGAATGCCTCAAAATTAATTGATCAGCACCCAAACCAAAGGTCAGAACTTTAATCTTCACGCCTGAACTAGAGGTCGAGACTTCAATCTTCACGCCCGAACTAGAGGTCAAGACTTCAATCTTCATAACCAAACTAGAGATCAGGGCTTCAATCTTCATGCTTGAACTCGAGGTGGAGACTTCAATCTTCACACCCAAACTAGTGTTCGAGACTTTAATCTTCATGCCTGAACTAGAGGTTAGGACTTCAATCTTGACCTCACGTAGCATGTTCTTTTTCTCCACACTTATCTGATATGCACTCTCTCTGAAAGGATAGGTGAGTGCTTCTTCGGAAGGACCAATGAGTATTCTCTATGAAAGGATGGATGAAAACTCTCTCTAGAAGGATAGATAAGCTGAAATTTTAAAAAATACGCTAACAGTAAAAACTTACTACAACACGCCCAAGCAAATGTAAGCTTATGAGGATCAGGTGACCACTACTCTGCAAGCTCGATCGCCCAGGTATTTCCAAGCTCTGAGCTGGGGGACTGTGAACCGTACTAGGCCCATTAGGCTAGGACTAGATCCATCACCAATTGGGTCGACTTGACCCACTATCTTGGACCTTCCTAAGGGCCTCATTCCCTATATAAGCACACACCATGGGGTACTTTAGGTATGTTCCCTTTCTTTGCCTTTACCTTTACTCTCATTTGGCTCTAGGACTAACTTGAGCATCAGAGTTCTTTGTAAGCACCCCCACCTAGTCTCCGACCAATGGACCACCACAATTGATCGACATTGAGATCTTTAGCAAAGCCAAGCAGTCTGAAGACACCCCCTAGGTAGAGAACAGAACAATACATGATCCCCAAAGATACAGAACACAAAAATAGAGATAACTTTCTAGGAAAACAAGATTCAATAGCATTAGAAAATACAGATGAAGAGATAAAATTCCAAGGGAGGAGTGCAGGATTCATTGATAAACTTCCATGCCCTCTAGTCCCCTTTTCCTCCTTTATAAAACTACTGTTCAAACACCATACATGAAATCCTTTATCTCAGGTTTGTTTCCTTGAGTTTCACTTCATTTGCCATTTGGACATTGTTTGTAACTAACTTATGCTTGTTAGCATCTCCAATGTGGCTTGCTCCAACTAGATCATTGGTGTAACTGATGGGTTGTGAATAAAATAAGATTAAAATCAGTTGTCAAATTCCACCAAAAATATAAAAACCTTACAATCAGTTGTAGTTAGTAAGGGTTGATCCATAGAGAACTAATTCAATTAACACTATAAATCAATTCCTAAATTAAACTCTAAAGAACAAATAACAGAAAAATGGGATTTTGTTTGTTAAAACTAAGAATAGAAATTAAATCTAAAGCGATAGCAATAAGCACGATTTGAATTACCAATTTAAAGAGATTGATTAAGAGATGGAATCCACCATTATATTTACACGATAATGCTAACCTATATATCCTTTATCCCAACATGATCAATTATGTATTTATGCAATTGTGAGATTAATTCTTTGTTTTTCTTAAGTTTTGGTTAATTTAGCAACCGCTCAAATTAATCTCTAATCACTAGTTAGCTATAAAACAACTGCTCTTATATCTACCTAATGATAGCATTTAGATTTAGAAAACCAATCACATTAAGGTCCAATCACACTCAAGGATTGAATTACTTAGATCATATGTCTCACTAGTCCTACCACCGCAACCGCGCATAGTAATCCTAGTTTTACCACTTTCGTAATTGGCAAAGAATATAAAGACTTTTATATTAAATTAAGATCAGAAACATATGAATAAAAACACAACTGTATTGAAATAAAGAGGTATGTAGGATTCACAAAATCAAAACTAAGGTTTCATCTTCCTTTAACCAAATAAGAAACTTAGCCGCATATGGCAAATTCAAAATCAAAAAGAAAAATGAAAGAAAAACATTGTTAAGAATACAAGTGCGAAAGAAAACTGAAGATCAAACTAGTTTCCAATGATTAAGGTTGATTGATCGCTGATGGTTCGAACTCGAATCTTCAATCTTTGATCGAATCCCCCTCTCTCTTGTTCTTCGTATTCTCCTCAGTTTTTTAGTGGCTTCTATCTCAGACTCCCCTCTTTTGGAACCCTAAGCAATCTTATTTATAACTTTGGATACCTAGCTCCTAGTCCAAACTCAACTAATTTCCTGATACGCAGATATAGGTCGTGTCTAATTACACGCCCCTTTCCCCCCGTGTTTGAGTCTGCCAACGTAAATTCCACAGAATTGGAAGTTAGAGAGGAACACGGCCTACCCCATGTCTTAAGACACGGGCCGTGTCTTTGGGCAAACTCAGAATTGGATCCAATTTGTGATACCAGAGGAGGACACGGCCCCCTTTGTGTCTGGGAACACAAGCCATGTCACTTAATTTCTTCATATTTTGCCCTGATTCTTCATATATTGTTTCTCCCTTTACTTCTAAGGGTGATTTTGATCTCCTTGAGTCTTTAGCTCTCTACTAAAGTGGATAACAAGCTTGGTTTGTTGCTAATAGATTCTGTCACTCATAAATCTCCTGAAAAACATAATGCAATTATGAGTGCTTATAAACACACTTAAGCATAGTTTCACAATAAGGATCCAATTAATCTTCATATCCAGAAACTTATCTAAAAGTTGACAATTAAGCATATATGGAGTCCAATTCGATAAAAAACAAGGCATTCAATACATAGAAATAATCAACAGATCAATCATCTAGCTCATAATTTCCTCAATCCTTCCTAATAATAGAGTGATAATGTAAAAAGCTTTAGATTAAGATCCTTTCATTTTAGTTACTAACATGAGAATAAGAGAATATCTTGTGAGATAAAAAAACACAAAAGTAAAATTAATCTGCCCTATAAAAATAATTGTGGGTCCTTCTATAATACAATTTATGCCTTTCTTTCTCATAAATAACATAAATGCTTTTACATATAAATTTATTGGGTTTCTAGATGATCCCTTTTAAAAATAATAAAATAGGAACCTAAATCCAATCTTATGACATTATACACACACACACACACACACACACACACACACACACACGAGTTGCTAAGAATGAGGATTATTAGCAACCTCCACCTTTTACTTTTGAACAAAGAAATCCTAAAAGATTTTTTTAAAAGTGTCCTAAGAACACTTGTTAAGGATATCAAAATATAAAGTTTTAAATGGAAAAGTAAAGTTTTTTCAATTTCCAATGTATTGAATGTCTTGTTTTCATCTAAACCTTCCTATTTTGGCTTCCTTGACAAGTGCCCTAAGGGTACTTGTTACCAAAATCCTTACTTTAAGGCTTCATATAAGATGGACCCAAGAACTTTGGGTCCATCGATGGACCGTTGTCCAATAATCATTGGATGCTCATACAAAAAGATGGATGGTTGGGATCATGAATAGGCAACCTGTTTAGAAGTTAAAGACTTGAAAAAAATCTACCTCCAACTAGCCACGACCACTGCTCCTTGCACCGTCGTCCAAAGTCCGAACCACCATCTTAGCTAACCAACAATCGCAATCCCACCCATCTTGCCACCACGCAGCGCTAGACCAAAGCCATATTGCCACGACTTACCGCCATCTTCAATGGAGCTCCATGGTCGTCCTCTGCCATTCTCCATCATCTGCAAACCACCTTTGCCCATATCAGCACAAATTCCTCCAACCAGCCATGACCACTGCTCCATGCTCCGCCGTTTGAACCACCATCTTAGCCACCCAATAGTAGCAATCAGGCCCATCTCGCCACCACGCTGCGCTAAACTAAAGCCACATCGCTGCGCACCAGTCGCCGCCCTCGACGGAGCTCCCTAGTTGTCCTTCGTCGTTCACCATCATCCCTGAACCACCTTTGCCTAGATTTGCATGAGCCAGCCGCCCAGATCTGCCTTGCCGCCACCTGGCCATGTCCATCGTTGCATTATTGTCCATCGCAGCTCCATGCACCTTCGCTCCCTTTTACCCATTCTCGTCCCTATAATCACCTCTATGATTGTGTAGGTGCCATGATAGGCTCAATTCTGGTGGAGCTATGATGGGTGGTCTGTGTGGTAGGTGGCCAACAGCAGATCTCGCTAGAGTTCTGATGGTGGAGAGAAAAAAAAAGTCAAAAACCTGCTGAAGAGAAAGAAAAAAAATCTACTGCTACAAGTCATTTAGGGAGACCATCTAATGGTCCCAAACTCATGGAACCATCATAAACGCCACCTTACTTTAAAAGAAACTTGTAGAATTTAATTAAAAGGTGGAGGTTGCTAACATTCTTCTTCTAAAAGTGGTAGGAAATTAGTAATCATATATATATATGAAGCGTATCTGATAAGAGAATTGTTTATTATAAGAGGTGAGATGAGTGAATCTTGACCATTGAATCTTCTTACATGAATGATGACTTTTTTAAGTGGTCACATGACCTTTAAGTAAGTTTTAATCTTAACCATTTATTTATGGTTGTATGGTCAAGATTTACTCCTCTCCCCCTCTCACATTGAATCATACATAGATTGTCAAGATTAAAAGTTATTTAAATATCATGTAACTACTTAAAAAAGTCATATGCATTTATGTTCTAATATTGACTATTCATGTAAGATTCAATAGTCAAGATTCACTCTTCTCACCTCTTATAATAAATATTCTTTTTACTAGATACGTTTTATATATAAATATAAATATATATATATATATATATATATATTAAAGGAAAACTTTAAAAATTGGGTAAAAGTATAAAATGCGTAAGTTCTACTACCCACATTTTGGAGAAAAAAAAATTAAAAAAAAAATGCTCGAAAGTTACGCTCCTAATGTGGGTGAGAGTTACAATCCTCCTGACATGAGTGAGTGATTTCTAAATTGCATAAATTTACTTACACAATTTAAATATACGAATAAATTAATTGTTTCAACTAAATATTGACCAGCTTATATGTTCATTAAAGCACATGCAAATCGTGAAACATATTATTGGTTTATCCTTATAATTATGATATAAGCAATCAGCAGTTAGGTCCAAATTGGAGGCCACAGCAATATCAGTACTCACATTCTCATCCCTTTTTTAAGTGCTTTGTCACTTTTGAGTAGAGGTATAAAATGGGTTCAATCAGTTAAATTAATCTATTAATTTGTCATTTTTTGATGGGTTAAGATTAAAATTTTAACTAATTTTTATTTTTTAACTCGTATAACTCATCTCGCATAATCTGTAAATTAAGTAAGGTGGGAGCGAGTCAGCCGGTTAGATTGAATTTTTTTAAAAAGTGTTATAAATGAGTCTTTTTATTTATGTTTGTGATATTTTTATAAATACGATATTAATTTTATTTTATTTTATTTATTTTTAATCTCTATAAATTATACTTTTTCTATTTTTCTAAATTTTTATAATTTTTTTTGTTTATTATATATTTAGTTTTATTTTTTAGATGAGTTGGGTGGATTTACTGTCAACCTGTTTACTTTTTTTCATTTTCTCTTTTAGACGGGTCAACTTATTAACTCACAAACCCATCTTAAAACGAGATAAATTAATTCTCCTAACTTATTTTCTAAAACGAGTCAACTTATCCTACCTCGTATTTTAATAAATTGAAGACAGTTGCTGCATGTGAACCAACATTACCCTCCCTTCCTATTGTTAGTGACAGACAAAATGAAGAAAATAAAATGATTTGTATCATCTCATTTTTCTTATGACAGAGAGACGATTTCATATTATGATATGAGCAAAAAAAATTACTAATCATTTTAATAAGAACGTACCAGCATCATTATCTGTGCATGTGTCTAATAATACCATTATTTGTGCATGAGTATGCTAATTTTATATTATAATTTTTTTATTATCTTTTTTTTAATGGCATGGTACTATCTATTATTTTTTTAAATCAAAATTGAAAATAAAAAGAACCGTGCAATTTCAACCTATTTCCTATGTCATTCATTACGGTCCATTTAGTTTAAATTTTTGTATAGCTGATTTTAAAAGATTTAATGTTGAAAAATTAATTTTGAAAGAATTAATATTAAAATAATTAATTTGCGTTTAAGAATGATATTTTAAAAGTGAGGTTAGAATAATTAAATTTGTTTGGACATTGTAAAATAAAATTAGTTGTTGAGAAAATCTTGATTATTATTGTTGTTGTATTGTAAAATAAAATTAATTTTAAACAGACAATTACCATAAAGGACACAACCAAACTAAAGAAATGAGTGAAGTAAATGAGAATAATATGGTAATAATAATTTCACGTTTCAACAGTGAGAAAGTAGAACTGTCAAACCTTCATAGACTTGCAGTGGCTAGAATTAAGTATAGCCGACGCACCGTCACGTTTATTTGAAGTGAAATATTAGCCAACATAACACTGTTTTACTTTTACCTAACACTGGACCGTACTGATCCTTTTGGTCAGGATTTGGGTCTCCCATCGCGGCTGACTCAACTCGTTATCTTAGTCTCCTTTGAAGGTCTCCCTCTTGTATAAGCACACACTATCAATATTTCAAGTTAGTTTTTTTTTTTCAATATTTACGCTTTTCTTGTTTTTGGCTCAGACACTAATAAGTATCAAACTGTTTTTATAGAAACCCCACCTCGCCTCCGACCTTACCGACCCACGTGAAGTTCTCTGGTGATCTTAGGATGTCTCAAGACTACTTGTAATATCTTAATACTAATATTTTGGTATATCTAATACATATTTAGATAAATAATGTTAGTTATATTACTTTTAATTTAATCATCAACTAATTTATAACATTTAAACATATAATTGTAGAGAGCTATCACTAAAAGTTATACATATATACAATATTATACATACAACTTTTAAATTCTCAAAACAAATATAAATTAATACATAAATTTTGAACTAAAAATATAACTAAATTCATCTAGTTCCTCTAATATTCGTCTTCATATCCTCTTGAAGGACCTTAACCTACTAACCATGAAACATAACGGAGTGAGAATATAAAATTCTCAGTAATAACATATATCTCCTGGTATAAAAACAAATATACACAAAAGTACATTTATAAACTATAATTCATAAATTTACTATCGATGTTAAACAAATGTCTTAACAATTGTAAAATATCAAAAATTTTCTTATATCTTTTTACTCTTTAAAGTAGACATACTGTACTAACTTCTTTAGTCTGAGTATTCATTAACATGATATAAGTACTATACAAATATCATCTCATAATGAATAACATTACTAGCATAGGATCATTTATTGCAATTAGCAACGAGTCTTTACTTACAACTACTAGAACGTTCACATTCTAACTCTATGTAAACATTCATCTAGCAATCTCATAATCCAACACCTTACTCATATACTTACCTTAGCTGTTCTTAGGAACTACGTTCCCTTTACTTATCTGGTGAACTATTCCATGTACTACTTCCACAAAATCATATCTCATTCTGCACCTGTCCTAGGACTTAATTCATCCTTAGCCTAGTATAGAATATGCTCATCCATGACCTAGCATGGATATCTCTTATTCCACCGCCTAGCTTAGGACTTCTCTAGTCCACCACCTAACTTAGGACTTCTCTAGTCTACCACCTAGTTTAGGACTATTTCTAGCTAGTCTACCGCCTAGTTTAGGACTATCTCTAATCCACCGCCTAGCTTAAGACTTCTCTTAGTCCACCGCCTAGCTTAGGACTTTCTCTAGTCCACCGCCTAGCTTACGACTTTCTCTAGTCCACTGCTTAGTTTAGGACTTCTCTTAGTCTACCGCCTAGATTAGGACTTTCTCTAGTCCACCGCCTAACTTTGGACTTTCTCTAGTCCACTGTCTAACTCAGGACTTTCTCTAGTCCACCGCCTAGCTTAGGACTTTCTCTATGGTTCAATCTCACTTAAGGGAATCAATTACTAAGATTCAACCTTATTGTATAAGGTAGCCAATTTACTAGCTATTTAGGCCCTATGACACTCAACTCTAACTATTAAAGAAGCTACTAGTATTTCTAGGGTTCAAACTATTCCAAAAATACCTAAATTCTCGCCTAAAAAGGCTGATTTTCACAGATGCACCAAATGCGCATCCTAACTTTGAGAATTCTGAAATTTCTACCATTTGAAGCCTTACATCTTAGCTTTCAAATGCAACAAGAATCAGGTCAATCTGATGTCTGTAGCTCAATTTATGTAACTAGAACCACAAGATGTTCAGAATGCCCTATTTCTACTGGTTTTGGGCTGATTTTCAAAGGAGTGCCGTGGCTCCCTAGTTTCAGCTACAATTCCCTAAGAGGCAGAGACTTATGTGATGCAGCTCACACTCCTTAGTGTCACTGCACCATTGCATATTTTTAATTTCTGCAGAATTGAGAGACCAACCCCCCAACCATTCCAAAGGGTTTTCCACCCCTAAACATGATTTCTAACACCAATCTAGGCCTCTAAACTTGTTGTAACTCTCTACAACCTATTCATTCACTTGGACATTGATTTAGGTTCAAAACCACCTTAACTCCAATCCATTTCTCAAGTTCCTCATGAACCAAAAATGGTTTGGCTTAAGCCATAAATGGCCATCTAGCACTTACTAAGCTAAAAACATCCTAGCCTAGTCCTTGGAATCAAGAACCAAATTAAGAACTTGGATTTGACTCTCCAAATCCCCTTTTTCATTCATAATCCCTAACCTCATTTAAGAGAAACAAAAAAGGAAAGAATGAAAAGAACTCCCCTACCTTGTGGTGATAACCTATCTTGGAATCTCTTGATCTTGCTCTTGATCTTCCTTGAGTCATTTTTCTTCTCTTCCTCTTCCCCTCCTTTTTTTATTCTCCTTTTTCTCTTTCTCCCTTTCGTTTCTTTCTTTCTCTGTTTCTGGTGGGGACTTCGTGAGAGAGAGGAGAGAAAATGAGAAGAAAATGGTAAACTTGGAAACTTAAGTTTTGGTACTGAAAATTATATCTGTTAAGGATACTTGAATTATACCAATTCAAGTTTTTCAACTTCCAACAACTTTAAAATAAACCCTGGGATTCATCTAAATTATTGTTTCACCTTTATCTTATTTTTTCATATCTACTGCTAGTCAATCAATATTAAAACACACAACCAGTATGCTTAAAAATACGAAACTGACTCTAATTATTCTCAAATTTTAATTGCATCCTACTTAACTTATTTGTGACCTAGAAATAAGTTATCTATACTTGTTTCCCTCAACTTAGCCTTTAAAGCTATTTTTTGAGTTATTTTAGGCTACTTATCACCTTCTGTGTTGCAACAAAGTACCTAAACTAACTCAGTTTGTCACAAAACTGAACTGATATGTTAAGCAAGTATTAGGCTTCCTTTGTAACCCATTGACCATCCTAAAATGTTATTGAGGGTGTTACATTTCTCCCATCCTTTCTAAAATTTTGTCCTCAAAATTGCTTCTCTCTTGTCACAACTCTGGGCAATCTTAGTTTGTATGGGACTCCAACTCCTAAAAAGCTCCTTAATACCAACTTCACCTTTTACTATCTTTTGGTAAAAAGGCACTTGGACTCTACTATGTCCTTCTCATTCTTGGTTACCAAAACATTATCCAAAGATCTCGGTACATCTTGGTAACCTCTAGACGGATGGTGTACCTTCTCTTGTGAGCTTCCTCTAGAATCCTTTCTCTAATGCTTGACTCTCTTATAACACAAAGTTTACTTCTAAACTTCGTCATTTCATCCTCAATCATAACAACATCCTTTTGGGTTCCTAAGAAGATTTGCTCACTAATGTCCCTTAAAGCTTCATCCTTCTTGCGAGTTTCTAAAATCTAAGTCCTTAAGTCACTACTATGTCCACTCTGCTTATTATAAAACTATGTGGCATCATAGTCACTACGAGACTCAAATTTCTGAAACTCTCAAGAATTTCACTCTCTTGGACCATCATCGGGGACGCATGTAGGACTTTCCTACCTAGTGCATTAGCCATTATAGTGGCTTTACCCGGATAATACTATAACTCAAAGTTATGATCCTTTAATCATAACTGAGTTCTTCTTAGATCCATCATCTTTGCCTCATGTGCAGCTTTCTCTGATCAAACATGTGTTGCTAACTCGTATGATCACCGAACATCTCAAAGCCATCTACTAGCTTAACTTGTACTATACCTATAAAGAGTTCTATTTTTCTCTTAGGTGGTACTCGATTACTTTCATAAAAAAATACCTTTAGATGTCTTCTTATCATAGATATATTTCCTAAGACTTATTTAACATCCACATTCGAGGAGAAAAAGGAAAACAAATCCTTAAACCTCATTTACTAAGGAGTTATTCACCTATTTAACTCTCAAAACATAGACACGAAAGAAATAGGCATAGAAGAATCATCAGATATAAACCTCAATGTCCAATTTGATTAATCCAAAACCACGTCTAGTCTAACGTCCATGTTAAGGAAAGATAAACTAATAAGATTCACATAGGACATCTTACCTTCTATCTTTGCGCAACAATCCAAACTTACTAAGAAAGTTATGACTAGCTTTCTTATTGGTGTAGACAGGGATAAAACATTGGGAAACTCAAACAAAGATAAATCTGGTCTCTTTCTATTCTCATATGAAATCATGGAGTGGGGTACTCCTACATCATATACTAAAATTTAGAGATTATCTTTAACTATGTTCTTACCTCATATGAGATCTGGAGTTTGGGTCGCCTCTTTACTATTCAGAGTATATACTCTTACTCTACTTGACATTAAGTACTGCCCCCTAATTCTACGCACACTTAATTAAAAGTGTTCTGGTTAGCCTGAAGTATAACATACTATTTGGCCAACTTAAACTTAGTCTGCTACCATGTTAACTTCCATTTCTATCACACTTTGGTCTCTTCACCTTTACTTAAGTTCACTCAAGTCCATGTAACAACCTCCTTCTACTCCTAGGGGGTCATTAACATTTACTCAAGTATTGTATGACATTGGCACAACATTCAATTCCCAACTTCGGTCTACAGCCCTTCCTAGGAATCAAACCTGCAACCAAGGCCTTTTGTTTCCCTTAAAGGGAACACCTCTCACCAGTTGAGCTAGCACCTTTTTAATGTAACATTCTGGCTCACCTGGGGGTGTCCATCTACTCAGCAATTGTACACCCATGGGGCGGATATTCAATCCCACCTTCGTGCTGTAGTATTTCCTAGGATCGAACTTGTATCCCAAGGGTCTTTTCATTCCTTGTGGAATTGCCTTTCACCAGTTGAACTACAGCTTAACTAGTCTTTATCTTGAGGATGTCTAGGTCTAGAAGCACACTTCTTATACCTATCATCCTCTCACTTCCTCTAATGAGAACCTTGCAACTTCTGTTCCACTTGTGGTTAGTCGTCGGGACCCTCAACTGTCTTCTTTGATTGGTACTAACAATACTATTCTGCCCTTCTCGATCAATAAAAAATAACTCTTACAGTATACTCGATTAACCTTGAACTCTTTCCAAACAAAAAACTCCTTTTGTCTACTCGGTTAGCTTAACGTACTAGTCTGTAATCGCATATCCGAATAGTTCTCCATTTATTCGATCACCTTTGAAAGTACGTCATTCTGAATTACCACTTTGGTCTGATTCGAAAAGAATATTGCATGATGACAAACTGAAAACTTCCAGAACAACAAATTTCTTACTCTTTCACTTCTCTACCAATCTTTTATTCTACAAGTATCTAACGACACCATAACTCACGTAGAAAAGGATTGGAAACTCAACTTCACTTATTCATGATTTCACTTCGAGTACCATGAAGAACTTGATACTATCCATTCTTTGTCAGCCTTTGCCAACAAAGAATGATGAGCATAGAAAAATGAATGCTATAACCCATTAACTCTGAGTTCTATGGGTTGAAGTTCAATTCTGTCACTCGCTCTGTACTTATCGCTTACTTCTTCAAACTTAGCCACTACTGGCCTACTAGCATGCCACCTTGTTAAGGTCTTGAGAACTCTATCTTCTTGGTATTCTGCTCACCAAAACTCTTAGGTCATCTGAACAAACCTCAACTGTGAGGGTTTTCTCCATTCTCTTAAGCCACTTCCATCTACTCCCAATGAGTCTTACTTACCCTTGCAAGATGTAGGATTAGCCTTTCTAAACTTTGAGAGATTTGGGGAGTTTTAGTTTTTTACTACCATCGCTTCATACACTGACTGTACTAGTGGTACTAGCTGCTGAGACAAAATTACTTTCATCATTTCTGAAACTTTGCTTGCGATAGCAATCTACTTCTTCTCGGCAGTTGCCATCTCTCAGAACTTCTTCAGCTACTATAGCAGAACCTTTACTAGAAGAATCTCTAATTCTCCTAGTTCACCTTGGTGAAGTAATAGTTCCCTATATGCACTACGTGTGACAGTGATCATTAACATTCAACCTAAGGCCTATCATGCAATTCCCATCCACATATCTCTCCGATGGGACAAGAAATGCATAACTCTTAACAAAAAAACTCTAAACTTAGCTAAACTTAGTCAATCCATACCCCCGACTCACAGAATGAACTGCTCTGATACCATAATGTAACATCCTAATACTGATACCCTAGTATATCTGACACATACCTGGATAAACAGTATCAGTCATGCTACTTCTTACTTAATCATCAACTAATCCATAACATTTAAACAAAAAATTAGGAAGAGCCATCACTAAAAGTTATACATATGTACAACATTATACATATAACTTTTAGATTCTCAAAGCAAATATAAATTAATACATAAGCTTTGAACTAAAAACATAACTAAACTTATCTAGTTCCTCCATATCTTCGTCTTCATACCCTCTTGAAAGGCCTTGACCTGCTAACCATGAAACATAACGGGGTGAGAATATAAAATTCTTAGTGATAACATATATCTCCTGGTATAAAAACAAATATACACAAAAGTACATTTATAAACTATAATTCATAAATTTACTATTGATATTAAGCAAATGTCTTCACAATTATAAAATATCAAAAGTTTTCTCATGCCTTCCTTTTACTCTTTAAAGTAGACATATTGTACTACTTCTTTAGTCTGAGTATTCAATAACATGATATAAGTACTATACAAGTATCATCTCATAATGAATAACATTACTAGCATAGGATCATTGATTGCAATTAGCAATGAGTCTTTACCTACAACCACTAGAACGTTCACATTCTTACTCTATGTAAACATTCATCTAGCAATCTCATAATCCAATACCTTACTCATATACTTACCTTAGCTGTTCTTAGGAACTACGTTCCCTTTTACTTATCTGTGTGAACTGTTCAATGTACTACTTCCATAAAATCATATCTTATTCTGCGCTTGGCCTAGGACTTAATTTATCCTTAGCTTAGTATAGAATATGTTTATCCACAGCCTAGCATGGATATCTCTTAGTCCACTGCCTAGCTTTGGACTTCTGTAGTCCACCACCTAGCTTAGGACTATCTCTAATCCACTGCCTAGCTTAGGACTTCTCTTAGTCCACCACCTAGCTTAGGACTTCTCTTAGTCCACCGCCTAGCTTAGGACTTCTCTTAGTCCACCACCTAGCTTTAGACATCTCTTAGTCCACCGCCTAGCTTAGGACTTTCTCTAGTCCACTGCCTAGCTTAGGACTTTCTCTAGTCCACCGCCTAGCTTAGGACTTTCTCTAATCCACTGCATAGTTTAGGAATTTCTCTAGTCCACTGCCTAACTTAGGACTTTCTCTAGTCCACCGCCTAGCTTAGGACTCCTCTTAGTCCACCGCCTAGCTTAAGACTTTCTCTAGTCCACTGCCTAGCTTAGGACTTTCTCTAGTCCACTGCCTAACTTACGACTTTCTCTTGTCCACCGCCTAGTTTAGGACTTTCTCTAGTCCACTACCTAGCTTAGGACTATCTCTAGTCCACCGCCTAGCTTAGGACTTTTCTTAGTCCACCGCCTAGCTTAGGACTTTCTCTAGTCCACCTCCTAGCTCAGGACTTTCTCTATAGTTCAACCTCACTTAAGGGAACCAATTACTAGGATTCAACCTTATTGTATAAGGTAGCCAATTTACTAGCTATTTAGGCCCTATAGCACTCAACTCTAACTATTAAAGAAGCTACTAGTATTTCTAGGGTTCAAACTATTCCAAAAATATCTAAATTCTCGCCTAAAAAGGCTAATTTTCATGGATGCACCAAATGCACATCCTAACTTCTAGAATTTTGAAATTTCTACCACTTGAAGCCTTACATGTGAGCTTTCAAATGCAATAAGAATTAGGTCAATCCGATGTCTGTAGCTCAAATTATGCAACTAGAACCACAAGCTGTTCAGAATGCCCTACTTCTACTAGTTTGGTTAGTAGGTCAAGGCCCTTCAAGAGGGTATGAAGACGAAGATATAGAGGAACTGGATGAATTTAGTTATGCTTTTAGTTCAAAGCTTGTGTATTAATTTATATTTACTTTGATAATCTAAAAGTTGTATGTATAATGTTGTATATATGTATAACTTTTAGTGATGACTCTCTATAATTATTTGTTTAAATGTTATGGATTAGTTGATGATTAAGTTACAAGTAGTATGGTTGATACTATTTATCAAGGTATATGTCAAATATACTAGGGTATCAGTATTAGGATGTTACACCACCAGCTCAAGTAGAGAACAGAACACTAACGCTGTCCATGGGAGCTAGTAAAATGGTTCCCATCTTCTCTAAAGTTGTGAATCTCGACACATCTCTGATGGGCACAAATCCTAGAAAGGTGGTAGTTGGGAACCCCGTCCATTCTTCTCTGGAACATGCGATGAAGATCGCCTACTATGGAGCTCTGCCAAACGAGTCCCATGCTCTTAACGATGGCAGCGGGTCAGCCACCACCCATCGTCGAAGTTGGATCTGAAAAGGAAACACAACCGTGATGAAGGAGGGCGAGTCCAGGACAAACAATTTCTCTTCTCAATTTGAAGTTTTCTCCCCTTTAAAAAATGCTAGCTCTAAATTTTTCAAGGGTAACTCTTGTTGCAAAAATAATTGAAAATAAGATAGATGGATAGCTAAAATTAAAATAGTATAAATAAATAACTTATCAGATATTGACTGAGGCATGCAAATGCACTAGACTTAAGAGTATTTTGCCACCACAAGTTAATAACTCAGTGCAGATGGTCTTATAGCTAGTACTCCCCATGATACAATAGCCACTTCTTACTAGCCCTGCACTTGAAATAGCAAGGCATGGGAACAACTCGTAGGATTGCTCATAAGAACATAATCAAGAATAGAATAAGTATTAAGTAAAATATTGAAGAGACTTTTCATGTGTATATATATCTTTTCTAAAAGATACCAGCTTGGTATTTATAGAAGAGGTAAAATATAACCGTTTCATGTAACATTACTGGCTAATAAAAGTTGTTGCATAAAAGACTTTAACGTGCTACAACTATATCACAAAAGCAGGGGACAGGAAAAGCAAGTATCCAACTTGCAAATAAGATAGAATCAGTAAAGTGACGTTGAGAAAAAATAGGAAAGCGAGCAACGTACAACAACGAAATATCCAAAGGGTTGGAAGTTGTTGTACACAAAGAAATATCTAAACTCAACATTATCCAAAAGGTAACAAGGCTATCAAAAACCAACTTTGACTTTGAAATATAATGATAATATAATAAAACTAATAAAATACAACAATCCCCCACATATTTCAAAGTCAAGAAAGAAAGTTCCCGTGAGTTTAACAATTCAATGCATACACACTAATGTCTTTTGTGGAAATAGGTTGGTCCCAATGATTTAATATGTTAAGTTTTGATGATGACAAATACAAGACAAAAAGAATGATGCTTATGCTTTATAGTTGTGCTTAATAAATGACAAATGCATCACAAAATAATGTTGATCATGTTACATAAATTTGCTTAATGAGATATATTGTATCATGCATGATTATGTACTTTATCTAGTTATATTTCACTTAATAATCATGCAATGAGATATATGTAACATTTATCATATAATATATCCAATAATATTTTATATGAGTTATAAATGAATTAATATTGAATATGTCTATGAAAGTCTTGTATGCATGTTAGACTAACTAGAGTTATACATTTATGAATCATGCATATGAAGATATTGAGTTATGAATTTGGACTAACTATGTTTAGTTAAGTGAGTAATACTTTGTAGGATAGTCCAAGTACCAAGAGTGAGCATTGCAACAAGAAAGTAAAAAGATCACAACTATGCTCAACTCAAGAAGGATGAAAATAATAAAGATGTTCCAAGCTTGTGCAAGACATGAAGAGAAGAAAATTTCGGAAGCTTGGATTACATCAAGAAGCCAAAGGATTGAAAGTGCAAAGATTAAGTTCCAAGGTTCTTCAAGAATAGCTTATAGGACTTAGATCTTGTGTAAAGGTAAAAAGGAATCACACTAAGCTCAAACAAGTTTTAAACATATTTATAAGTGTTTCTAAAATGTTTAAATACCCAACAAACTGTTTTGGAAAGCTAGTTATGGTAATATTTCAAATCTGTGAAAATTAGTCAAGTTTGTGTTTTATAAAACTGACATTTAGTTACTCTTTTAATCATAACTTTCAAACTACTTTGAGTTTTGTTTTAAAACTTATTTCATATGAAAATAGACTCAAATATCTTTCCAATGAGTGGTCATTTGCTTTAAACGGATAGGAAACGAAAACGTTATGACCAATTAAAGTTTGAGATTTGAAAATCTGACCTTTAGTTACTGTTTTGATCATATCATTCAAAATACTTTAATTTTTGTTCTGAAACTTCTTTCATATGAAAATAGACTCAAAGATCTTTCCAATGAGTGGTCATTCGCTATAATCGGATAAGCAATGAAGAAGTTATGACCTTTTAAAGTCAGTTTTCAAAACTAGAAATGGTGTAATCGATTACACAAGTCATGTAATCGATTACAACGTTGACAGAAGCCGTGTAATCGATTACATGAAGTGTGTAATCAATTACAAAGTACCCAGAAAGCTTGTAATCGATTACATGAAGCTTGTAATCGATTATCAAGTGCCCAGGAACGTTTCTAACGGCTATAAACAGTTAGTTTTCATAGAATATCATTATAAAACACTACCAATAGCTATTTTATCACTTGGGCTCTATATATAAGTGTTGTATGAAGCTTATACACCTCTTGAACACTAGAATTGATTCTTGAATCATAAAAATCATATTTTGAGCTTTAAAGTGTGAATCCTTTATATCCATTGAGCTTCAACTTGTATTATCCACTCTTGAGAGAGTTTTCTTATTATCCATACTTTGTTCTTCAAGTTGTATATCCACTCTTATGAGAGTTTCTATTCTTTCTCTTCATCTTGAAATCATTGTAAGAGGGTGAGGTATCCCACAAGAGAGAAAAGGGTGAGGTATCCTTTATAGTGAGACTCAAACACAAGGTATCCCAAAGGTGTTGTGAGTGCTCTTCATTGCAAAGGTCATCAAGCACCTATGAAGCTTGAAGAATTGGAGGCTCTAGCACAAGGGTGAGGTATCCCAAGGTGTGAGGAGTGCTCTTGCATGTACAAAGATTTTCCTAGCACCCGTGAAGTCTAAGAGATAGTGAAGAAAATCTCAAGTTAAGCTTGGGGACTGGACGTAGGCCACAAGTGGTTGGTGGCTGAACCAGGATAAATCTCAGTGTTTGCTCTTCTCAACTCTATCTCTTTATATTTGTGCTTTAACTATATATGCTTGAATTGATCTTGATATGTAGTTTATTTGCTTGATTTATCCTTTACCTATGTTATATTTGAGTAATCCTTAATAGTTGTGTCTTTGCTATACATGTTCTGCTGCATTTATTAATTGAGTGATTTAAAATGCGTAATTTGTCAAAGTTGCATTAAAACTTATCATCACCCAATTCACCCCCCTCTTGGGTAATTGTTGCCATGGCTAACAAGTGGTATCAGAGCTTCGTACTCTGGTAAAAGCTTAATAGGTTGGAGTTAAAGATCCTTGTTTGTTTGCCAATCATTACAAGCTTTTCAAAATGGAAGGTTTTGATTTTAATAAACCACCATTCTTTGATGGTGTGAATTTCGTTTATTGGAAAGTTAGAATGAAAATTTATATGCAATCTATTGATATTGATTTGTGGGATATTGTGCTTGATGGATTTACTTGCAAATCAAAATAATCTTGGAATGCCTATGATAGGAAATGCTTTTCCTTGAACATTAGAGCTATGCAAATCTTGAGAAATTGTTTAAATGATGATGCTTATGATAGAATTAAGAGATGCTCGAGTGCTAAAGATATATGGGATGCTCTTGACTCTATCTATCTTGCTAACAATGATTTATTGCATAAAGTTGTATATAGAGAGCAAGAAGAGCAAAAGACTTTCAAGGAAGACAATATTGAAAAATGTTCTCAAGAAGATGCTCTTGAATCCTTGAAGGACAATAATGAGGAAGATAATGATTCCCTTAAAAAGTACTTTGAGGTAAATAATGTTAAACCATATTATAGTCCTTTCTATTATGAGCTACAATGTGCATATGATGAATTGTATGATAGTTTATCAAATTTAGAAAATAAAAATTTATCTTGTTTGGAAAACATTTCATCCATTGAAAATGAAATTGAGATTTTGAAAAATGAATATACTTTTCTTGATGAGAAAATGCCTTTGAAATGTGAAACCTCAACTTCTTGTGAAAAATGCATTAATTTAGAAAATCAAGTTGAGAACTTATATTGTGAATTTGCCAAAACTAATGATTCTATTTGTTTACAATCCATGGTTGTTGATAAGAATGAAATTGATGCTATTCCACATAGAATTTCAAGTAAGGCTTATGGCAAAAATAACATAGAATGTAATAATAACCAAATGCTCAATTTTTTCAAAAATGATCTTCAAAGGATCAAGCCATCATTAAATTCACTTGTTTACAATTTTTGTAGTCATCTAGGACATATTTCTCATTTGTGCGATTATAAAAAAAATTCTTATATGAGAAATAACGTGATTTGGGTTCCTAAAAAACATAAAAGCTCTAGTACTAACATTCAAGGACCTAAGATGAAGTGGGTTCCAAAATGTCCTCCTAGCATTTCAATTATGTAGAAAACTTCTCAAAAGGATGGACAAATTGGTCAAGTGAAGAAGGAATTATCAAGGGGAATGCTTCCAAAGCCCAATGGTAGAAGTTTTGATCAAAGAAGGAAGATGACTCCAACCAAAGCTTCTCAAGTACAAAATGTGGAACTTGCAAAGTTCAAAACACCAAAAGAGAAGCAATGGGTAAAGAAAAGAGTTTCCTTAATCAACAAGGCCAAGGTATCAAAAGTTTTTACCTCTCATGAACATTCACTTGTAAAGTCAATAAATTTGAGATATATTTCTTGTAGGTATTAAGTGATTAATTGAATCATGTGCTCTTAGTAAAATCTGAATATTTTGTTTAGCATATGATTATGTTTATTTTTATTGTACCATAGCTCATTAATTTGTTATATATCTTGGTACATGAGGTTCTACAATGTCTAGGTATGCTTACTATGTTTTGAATTGTCTATATATTATGAAAACTAGCATGCTATTAGCTGTGTGCTTAATGGAAATTGATTATTTAATTTATTTTACTCAATTTACATACTATGAAAAATTAATATTTATAAGCACATAATGGATTAATAATCAATGACTAACTCCTATCGATCCAAAATTAGTGGATACCAAAGAAAGCACTATGAATTGTATTGTAAGGTGATTATTAACTCAAGCATGCATTGAAGTGAAGTGAAACTATGCTACTTGAGATTCGAAAATTTGAAATGGTTCAAAGTTCTCCAAGAGTGATGAAAACATAAAAAGAATAGCATGGAGAACCACAACATTCTCAAGGAGCCTTGAGGCATAGAAGTTGGAGTCACCTATAAAAACTCAAAAAGTATACTTTTGGTGATATCAATCTCTTATCCTTATTTATACTTTAAATAGAATATCATGTGATATTTAGATAAGTAGAAAGTTATTTTATGCCTTAACATGTTTTAAGTTGTTCTTTTTCTAGCATTGTGTCTTAAAAGTATCTTTACATGTATTAACATGTTAGATAAGTACACACCTTATTTTGAAAAATATGCTTTAGAGTAATACCTCTATTCTTAAGCTTGTGACCAATTCTCCTTGTTTACATATGAAAATACACAAGCTTATAAGTAGTTCTAATCCTTTCTCTTTGATGCTTAATCATCTTATATACCCACTTGGAGATTAGAAAGTAAAATGTTATATGTCTTCTTGTTTGAAATTGCTTAATATGTTCATATCTTGAAAACAAGAAGTAAATGATTTATTTTTATGCCTTGAACTTGTCTTTGAACTTCAATTATTCTTACATTGAAGTATATCTTGAAATGAGTCGTAATTGGTTTTGAAAGTTATAGTTCCATATTTTTTTAATTCTTTCATTATAATAAGAGACTCTTTGTTCTTGGCATGTGTAAGTACTAAAATTTCTTACTTGATATTACATGCCTAACATGATCATTGTTTACCCCAAAATGCTTATATAAGTTTTGATGTTGATCATGTATTTCTTGATAAACTTGAATCATACCTTAAAATGCTTAAATCATATTTGTGGATTCAAGTGCATATGTGCTTCATGCATTCTTGTTAGAACTAACATTGCATGGTTGATAATGTGATACATGTTTTATATTATATATCAATCTAAATTATGCTTGTAAATGAGATTCAATGATATTTGATGCTAACCTATATTTTAGAGAATTTTTAAAGTTAGCTTTGCAAGTGTCTCTATGTGCTTCAAGTATAGCCATCGAATATTAAAGTGTCAAGCATATGTGGATAAATGAGAAGAGTTGAATGAAAAGGGACATGAGGAGACTTTGTTCAAGTGCAATGGAATGAAATACTCAATGGAAGAAAGTACAAACTCAAAGGACCTATAAATGAAGAACATTCTAAAGGAGCATCACTTTCTATCTAGCTCAATAAGTATCTCTATCCCTAAACTATTGTGGTATTCTATATGCTATGGATTATATGATACTTGTTGATAAATTGATCTTAAAAGATTAGATGCTTTCCTTATATGAGAAGTATGCTTAGCATTGACAAAGTGCTTAATTGGATATTAACTTGCTAATTTTGTCATTGCATATATGGTTGATATTAGTTCTATACATTCTTTGATCCCTATAGCAGATTTCATCATGATGAATGTTTGATATCTATGATTCTCTTGATCTATGGTTTCTTAGTAGTATAACACTTATGAGAATCATGCTTTTTTTAAAAGAATCTCTTATTCGATTAAAAAGTTTTTTTAAGGTAAAATCTCCTATCATATTTGAAAGAAGCTTTTAAAATTCCATATCTTTGAGAATCCTTTGAACTTGTCTTAAGACCTTGAAAGTATTATCACCTTCTAATTGTCTTAAAAAATTGGAAATCATTCAATTTGTACTATAAATATAGTACTCTTTTCATTGCTTTGAAATGTTTATTAAATCTTGAGAGAGTATTTAAGAAAGTTTTCAAATAAATCTTTTGAAATGTTCTATAGAGCTCATCTTGATACTTCAAAATATAAGCCTTGTTCTAAAAAAATGTTTTATCTTTTCAAGGCTCTTATTTAATGAGAAAGAGAGGAGACGTACTTTCAAATGTCCTTTTGACTTGGATTTGATCACTCTCAAGGAATATGTGGTTTCAATATAAAATCCTTCTACCATTCTAAAATGCTTTTGGAAATGTAATGTGTTATTATAAAATTCTTTTTGAAAAATGGAGAAGTTTTTAAAATGGTTTTGTTTGAGGGATTAAGAATATGTATCTATGCCTTACTTTTCTTTATGGTAATGTGCTTATATGGTCTTGGTATGCATATTTCCCTTTATCTATCTTGTGCTTCAATAAGGGAGAGCTTATCTTACATATCATTCTTCCATAACCTTGTTGACTATAAATATATGCATAACTATGTTAAACTATTATGTTTAATATTTTGATAATATGTATATTTTGAGGGGGAGCCTAGTTCTTAAATTATTATTTATATCTCTTGGCTTACATCATTGTTTGACATGAAGTGCTTTATTATTAATACTATCAACATGTCAGCAAAAATCATCTCTTATTGTCATTCTCTCTATCAATGAAAGAAGGTAAACTTTCTTAAAACTTCACATCTTTTGATTCTTTCATTGAGAAGATCTTACCCTTCTTGACAACATGAGTTTTATCTATAGGGGGAGAAAATATTATATTTCCTTCCTAAGCCTTTTTGTTGATGTCAAATAGGAGGAGTGAAAATTGGAAAGAAAAATATGTTCTTGTACTTATTGCTTGATATGTTTACATGAATATCTATTCTTCTATATTGTTCAACATATTTTTCTTTGCTGATTTGTCATCATCAAAAAGGGAGAGATTGTGGAAATAGGTTTGCCCCAATGATTTAATATGTTAAGTTTTGATGATGACAAATACAAGACAAAAAGAATGATGCTTATGCTTTATAGTTGTGCTTAATAAATGATAAATGCATCACAAAATAATGTTGATCATGTCATATAAATTTGCTTAATGAGATATATTATATCATGCATGTTATGTACTTTATCTAGTTATATTTCACTTAATAATCATGCAATGAGATATATGTAACATTTATCATATAATATATCCAATAATATTTTATATGATTTATAAATGAATTAATATTGGATATGTCTATGAAAGTCTTGTATGCATGTTAGATTAACTAGAATTATACATTTATGAATCATGCATATGAAGATACTGAGTTATGAATTTGGACTAACTATGTTTAGTTAAGTGAGCAATACTTTGTAGGATAGTCCAACTACTAAGAGTGAGCATTGCAACAAGAAAGTAAAAAGATCACAATTATGCTCAACTCAAGAAGGATGAAAATAATAAAGATGTTCCAAGCTTGTGCAAGACATGAAGAGAAGAAAATTTCAGAAGCTTGGATTACATCAAGAAGCCAAAGGATTGAAAGTGCAAAGATTAAGTCCCAAGGTTTTTTAAGAATAGCTTATAGGACTTAGATCTTGTGTAAAGGTAAAAAGGAATCACACTAAACTCAAACAAGTTTTAAACATATTTATAAGTGTTTCTAAAATGTTTAAATACCCAACAAACTGTTTTGGAAAGCTAGTTATGGTAATATTTCAAATCTGTGAAAATTAGTCAAGTTTGTGTTTTGTAAAACTGACATCTAGTTACTCTTTTGATCATAACTTTCAAATTACTTTGAGTTTTGTTTTGAAACTTATTTCATATGAAAATATACTCAAATATCTTTCCAATGAGTGGTCATTTGCTTTAAACGGATAGGAAACAAAAAAGTTATAACCAATTAAAGTTTGAGTTTTGAAAATCTAACCTTTGATTACTATTTTGATCATATCTTTCAAAATACTTTGAGTTTTATTCTGAAATCTTTCATATGAAAATAGACTCAAAGATCTTTCCAACGAATGGTCATTCGCTTTAATCGGATAAGCAATGAAGAAGGTATGACCTTTTAAAGTCAGTTTTCAAAACTAGAAATGGTGTAATCGATTGCACAAGTCATGTAATCGATTACAACGTTGACAGAAGCCGTGTAATCGATTACGTGAAGTGTGTAATCGATTACAAAGTGCCCAGAAAGCTTGTAATCGATTACATGAAGCTTGTAATCGATTACCAAGTGCCCAAGAATGTTTCTAACGGCTATAAACGGCTAGTTTTCATAGAATATCATTATAAAACACTACCAATGGCTATTTTATCACTTGGGCTCTATATATAAGTGTTGTATGAAGCTTATACACCTCTTGAACACTAGAATTGATTCTTGAATCATAAAAATCATATTTTAAGCTTTAAAGTGTGAATCCTTTATACTAATTGAGCTTCAACTCGTATTATCCACTCTTGAGAGAGTTTTCTTATTATCCATACTTTGTTCTTCAAGTTGTATATCCACTCTTGTGAGAGTTTCTATTCTTTCTCTTCATCTTGAAATCATTGTAAGAGGGTGAGGTATCCCTCAAGAGAGAAAATGGTGAGGTATCCCTTATAGTGAGACTCAAACACAAAGGTTGAGGTATCCCAAAGGTGTTGTGAGTGCTCTTCATTGTAAATGTCATCAAGCACCTGTGAAGCTTGAAGAATTGGAGGCTCTAGCACAAGGGTGAGGTATCCCAAGGTGTGAGGAGTGCTCTTGCATGTACAAAGGTTTTCCTAGCACCCGTGAAGTCTAGGAGATAGTGAAGAAAATCTCAAGTTAAGCTTGGGGACTGGACGTAGGCCACAAGTGGTTGGTGGCTGAACCAGGATAAATCTCAGTGTTTGCTCTTCTCAACTCTATCTCTTTATATTTGTGCTTTAACTATATATGCTTGAGTTGATCTTGATATCTAGTTTATTTGCTTGATTTATCCTTTAACCCAAGTTATATTTGAGTAATCCTTAATAGTTGTGCCTTTGCTATGCATGTTCCGCTGCATTTATTAATTGAGTGATTTAAAATGCGTAATTTGTCAAAGTTGCATTAAAACTTGTCATCACCCAATTCACCCCCCTCTTGGGTAATGGTTGCCATGGCTAACATCTTTTGGACTATGAACTAGTACATAGAGTAAATAAGATATGACTCACAGGAATGCTAGTGAGATTAGTTCCTCTATGAACCTCATTCCACTTATGAATCAATGATCTTATCACTCACACTGACTTCTCATCCAAAGTTGTTCTACGCAATTTTGTGCTAATAGGCCATGTGTGTTCCTGGTAGTTCATAAGTGCTCTACAGGTTATGTCACAATCTCAAAGGAGCGGTCCCACTCCACACTCATATAGGTGATTTCATCAAGTGTATACTGCATTTAATATACCATTCATAAGGGATATAAAATTCATTAAAAGCTTTCAACCTATCCTCTCATTCAATGCAATCTAGCACTTCTCAAATCATTGGAATGGACAAAAATCAATAGTGCTAACAAAATTAACAATGACTTGTTATTACCCATATGAACCTTATTCATGGGATCTCCAATCACAAAGGTTGGTTTACTATCACTGTTAATTTTCAAAGTGACTCAAGTTCCATTCCTCTCAATGTTTTATTTATTCATTTTCTACACAAATATTTTGTCAGAAGATTGGCTAAATTTCCTTGTGACTTCACATAATTAATGGATTTAATTCTATTTTTTAGCATATGCTTCACAGAATTGTGACGTATACATATATGTCATTATTTTCATTATACACAAATTTGTTTACTCTTACTATTTACCATTTTGGCAATCACAGACTCTGAAGAATCTATGTCTTCAGGTTTATTCCATAAAGGAATATTTGTTAAGAGATTTCTTAGTCACTCAGCCTCAGATCCTACCAAGTTAATAGCAATAAACTCAGCCTCTATTGTAGATCTGGCTATACAGGTTTGTTTGGATGACTTTCAAGCAACATCACCTCCATTGAGGCAAAAAATAAACCCAATTGTGAATTTAGTCTCATTTAAATCAATAATTTATTTAGCATTATGATCATCATGTCCACTTCTCAAATTCAACACCATGCTCTTGCTCCTTAGTCTCATCAATCTCAACTAATCTCATAGTGTAATAGGGACATGGAATTCATTCATGCAAGCATCATCAAATACTTGATCATGCACATCTAGATCATAGTTATCACACTCTATACATATATAACTACGCATGTCACATAACCAAGTTAACAGTAACTCAAAGACAACAAGGATATATGAGATACAATGAGTAAGACATTATATGAGGCACTCAATGCACTATTTTAATTTTCAAACTCTACATAAACCATTATAAGGATTATGTGTGTATTACTCAATCAATTTACAGTATGTGTAACAAATAGAAATTATAGCTTCACCCATAAATATGGAGGAGGCCCAACACTTATTAGCATAGCATTCATAATTTCTCTATGTACGAAAAATTAATGAGTCAATCAACATCACTTAAGTGACCAAAATTATGTTAGCACACATTCACATTTAAATAAGGCATACATATGACTTTAAACTTTCATGTAGAGGCACAATTATACTCAAATTAACATCTATTTAAGGCTCATACTTATGCTAAGTCTGACTGAAACACGAAAGCACTTATTTCCAAGAGTTTAATACAAAGTTTGTACTATCCAAGCATATTAAAACAATGGTAGTTAGTCACAACAAGACATTAAGGAATCGATACAATTGATCGAAACTCACATAACAAATCCAACATGAAAGCATCAAAAGATCGACCTTACATACCAATATATATTCTTATCATACATGTTCCCATTTAGCAACAAGTTCACACCTACTTTGTCAAGTTTCACAATTGAATTACAAACTAAAATTCTAAATTATGCATTAAGGATTTAATAACCTCTTTTATTCATTTAATGTCATTATATCACAATTAGCTCATACATAATCTATAAGAATTAGATTTCTTCTCCAAGATTAGCTATATCAGCACATGAACTTGTAAAATAATTAACCAAAAGACTAAATTCTTATATTGGAACCAGCTAGTCACAAAGTTCTCCCTAGGTCACCAAAGCGTTTTGTCCCCAAAAAACCTTCACCTTTGATACATTTACTTATAAATTTGAAAGTACCTTAAAGCACCCATTAAGCTTCAAGTTCCGTGACCACTCCAACTCGAACATCTTAATTGATGTGTGGTAAGAAGCCCTCAAAGGGTCATCACCGTAGACTCTCCTTGAAAGTGCAAAGTCCAAGGAAAACTTAGTGACGCCGTAGCAGGGCTCTAATGTAGTTGCCCATTTCGGTGAAGCAGAGTGATCAGCGAAATCAACAATAAGAATGGAAGTGTAACATCCCAAATTTAATAGCCATAATATAATCAAAGTATATTATAGTGATTAGATTCAGGCCTACTACTTACTACTACTAATCAATTTCAAATATAATAAAGTCATGTATATATAGAAAATATGAGTCTAGAATGAATATATTTATTACACAACATCTGTATTTCTCATAAATACAAAACGTACATCATTTCAAAAGAAACTACTCAGCTACACTAAGGTAAGCACTCTAAGCTCTTGCTTGTCTTCACTTTCCATAAGACTTCCTCCTTGGAATCATCATGGAAACACACACAAGGGGTGAAAATCACAAATTCTCAGTAGTTTAAAATTCATAAACCATGTCATCATAATCATTCCAGTCATTTCGAGGAAAAATACATTTCTAAACTTAAGTCTTATACACATAAAGCTAGAAAGGTGGCAAAAGTCAAAACCATGTCCTTTCTCTTCCCGAAACAAATTCTCATTTTTACAAGTTTGTATGAAAACTCATTTATCACAAACAGTTTTCAAGCAATCAACATGCTCACAAAACACAATATCTCCATCCCAGAGATACAAACATAACAATCTCTATCTCAAAAATACACACATAATTGTGGCTATGACCACTGTCTCATCTTAACAACTATCGATGATATTGTACAACTGCCCATACAATCATACATATCATTGATTATGGTAACTTCCCATACAATTACCATGCAAATGCAATGCTTGTTATGTTGTATGCTTATGCCTAATATGTCCTAAGACAATGGTTATGCAACGAAGTAAAATAGTGTTAGTGCAATGTCATGAAACTCGATTATTCCCAGGAACTTCGTTCCTTGTATTTCACCTGAGTAGTACGGTTCCAACCATTTAACACTAATTGGCAATAAATGGACTACTCCACCCCTCAACAATGGGTGTTCCCCATCTTATATACACTACTTAGCAATGAATGGACTACTCCACTCCTCAACAATAGGTGTTCACTATCTCATATACATTACTTGGCAATGAATGAACTACTCCACCCCTCAACAATGGGTTTTCACCATCTCATATACATTACTTGGCAATGAATGAACTACTTCAACCCTTAACAATGAGTGTTCACCATCTCATATATCATTCGTAGATACGTGAAAATAGCAAGTGTGTGAGAAAATCATGCAAAGTGGTTTTATAAAGCACGCACAGCACCACACCGAGTTTCCTCCTACACAAGATTGTACCCAATGCTTCCAGCTATAAAAAAATCCTTCTCCACAAGGTTTCCACACATTCTTTTAAGAACACTCACACACTCACACTATGTGTCGTTCCTATCACATTTCAACTTCACAAAGGTAGTGAGGATATTACACACCTCAAATATGTTTCATAAACATCTCAT
Source organism: Ormosia semicastrata (assembly GCA_029884595.1). Lineage (NCBI taxonomy): Eukaryota > Viridiplantae > Streptophyta > Magnoliopsida > Fabales > Fabaceae > Ormosia > Ormosia semicastrata. Next base: position 25,072,497 of record JAQQTO010000063.1, read on the forward strand.
GCAATACAATTACTAATTACTTCCCATAATTAGCTCCACTATTGATTTATATGCATCTTAAGTTCATTTCACAAACACTTCACCAAATACTTCTAAAAACATCTTAACACTCTTAAAAGAGCATACATGAGTGATTCCAACACTTAGGGAAGTTCATTTCTTCACAATACACAATATATGTATATAGTTGTGCCTAATTATCCCACATAATTAGCACTATGAATCCATTTGATTCAACACATTCACACTTCATTAAATACTCCTATTAGACTCTCATTACTCATGAAGAAGCATAAAAGAAGCAACTACTCAAGTTAAGCACTTCGTTTTAACCAAAACAAAGATGCTTTCAAAAACTGGAATAGGCGCTCAGGCGCTTCACCTAGGGCGCTTAGGCGCTCAGGTGACAGAGTGTCTCCCCTGTTCTTCCCAGTGAAGGGCGCTCAGACGCTCACACAAAAGCGCTTAGGCCTCAACGCACGCTCAGGCGCTTCCACACGGGCGTTTAGGCACTCGTCGCACAACAACACGCATAAGATTTTCTAAACATTGGCTGCTCAGATGCCCATCTCCCCAGCGCCTAGGTACTTATTGCCTGATGCAGAAACTGTAGAATTTTGCAGATGAAAACACTATTCCATTAAGAAACAAAGTTGCTCAAATCACACCAACATCAATCCCACGTGATTTTCCACATCACAAAGGATCCATTAATATATTACAACTCTTATACAACTTTAATTCCATTCAAAACCATAAATCATGGAATCAAATCATCCATCTTAAGCCCTAAAACTCATCTTCTATTTCAATAGAAAACCTAGGTGTTTAAGTGATGAAATCTCATCATCAAGCATCAAACAACCTAAAATTATACTATCCTCAAGTTCCATAACAAGATCCAAGTATCAAAACACCAATAACAACCCTTTAAACCCATGTTTCCTAACTAAGCCATCTCATGAAACAAGGCATAGAAAATAGAATAAAGAGTGAAAACAAAGTTTTCCCCTACCTCAAGATCAAGAAGATGAAGATAAAGCCAAGCCTCCACTTGAGTCCTCCTTCTTCTTCCTGTTCTTCTCTTCCTTTTTCTCTTCTCCTTTGGTTTCTCTCTTTCTCTTTTCTATTTTCTTTTCTTTCTCTGTTTCCTCTCTCGGCTGTGAGATATGAGGAAGAGAAATTCAAATTAGCTTCTTATAACCAAGCACTAAAACTCCTGATCTGCTAAGAATATCTAAATCTTACAAAATATGGTTTCTTAGCTTCCAACAGATTCAAAATAAATTCTAAGATTTATTAAAAATCCTGTTTCACCATTTTTCTTTTTTTTTCCATATTAACTACTAGTCAAATCGGTATCAAAACACATAACTAGTGTACTTAAAAATGTTAAACTAACACCGATTAACCTTAAACTTTAACTGTAGCACAGTTCACACATTTGTGACCTAGAAACAAATTTTTCACATTTATTTCCATTAACTGAGCAGTTTAAGCCACTTTCGGATAAATAACAACTATATTTCACACATAGTGTTACAACAAAGTGCCTAAGCGTACTCAGACAGTCGCAAAGGTGATGATCACATATTTGATACATTAATAAGCCTTCATTTTTAGTCATTTATACTCTCCATGTACTTAATTGATTGAGTTTGATTATGTTTTGTAAGTTTGGACTCAAATTGGACTTAATTGAATTTTTTAGCATAATTTATATCTTACATTATTTCTGTATTTAGGCTATATCTTGGGATGTAGATGGCCAAATGAGGTGAATCTTGTGGCATTTTAAAGATAAGAGAGAGCTATATAACTTTCATGAAGACCTTAAAGGCCCAATCACATGATTAGATAACTCAAATTGGGGTTGAACCAAGAACTAGAGTGCTATTCCTAACAGATTGACCTATATGTACTGTTCATGCCATATCTCGTGCTATAGGTTGTCAAATGGGCTGAAATTTTGATGATGCATAGTTAAGTCCCATATCTATAATTTTATGTTGAACACGTTTATAGAATCTGAGGCTTAATATATGATATTGGGCTTGCAAGTCAGAATAGAGGAGCTATGACTGGGCCTGAGCAGTGTGCAGTAATTTGAACATATCTGGAGTTCTAGAAATGATATTGGACTCAAACTAAGGTCATTTGAAAGCTAAGATCTAGGCCTACAACATTCAGGAAGACCATATTACTTTATTCTGACGCATTCAATGACTTCAAAGCTGAATGATTTTGGAGATAAAGAATCTTCATAATTTTTCACTCACCAAAAGTCATTTGATATTTTTCACTTATTTTCCACTCATCCACTCACTAATGACTCAGCCCCCTTGTCATTTTGTATCTCTAATCCTCTATAAAAGGGAGCCTTGATAGATCATCGAAGGGGTTAGGTGTTAGGTACCAAAATGATGTTAGTTTGTTACTAGGTTTTCTTGTAGTAATTTTCCTTTGTTCTAAATTGAAGTCATGTTCTTCTTCTTCTTCTTCTTCTTCTTCTTCTTCTTCTTCTTCTTCTTCTTCTTCTCTCTTTCTTTTTTCTTATCTATGAGTAACTAAGTTTCATTTTGCTTGGGTGAAAGGGTGAAGCTCTTGGTAATAAATTAAGGTTAAATTAATTTTTCTCTTGTGCTTAAATGATATATTTTCAAGTGGTCATTATATGTATTGTATTTTGTTTCCAATTAATTTAAAAACCCTCCTTGTAAAGTAGAGTTCTTGATTTATTGTAGACAAGAGATTAGCACAATGAATGCTTGAACCTATTTACAAATGTTGGTGTTAGAAACTCTCATTATAAAGTGGAGATCTTGATTTGTTGTAGACAAGATATTGGCATAATGAGTGCTTGATCCCATTTATGAGTGGTGGTGTTAATAGATGATTAAAGGAATCATAATATAATTACGTATATAATTTTTAATAAACTTTGAACGTTGTATTTTCTAATTGAAACCTCTGTTATGTGTGGATTCTAATTGAGTTATAAAAGAATTAATTTTGTCCTTAATTTATTTACTAAGAGTGGATCTCCTAACCCAAGTAATTCCTTTTTATTTGTGATCAAGTTTTATCACCTTTATTGTTGTAACAAAATATTTACTTTACCTTAATTAATTTTTCTTCATCAAGTCTCTGTGATTCGACCTTGGACTCACCGAGAATTTATTACTTGAGATAACCTGCACTTGGGTTTGTAACTCTTAAATCCGCATCAAGTTTTTGGCGCCGTTGCCAGGGACTTGATTTGAAGAACAAATTTATGGTATAAATATTTTGTATATATATTCTACTCTTTTAATTTTTTTTTGTAATTACTAACGTACTAACTTAGTGGGGAAAACTCTCCCTAATATCTCTGTAATCTTTAATCATTAAGGAAATAATCTTTCTTCTTCTCTTCTCTCTCACTGGAGCAAAAAATCGGCTCTGTCGATTCTCTGGTTTTCATATTTTAAATTTACTTTTTGTACTTTATTTTCTGTACTTTAATTTTTGTACTTTACTTTTTGAATTTTATTTCTAACTTTCGAACTTATTACTTTACTAACCTTTTAATTTTCTTGCTTACTAACTTACTAACTATCTAACTTTTTACTTTATCTGCTTCTAATATTTTAATTTATCTGCTATCTAACTTTTTAATTTTTCTGCTTATTAACTTATTTGGTGGTTGGTTTATACCACACCTTTGTTAATATTTAATGGATGGTTTATATTGCTAGCTTGTACATTTTATTTTTTATTTTAAGTTACTTGTTTATGCTTAATTAGTATCGTGATTTAAATTTTGGTCGTTTAGTTAAAGTTAATCCTAGTACTTTACATATTGATTTCTTTGAATCACAATCACACACATCAAACACAATGGCTGAAAATAAAAGTGTGCATAATGAACATGAAAATCAACCATTGCGAACCATGCGTGAGTATTTGCAACCATCTCAAAATTCTAGTCCATCATGTTTTATCTTTCCATTCAATGCTAACAATTTTAGATTCAAGTCAGGTATGATTTCTTTACTTCCTAATTTCCATGGTTTAGAATCTGAAAGCCTATACTTACATCTAAAAGAATTTGAGGAAGTATGTACCGCTTTTCATGATCAAACTTACACTGAAGAGGTTGTTAAGCTTAAATTGTTTCCTTTTTCTTTAAAAGATAAAGCAAAAACTTGGCTTAACACTTTGAAACCAAGATCAATTGGCACATGACAAGAAATACAAGGTGAGTTTTTAAAGAAATTTTTTCTAACATATAAAACCAATGCTTTGAAAAGATAAATCCAAAATTTTTTTCAAAATTCAAATGAAGCATATTTTTAAAGTTGGGAACGTTTTAAAGATTTGTTGAATTCTTGCCCACATCATGGTTTTGAAAAATGACGCATTATTAGCTTCTTTTATGAAGGGTTAACACTTGAAACTAAATAATTTATGGAAATAATGTGCAATGGTGAATTTCTTGATAAAGAACCTGAAGAAGCTTTAGACTATTTAGACCATTTGGCTGAAAATTCTCAATCTTGGCATGGTACTAATCCTTCTGAAAATTCAATTAGATATAACTTTGCAAATGCTAGTAAAGAAAAATATCATCTTAGTCAAGAAGAAGATTTAAATGTTAGGTTTGCTAGTTTGGCTAGAAAACTTGAAGCCATGGAATCAGGGAAAGTAAAAGAAATCAAATCTGTGCAAAATGAAGAAATTTGTAGTATTTGTGATGAATTGGGACACTCGACAAATGAATATCCAAAAATTCCTGTTTTTAAAGAAGTTGTGCATGAGCAAGTAAATGTAATAAATAATTTTAAAAAGTCATTCACTTTTTCTTTTTCAGATACATACAATCTGGGATGGAGAAATCACCCAAACTTCAATTGGAGGACCAACAATCAGGCACAATTTATGCAACCACCACCTCCTCAGGCATAGCAGGATTCACAAAATTCTCAAGAATATGCACCTTATGTCCCACCATATAGGAAAAACCTTGAAGGAACATTGCATGCATTCATGGAAAAGTATGAGGCTATTAATAACCAAAACATTCAGGTCATGATTGACATAAAAGATACTCTTGCTAAACTTTCTTCTACACTCGCCATTCACGAGAAAGGGAAGTTTCCCTCTCAACCTCAACCAAATCCTAAGGGTCACTATAGCGTCAATGAGGGTAGTTCAGAAAGTCAACAATAAATCAGGTTAACTCAGTGATAACTCTTAGGAGTGGAAAGGTTGTTGAAAAACAAATTTCTGAACCTTGTGAGAAAGATGATGAGTCAAGTCCCAAAGATAAAGAAGAAGTTAATAAGCTACCTAGTCAAAAGGAAACTAAACCCTTGCCTTCAGCCCTATATCCTCAAGCATTAAACAATTCAAGTAAAGTGAACCATAAAAGTGACATTTTTGAAATCCTTAAACAAATAAAGGTCAATATTCATCTGTTAGATGCTATCAAACATATTCCTTGTTATGCCAAATTTTTGAAAGGCTTGTGCACTGTTAAAAGGAAACATAATGTGAAAAAGAATGCCTTTTTGACTGAACAGGTAAGCTCCATTATTCAAAACAATAATGAGTTGATATATAAAGACCCTGGTTGTCCTACAGTTTCATGCATTATTGGAGAACATAAAATTAAATGAGCTTTACTTGATCTTGGTGCTAGTGTTAATTTGCTTCCATATTCAGTTTATCAGCAACTCAACCTTGGTGAGTTAAAACCAACTTCTGTAACTCTTCTACTTGCTGATAGATTAATTAAAATCTTGAAAGGAATAGTGGAAGATGTGTTAGTACAAGTTAATAAATTCATATATCCTGTGGATTTTATTGTCTTAGAAACTAAACATATGGTTGATAGTAGCAATTCAATTCCTATTATTTTAGGTCGCCCATTTTTAGAAACATCTAATGCTTTGATAAATTACAGAAATGGAGTGGTGAAGCTAACTTTTGGAAATATAATACTGGAGCTTAATGTTTTCAACATGTGTAAGCAACCACAAGAAGTTTATGATGAAAAGAAAGAAGTTGAAGGGGTTGAGGCCATTATAGATGATCATCTTTAAACCAGGAGTTCTTTTGACCCATTAGAAATTTGTTTAATTAATTTATTTAATTCAGCTACACAATTAGATGATGATGTTTCTGAAATATGCTCTTTGCTTGACTGTACACAGGAAATGGAATACAAAGGAAGGAAGCCAAGATTCGAAGAGCTAAAACCCATGAATGATGATACCCATGAAGAAGTACCCACATTGGAACTAAAGTTATTACCTGCTGGGTTGAAGTACACATTTTTAGGAGAAGAACAAAGTTTTCTAGTGGTAATTTCCTCATCCCTGACCAAAGAGCAAGAAGGTATATTGATAGAAGTACTTAAAAGGCATAAAAGTGCAATTAGATGGACATTAAAGGACATAAAAAGCATTAATCCATTAATTTGTACACATAGAATACATTTAGAGGATAATGCTAAAACATCTCAACAACCTCAAAGAAGATTAAATCTACACATAAAAGAGGTAGTTAAAGCTGAAGTTCTTAAATTACTTGATGTTAGAATTATCTATCCTATCTCTGATAGTCAGTGGGTAAGCCCTACATAAGTTGTGCCTAAGAAATCTAGAATAACAGTGGTTAAAAATGAAAAAGGAGAATTAATACCTACTCGAGTCTCATCTAGTTGGCGTATGTGTATTGATTTCATAAAATTGAATGCAGGCACAAGGAAAGATCATTTTCCTTTGCCATTTCTTGATTAGATTCTGGAAAGAGTAGCAGGACATCCTTACTATTGTTTTCTTGATGGTTATTCATGGTATAATCAAATATCAATTGCATTAGAAGATCAAGAAAAGACTACTTTTACGTGCCCCTTTGGCACTTTTGCATATAGAAGAATGTCTTTTGGTCTTTGTAATGCTCCAGTAACTTTTCAAAGATGCATGTTAAGTATTTTCAGTGACATGATTGAGGATTATTTAGAAGTTTTCATGGATGACTTGACTATTTTTGAAAATTCTTTTGAAAATTGTCTTGATAATTTAGAAAAAGTTCTTAAAAGATGCGAAGAAAAAAGATTTGTGTTAAATTAGGAAAAATGTCATTACATGGTTACCTCAAGAATAATGTTAGGTCATATGATATCTTCTAAAGGAATCGAAGTTGATAAGGCCAAAGTTGAATTAATTGCTCATTTACCTTCCCCAAAAATAGTTAGAGAAGTTCGTTCCTTTTTAAGACATGCAGGATTTTACAGAAGATTCGTAAAGGACTTTAGTGCCATATCTAAACCATTATGTAATCTTCTAACAAAAGATGCACCATTTGATTGGACCCAAGATTATCAGAAATCTTTTGAAAAATTAATTGGTCTTTTGACTTCTACTCCTATCATGCAATCCCCTGACTGGTCTTTGCCTTTTGAGTTAATGTGTGATGCTAGTGATTTTGCTGTTGGTGCTGTTTTAGGCCAAAGAAAGGAAAGTAAGCCTCATGTAATTTATTACGCAAGTCAAACTTTGAATAGTGCACAAATGAATTACACCACCACTGAAAAAGAACTACTTGTTGTAATTTTTGCATTGGACAAATTTTGAGCTTATTTAATTAGTTCTTCTACTGTTGTTTTCATTGATCATGCTGCTGTTAGATATTTAATGTCTAAGCAAGATGCCAAACCTAGGTTGATATGATGGATCTTGTTGCTTCAAGAATTCAACATCATAATAAAAGACAAGAAAGGAGCCGAAAATGTTGTTGCAGATCATTTGTCCAGACTTACAACTGGCTCATCTTTTGATAGCACGCCTATGAATGATTCTTTTCCCGATGAATTTTTATTTTTTGTCAATTTCATGCCTTGGTTTGCTAACATTGTCAATTTTCTTGTAACAGGTAAGATGTCGCCTCAATGGACGCGTCAAGACAGAAAAAGTTTTTGATTGAGGTGAAAATTTTCTATTGGGATGACCCATATTTGTTCAAATATTGTCCTAATCAAATTTTTCAGAGATGTGTACCCAACAATGAGGTAAGTAGTATCATTAAATTTTGTCATTCAGAAGCATGTGGAGGTCATTTTTCTTCAAAGAAAACAGCTGTAAAAATCTTGCAGTGCGGATTTTATTGGCCCACTTTATTCAAGGATAGTTATATTTTTTGTAAAAGTTTTGAAAATTGTCAAAAATTGGGGTCCATTTCTAAAAGAAATATGATGCCTTTGAACCCTATCCTTATCATTGAAATTTTTGATTGTTTGGGAATTGATTTCATGGGTCTATTTCCATCATCATTTGGATGTGTGTACATTTTGATTATAGTTGATTATATCTCAAAATGGATTAAGGCGATTTCATGTCAGTACAACGATCATAAAACTGTTCTAAAATTTTTAAAAGAAAATGTTTTGAGTCTATTTGGAATCCCTCGAGCTATCATTAGTGATGGGGAAAAATATTTTTGTAATAAACCATTTGAATCTTTAATGAAGAAATATGACATCACACACAAAATTGCTACCACTTTATCACCCTCAGACAAGTGGACAAGTAGAATTAGCAAATAGGGAGATTAAACAAATTTTGGAAAAAATGGTTAACCCAAATCATAAAGGTTGGTCTTTAAGATTAAATGATGCACTTTGGGCTTATCATACTGCTTTCAAAACATCTTTAGGCATGTCACCCTATCAGTTAGTCTATGAAAAACCTTGTCATTTTCCTGTAGAATTGGAGCATAAAGCATTTTGGGCTATTAAAGCTTTCAACTCAAATCTTGATGATGCTTCCAAGTTACGCAAATTGTAATTGAATGAACTTGAGGAATTGAGAAATGATGCATATGAAAACTCAAAAATTTATAAAGCTAGAACAAAAGTTTTTCATGATAAATCAATTTTGAGAAAAACTTTTGAAATTGGTCAAAAAGTTCTGCTTTATAATTCTCGTCTTCACCTATTCCCTAGAAAATTGAGATCTAGGTGGATTAGTCCTTTTATTGTCAAACATGTATATCCTTATGGGGCCATAGAAATTGAGAACCCTAGGAATGGTAATGTATTTAAGGTCAATAGACAAAGACTCAAATCATTTCTGGAACATCAAGTTGTTGGGGTAGAATCTATCTCCCTTTCTAATCCTTATTATGAGTAGAATTTATTTTAATTTTGTTTCTTTCTTTCTGCAGTTCTTTGTGTTCCAGGTTAAATAGCAGATAACGGTACTCCGTGACTCTCAAGTCGGTTTGTCTTTCAGTTTTCCATAATAACTGATTCCTTCTCCTTCAAAATGGATGTCATTCTCTTAAATCTAAGAAAGCATTTCCCTTCTATTCCTAAAAATGCTCTAACCAAAATCTACAAAGCTAGGTGTGAAAGACTGAGATTGTTAATGTACAAGGGCATCCCAGAAGATATACGCTGGATAATCGAAGCAAAGGTTCGTTTAGCTGGTGAATCTTCAGATTCATTTGTCCCATACATGCCTGGTCTCGGTAAAAGTTCATTTTCAAAAAGGAGAAGAGCAAAAAGAATGCAAGTTTGTTACAAGTGTGCACGATGGAATTGCAACACGCGATTTCATTCTTTAGGAATGGTTTCCATAAATTGAGAAGATAAAATTTACTTTATCAAGAATAGACTGAGTAAGGAGTTATTAGATAATATCTTATTGACTCTTGAGACGCATTCTTGTGGAGTTGTGCAGCGTGAACTTCTTAGTTTATGGAATTTCTTCAGGGACGAGCAAGAGCGTTATAGTCTTGGGAATCTGACTCAAAAAGACCCTGTTTACCAATTTATAAGAAAATTGGATGAGAAGCTTATCATCGACTCATAGAAGGCGTTTAAGCCGTTTTTGGACGTGAAACCAAAGGAAGATGTGAGTCACAATCACAATAACATGTATATATTATCTTGTACATCTTCAAAAAAAAAAAAGAAAGAAAAAGAAAGAAAAAAAGAAGAAATAAAAAGAATAAAAAAAGGGGTAAAACTTCAGTTGTACTTGGTCTTTAATTAGATTAAGAGCCCCTGCCAGCGGCAGCCCCGTCATTGACTCGGGTGGACCATCGCACGTCGGTTCGTAAATAAGGTTCGTGTGTTATGCTCTGTAGAGAGCTGCACTCCACAACCCAATGTTCACCATCTAGGCACTGTGGAGTTTATGGACAGGTAGAAGTGTCCTACTTTGGTTATTAGTGAGAAGTAACCCGTGGCTACCAAAGCATATGAGGCATCTGAGCTTGATCCTCTCTTTTATTAGAAGGGGCTCTCATTGCCCTGGGATGGAGCGTTCTGGATCTTGGACATTGCGGGTTTCAGATTTTAACATCTTTGTTGATGTTACAAACCCAAGTGTGAGCTCTCCAGGTTCTATATCCAGGATAGAAACCCGCGATGGTTTCTTTATTCTCTTTTCTTCAAACAAGCAGGAGGGAGAAGAATTCTAAGATTAGCTGAGTCGTTTTGGTATTACTGTACTCATGACGAGCAGTATAAAGATACGGCATGAAACTTGTACATAAAGGTATGTCAGTATTTGTTATTATTATTGTATGATTTTGTTGTATTTTGGTTTTGGACAGATGATCCTTTGGGCAGGGTCCTTCATGGGTTTCTAGACTTCTTTACCTTGATGGTTTTCTTGAAGTCTAAAAAAAAATTAAAAAAATAAAAAAAGGTCTGTTAAATTCATACTTTTCTGATAACAACCAACCTACCCATATAGGAGCTATTATTACTTTTTCTATTCTCTTCCCTATTTAAATACTCCATTTTCTTCACTTTCCTGTAACTCATAATCATTCAAAGAAAGTGTGAGTGTAGAAATGGAGGGAGCTTCTTCTTCTGTTCGTAGATTTACCAATATCTGTGTATTTTGTAGGTCAAGTTATGGGAAGAGTTTAGAGTTTGTAAACGCAGCAAGCACTGTTGGTAGAACACTTGCTGCGAGGAACATTCGTGTAGTATATGGGGAGGTTGTCGTGGGTTAATGGGGGCTGTATCACTTTCTGCGTATATAAGAGGCAATCAGGTTTCAAGTATCATTCCTAGAGCTTTAATACAAAAGAACATCACTAGAAGGACACTTGGAACGGAACTTCAAGTATCATCTATGCATGGACGAATGAAGGCAATGCTTGAAAACTTTAATGCATTCATAGCCTTACCTGGTGGTTTTGGTACTTTGGAAGAAGTCTTTCAAATTGTCTCTTGGGCCCAACTGAACATCCACCATAAACCCATAGGTTTATTGAATGTTAATAATTTCTTTGATGATTTGTTATATTTTGTTGACCATGCTGTGGAACAGAAATTTGTCACACATTCTGCAAGACGACTCCTTATCTTTGCTTCCACTGTTGATGAGTTGATTGATAAATTAGAAGCTTTTGTTTATGAACCTAATCCAGTAACAGGTCAGATAGATTAGTCCGAAAAAAGCGGTGAGGGAAGCAGAATGAAAAGCAAGCCAGCCAAGACACTCCAACTATTTAAATAATTACAAGCTTTGGTTTTATTTATCGTACTTTGTTTCTGTTTAAATTTGAGTGAGCTTTCTCTTTTCAATAATTGCAACAACAGGTACTTTTTTCTATCCTTTACCTTTTTATGTTTTGATATTGAGGACAATGTTGTGATCTAGTTGGGGGGAAGGATAGTTGTGTCAATAGTTGTGTGAATAATTGTGTATAGTTGTGTGAATAATTTGTAAAAAAAATGCTTGAAAAAAAATTAGGAAGTGTGTTTATTAATATGTTTGTCGTGTTTACTAACAGCTAAACTAATTAAAGATGGCAAAGTAAGGAGTAAATTATGCTGTGGAGGTAATTTTACTCTTGAGACGCATCTAGATTGGGGTAGATAACTAGTTTATGTAGAAGTAGCAATTCAAATTTAAGGAAATTTACATGATTGAGTAAATTGTCTTCTTTCTTAAAATTCATATGTTTGGTTATGAATGTTGAATTGGTGGACTGAGAATGATAGAATTATGTCTTGTGAGATTTTGAGCCTATTGATGAATGGATTAAACATTTGTACCATTCTCTTCTTTCTTGTGTGATTTTCACTCATGGAATTGTTACTTTAGAACTTGCTTTGATTCTTTTTTAGACTACATTTTCACATGCGTATATAAACATGATTGAGGTATTTTTTTTAAATAGCTACTTTAGCCAAATAGTCAACCTTGTATATTTTCCCTTGCTTAACCCCTTTGAACTTATTTGACCATTCCTTATTTCTAGTTCATTATGTGCCTTAAATGAAAAACTATGTTCTTACTCAGCCTTAGGGAATAAGAGAACATTAACTTTGTCATTGTATGAGTTCTTGAACAAGTGTGGGGGTATGTTTGCAGAATGTTTAAAAAAATGTATATATGTTGTTCCTTTTGTAAAAAATAAAAAATAAAATAATTTCAAAATCAAAAAATCAAAAATAAAAAAAAAGTGTAAAAAGAAAAAGAGGGTCAACAAGGCAATAAAGGAAAGGAAAATAATATGTAAAGAGAATTTGTAATAGGTGGAGTTAGAATAAACTTTCATGCTTGTTAATTAAACTCAACTTTCATGTTCTTTTATTCTCTTTGGTATTTAACTTGTCATATCTATATTACCTTCTCTTTTACCTTGACCCCATTACAACCTTGAATAAAGTTCTCATGATTTGTGTGTGCATGTGTTCTGAGTAGTGGAGAAGTAGAAGATAAGCAAGCTTATGGTAGTGCAATTTTCATGGGTTGAATTGAGTGAAATACCTATATTTTAAACACTTGAGGGATTGAGAATGAATCTTGTGAAGATCCATCATTCTTGACTCATGCTTTTCAATTGAAGTTTCCTTGTTGATTTGAGATGTGAAGATATGTTACCTCATGAATGTTTTGATTACTTGAATGATTGGTTGCTCTTCATTTTTAAATATTATTAGAAATTGAGTCTTTTAGAGTGTTTAGCTTTTGAGTCTGTTTCGTTTTTTTTAGTGAGTGGTCTTATGTGTTTTGCTCAGGAGTGCAAAAAGCTAAGTATGGGAGAATTTGATGATCACATATTTGATACATTAATAAGCCTTCATTTTTAGTCATTTACACTCTCCATGTACTTAACTGATTGAGTTTGATTATGTTTTGTAAGTTTGGACTCAAATTGGACTTAATTGAATTTTTCAGCATAATTTATGTATTACATTATTTCTGTATTTAGGCTATATATTGGGATGTAGGTGGCCAAATGAGGTGAATCTAGTGGCATTTTAAAGATAAGAGAGAGCTCTGTAACTTTTATGAAGACCTTAAAGGCCCAATCACATGATTAGATAACTCAAATTGGGGATGAAGCAAGAACTAGAGTGCTATTCCTGATAGATTGACCTATATGTACTTTTCATACCATATCTCGTGCTATATATTGTCAAATGGGCTGAAATTTTGATGCTGAATAGTTAACACCCAATATACAACTTGCATGTTGAATACTTTTCCAGAATCGGAGGTCTAACGGGTGATATTAGGCTTACAAGTCAGAATAGAGGAGCTATGACTGGGCCTGAGCAGTGTGTAGTAATTTGAACGTATCTGGAGTTATAGAAATGATATTAGACTCAAACTAAAGCCATTTGAAAGCGAAGATCCAGGCCTACAACTTTCATGAAGACTATATTACTTTATTCTGACGCATTCAATGACTTCAGAGCTGAATGATTTCAGAGACAAAGAATCTCCATAATTTTTCACTCACCAAAAGTCATTTGGCATTTTTCACTCATTTTCCACTCATCCACTCACTAATGACTTAGCCCCCCTTGTCATTTTGTATCTCTAGTCCTCTATAAAAGGGAGCCTTGGCAGATCATTGAAGGGGTTAGGTGTTAGGTACCAAAATGATGCTAGTTTGTTACTAGGTTTTCTTGTAGTAATTTTCCTTTGTTCTAAATTAAAGTCATATTCCTCTTCTTCTTCTTCTCTCTTTCTTTCTTCTTGTCTATGAGTAACTAAGTTTCATTTTACTTGGGTGAAAGGGTGAAACTCTTGGTAATAAATTGGTGCGTGAAATTCACAAGTGTACGGTTTCGTCATCAAGTAATAAAAAGATCGAATCCACAGGGACTGTATCTATGAATACCAATTAATTAATTAATTCAAATAAATTAAACAAGAGGGAATAAAATTGTTGATTAAGAAGAACGTAATAACAAAGTAATTAAATAATTAAAAATCAAAGTGTAAAATTTAGAACAAAAATAGTAAGTTATCAAGAAATGTATTCAAATTCAAAAAAGCTTCCAAGATTGGGGTACCACAATGATACAAGACAAATCCTAATTGATAACCCTTTTATTAAATCTGAAATTCAATTAAAGGTGAATTACCCTAAATTAGTTAATGTTCTTTCTCAAGATACAAGATCTGTGCCCAATTAAACCAATTCCTACTCTCATGGTAATTGAATTTAAATTGAACCCATTACGCTTTGTGGTAATTCATTGAATCCTCGAAAAGCTAAAACTACTCTCGTGATTTAGACCTTAAGTTCAATTCTTATGATTCCAACACCTAGGTTCACCTCTCAGTACGTCCCTAAATGTCTATGAGATGCAAATAAGTGGCCAGCAAATTCACATGAACAAGAGCAATAAGAATTGAATCAATGAACATTCAAGATTAATAAAAGGGGAAACAAAGTCAATTAATCATTATCAAAGTTTCAAAGGGCATTGCCCAATCCTAGAAACAAAAGAAACTACTCAGACATGGAGAAGAAAGAATCAGAAAACATGTTCAAGAACATCCAAACCCGTAACAATGGAAGAAGAAAGGAGAAAGATGAAGATCAAGAGCCTCCAATGTGTCTCCTCCAAAACCAAATTAGAACCCCCTAATTGTATTCAGGACATCTATTTATAACCTAGGATTTTTATTGGCTAAAAAGCCCCTAAAAGAAATAAAAATAAAAACTTAAAAACTACTGCGCACCGCGATCCACGGCCGTGGATCGTTCCACGGGTTGGCCATGGATCTTGTTGTCAGAATTCCATGGCCATGGATCATTCCACGGCCGTTGATCATTCCACGGCCAGGCCGTGGAATTCTCTGGAATTTCTCTTTTGCTTCTTCAAGCTGCTGCTCGATCCATGGCCGTGGGGAATTCCATAGGCAGGCCGTGGATCCCTCTGGAGTGGTCTTTTTGTACCTTTTTGCTATCCATAAAGCTCCAACTTCAATCATGCAAGCTTTCCATTCATTCTAAGGCCAATTTAGCATTAATCCTACACAACAACACCAAAAACACTGCAGTTATCCGAACTAAGGGAAAAACAAACCAAAAGAAAAAGTAAAATGCCTAAGAATGCATGCAAAACAAGAACAAAACATGATGTTGTTTCACATACATCAAATCCCCCTAAGCTTAAGACTTTGCTTGTCCCCAAGCAATAACTAATGTCAAACCAAGATGTGGGATCAAAAGACAATAATGAATGAGGAACCCGAGAAAACAATTATCCAAGCAATAGGCTAAGGCAATCCAAGAATCTGAAAGGCAATCAAAATCAAGTCCAATTAGAGGCTAAGTTCTCAGAAATCATGCATCCTCACTGATTGAATTAAGTTCACTTCACTAACCACACTCAAAGTGTTTAAGGGTGAAAACAATACGCTCAAAATCCTTCAAAGAAAATGCACTTCCATATGCTTGATAAGAAACCAAATTTTCACTAATAATCAACATGCATGCAAAAATCAAAAGGTCTTTCAAGGGTTGTAATGGGGCCATAGGAATGATGTTAGGTAGGGTAGAGAAAGGAAGGTATACACAAAGGGCTCATCAAATTTTTCAACAAGTACAAGAAATCTAATAGAACATCAATGGAGCAAAGGCATTTTTCAAACAGGATCATAACTCCCTATTTCCAAGTATTTTCTTCCTTTCTTTTCTTTTTAAGCTTTCATCTCATGATTTTTTTCTTTTTTTTTCTTTTATATCAATTTTTTTTTTCATTTCAGAAAGAGAAAGCTCAAATACATATGATTCCCAACACAACTTTCAAACCCAATTTGCTTCATTTAATATTCTAAATGATTACCAACAATGTATCATCATAGGCATCAAGAAAAATAATTATGCAATAAGCTCAAAATGGGCAACTAGTGGATGAAAGTGTAACAATTTCAGAAGGCCAGAAAAATACCTAAGATATCTTAATCACATTCAAGTATGCAACCAAAAATTTCTCCTCAAAATGGTTTCAAATCAAGTTCTAGAACACAAAATCAATGAGGAATATCACTCAACACAAAGAATGGGAGCAAAAATCATATAGTGCATAAGTCCCATACAGGCTCAAAACTCACATTTAGAGGTTTAAAAATCAATGAAAAGCACAAATTCAGAGAACATATGCTAATTATCAACTATCAAAAGATCACCTCTACTATCAATTAAAACAATGCCTGTTGCCTACCACAAGAATCAACAAATTGGGTTCCAAATCAATATCATCTCAAAAATTCCCAAAAGAGAGGGGCACAAGTTCAACCAAAAAATTGAGAGATATGATGGTGTAAAAATGCAACATAAAGATGCAATGCAAAATGAGACAGGAAAATACATAAAACTAATAATCTAAAA
Source organism: Ormosia semicastrata (assembly GCA_029884595.1). Classification (NCBI taxonomy): domain Eukaryota; kingdom Viridiplantae; phylum Streptophyta; class Magnoliopsida; order Fabales; family Fabaceae; genus Ormosia; species Ormosia semicastrata. The sequence continues at coordinate 25,089,150 of JAQQTO010000063.1, forward strand.
TAAAAATGAAATTACCCCCCCAAGCTTAGAACTTACATTGTTCCCAATGTAACAATCCTTAACTAGAGAATGGATAAAAGAAATGAACTCATTGCAGTGGTGAGAAATCTTCTGGTGTTCAATCCATGGCCATGGAATTTTTCATGGGCTGGGTGTGAAACTTTTTGACTTCATTCTCCTTCTAATTTGAGCTTTAAAAAGGGTTAAACCTAAACAAGATCCATGAGACAAACATCAAACCAACAATCTAACACACAAAATCAAAAGAAAAGAAAAAAAAGGCATAAAAAGGAAAAATAAGAAAACTTGGGTTGCCTCCCAAGAAGCGCTTGTTTAAAGTCATTAGCTTAACTTTGGTCTGGTTTCTATGCTCAGGTGACGTCAATGGAGTAGCGCTCAGTCCCCACTCCTTCAAAGTGTTTCACCCTCTGGCCATTTATCATGAAAGGCTCATGGCCTTCTTTCTTCACCTCAAGCACACCGTAGGATAAAACTCGAACAATCTCTTATGGTCCTGACCATTTCGACCATAGCTTATTAGGACAGAAATGTAAAAGTGAGTTATTAACAAGAACTTTATCCCCGAGTTTAAATCCACGCTTCTCGATACACTTGTCATTTTGCTTCTTAGGTCCTTTCTTGCAGGGCTTAGACTCCTCAAATTTTGTAGTACCCTTAGGCAAGGACTTTTCTAGTATAGCATCAGCCATTGATTCCTACATACCTGAAAGCACAACACTATCCACAACATTAGTAGCATCTATGTGATTACATGAATTTAAGGAATTAGAATTATTTTCAGATTTAAAAACATCAAAAACTACTTCCTCATCATTCAATCGCAAAGTCAATTTTTCTTCATGGACATCAATGATCGCCCTTCCAGTGGCAAGGAATGGACGCCCAAGTATGATCGGCATTGTAGCATCAGCTTCCATATCAAGCACAACAAAATCCACGGGCATATAAAACTTACCAACCTTAACAGGAACATCCTCTAAGATGCCTATGGGATACTTGATAGACCGATCCGCCAATTGAAGTGAGATAGTTGTGGGTTTTAGCTCCCCCACCTCCAACTTCTTACACACAGAAAGGGGCATAAGACTAACACTAGCCCTCAAACTACACAGAGCTTTATCAAAATTTGTGTTTCCAATTAAACAGGGAATAGAGAAGCTACCTGGATCCTTTAACTTAGGAGGTAATTTATTTTGAATTAAGGCACTACACTCCTCAGTTAAAGCTACTGTCTCATAGTCTTCTAGCTTCCTCTTATTAGACAGGATGTCCTTAAGAAACTTAGCATATGTAGGCATTTGTTTTAACGCCTCAGTGAAGGGAACATTAATGTACAATTTCTTAAGAACCTCTAAGAACTTCCCAAACTGCCTGTCTAACTTCGCCTTAGCCAATCTTTGAGGGAAGGGAACCGGGGGTTGGTATGGTTTAGGGGGTACATACTTAGATACTTTCTCATGATTTCCATCCTCTTCTAAGGGTTATGCCTTAGTCTCTTTTTCCTCATTCCCCTCATCTTTGTCACTCTCCCCGTTACCCTTGGGATTCTCTAACTTCTTTCCACTCTTCAAACTCACAGCCTTACAATGTTCATTGCCTGGGTTGACTTCAGGTTGACTAGGAAACTTACCTTGCTGCCTATGAGAAGTGCTTGCTTGTTAGGCAATCTGGGTTTCCAACATCTTATTATGAATAGTTAAATTGTCAACCTTAGCTGACAACTCTTTAATTGCCTCAGTCACAACTTGCCCATGGTGCCTAAACTCCTCATTTTGCTTAGACTGGCTCTCAACAAAATTCTCAAGAAGAGACTCAAGTCTAAATTTTTGTACCTGTGGGATTCCAGAAGAGGGTTTAGCATTACCTTGCCCAGCTTGGTATTGACTATTCCGGTAAGAGAAGTTAAGATGTGACCTCCAACTGGGGTTGTAAGTTTGGGAATACGGATCATTCCTCCCCTTTTGGTTAAAGTCATGAAAATTATGGCATGATTCCACTTGCTCCACTGGTGCACCATGTGAGGATCCTATTCCAACTTGGCATTCAGCACCTATATGTCCCTGTGCTCCACAAATCTTACAAAAATTGTTAGAGGCACCTATGGCATTAACATGAGCTTTCTCAAGCATGTCAAAACGTTTATTCAAAGAATCAAACTTTGACATAATTAAATCAACACTATCTACCTCAAACTTACCTCCTGAAATCTTTCTCGGGTTGTGGCCTCTTTCATTAGCCCATTGGTGATGATTTGAAGCTACACTCTCAATTATCCCATAAGCTTCTGTGAGCCTTCTATTCATCAAAGCTCCACCAGCTGCGGAGTCAAGAGACACCTTCGAAGAATATTCTAAACCATTGTAGAAGGTGTGGACAATCAACCACTTCTCTAACCCATGGTGTGGGCAGGCTTCCAGCAAAGCCTTATATCTATCCCAAGCTTCTAACAATGACTTGCCATCTTTCTGAACAAAGCTTATGATTTGGGTCCTTAGATGAGCAGTCTTGGAAGGTGGAAAGAATTTGTCCAAGAAGGCTTGCTCGAATTGGTCCCAAGTAGTTATCGTCTCAGCCGGAACGGACTTCAACCAAGCTTTAGCTCGATCTCTCAAAGATAATGGAAACAGGCGGAGATGAATAGCATCAACAGAGGCGCCTTCAATCTTGAAGGTCTAACAGAACTCCAAGAACATATCCACATGATCATTAGGATCCTCTGACGGCAATCCTCCAAACTGGTTCTGCCTTATCATAGACAGTAAGGCAGGAGGTATGGTGAAGTACCTAGCTTCAATGTCTGGCCGAGCAATTCCAGATCGCAAACCCCGAGCATTATGAGCTGCATACTCTTTTAACGGTTTATTATCCTCAGCTGCTGCCATGACAAGTGTTAGTTTTGATATTTCTCTTACTCTTTGCCTTTGTTGTCTTCTCCTTCTACGTAATGTTCTTTCAATTTCAGGATCTGCTTCAATAAGAGTCCCAGAACGTCTAGCACTTTGCATAAACAAGAGAAATTACCTGTAGAGAGTCAAAGAGAAATCAAGAACGTAAAAACCAAATAAAAGAAAAAGGTTTAAAATAATTAAATTAAAAATTAAACTAATATTCAAGAAAAACACAGTCCCCGGCAATGGCGCCAAAAACTTGGTGCGTGAAATTCGCAAGTGTACGGTTTCATCGTCAAGTAATAAAAAGATCGAATCCACAGGGACTGTGTCTATGAATACCAATTAATTAATTAATTCAATTAAATTAAACAAAAGGGAATATAATTATTGATTAAGAAGAACGTAATAACAAAGCAATTAAATAATTAAAAATCAAAGTGTAAAATTTAGAACAAAAATAGCAAGTTATCAAGAAAGGTATTCAAATTCAAGAAAGCTTCCAAGATTGGGATACCACAATGATACAAGACAAATCCTAATTGACAACCCTTTTATTAAATCTGAAATTCAATTAAAGGTGAATTACCCTAAATTAGTTAATGTTCTTTCTCAAGATACAAGATCCGTGCCCAATTAAACTAATTCCTACTCTCGTGGTAATTGAATTTAAATTGAACCCATTACGCTTTGTGGTAATTCATTGAATCCTCGAAAGGCTAAAACTACTCTCGTGATTTAGACCTTAAGTTCAATTCTTATGGTTCCAACACCTAGGTTCACCTCTCAGTACGTCCCTGAATGTCTATGAGATGCAAATAAGTGGCCAGCAAATTCACATGAATAAGAGCAATAAGAATTGAATCAATGAACATTCAAGATTAATAAAAGGGAAAACAAAGTCAATTAATCATTATCAAAGTATCAAAGGGCATTGCCCAATCCTAGAAACAAAAGAAACTACTCAGACATGGAGAAGAAAGAGTCAGAAAACATGTTCAAGAACATCTACACCCGTAACAATGGAAGAAGAAGGGAGAAAGATGAAGATCAAGAGCCTTCAATGTGCCTCCTCCAAAACCAAATTAGAACCCCCTAATTGTATTTAGAACATCTATTTATAACCTAGGGTTTTTATTGGCTAAAAAGCCTCCAAAAGAAATAAAAATAAAAACTTAAAAACTGCTGCGCACTGCGATCCACGGCCGTGGATCATTCCACAGGTTGGCCGTGGATCTTGCAGTCAGAATTCTATGGCCATGGATCATTCCACAGCCAGCCCGTGGATCATTCCACGGTCGTTGATCATTCCACGGCATGGCCGTGGAATTCTCTGGAATTTCTCTTTTGCTTCTTCAAGCTGCTGCTCGATCCATGGCCGTGGGGAATTCCACAGGCAGGCCGTGGATCCCTCTAGAGTGGTCTTTTTGTATTTTTTTACTATCCATAAAGTTTCAATTTCAATCATGCAAGCTTTCCATTCATTCCAAGGCCAATTCAGCATTGATCCTACACAACAACGCCAAAAACATCGCAGTTATCCGAACTAAGGGAAAAACAAACTAAAAGGAAAACTAAAATGCCTAAGAATGCATGCAAAACAAGAACAAAACATGATGTTATTTCACACACATCATAAATTAAGGTTAGATTAATTTCTCTCTTGTGCTTAAATGATATATTTTCAAGTGGTCATTATACGTATTGTATTTTGTTTCCAATTAATTTAAAAACCCTCATTGTAAAATGGAGTTCTTGATTTATTGTAGACAAGAGATTGGCACAATGAATGCTTGAACCTATTTACAAATGTTGGTGTTAGAAACTCTCCTTGTAAAGTGGAGATCTTGATTTGTTGTAGACAAGATATTGACACAATGAATGCTTGATCCCATTTATGAGTGGTGGTGTTAATAGATGATTAAAGGAATCATAATATAATTACGTATATAATTTTTAATAAACTTGGAATGTTGTATTTTTCGATTGGAACCTCTGTTATGTGTAGATTCCAATTGAGTTATAAAAGAATTAATCTTGTCCTTAATTTATTTACTAAGAGTGGATCTCCTAACCCAAGTAATTCCTTTTTATTTGTGATCAAGTTTTATCACCTTTATTGTTGTAACAAAATATTTACTTTACCTTAATTAATTTTTCTTCATCAAGTCTCTGTGGTTCGACCTCGGACTCACCAAGAATTTATTACTTGAGATAACCTGCACTTGAGTTTATAACTCTTAAATCTGCATCAACAGGTATTAAGCTACCTTCCTAACTATATACATGTTTATCATGTTTTTCAGGGTGTTACAGGAGGAACCAATAATCTTGAGCTCAACTAAGAGAATGAAACGAAGCTCGTGTTCCGCTTTGTGCTTAGGGTTTAGGGTACGACTAGCCTCCTCTGCACCAAGCGCGGCCTTGTAGAACAATACAACATCATTTACCTTCAGAGTTTTGACCAGCAGGTGCTGCTTCAGAGTGACGAATGACATAGCATTAGCAGCAGTAGCTACTGCTCCAGCATTCTCGGATCCACCTTGATAAGCTTTACTTTGGGAAACATCATAGATATGACCCTTGATGGCCATGAACAAGGGTTTCTCTAGATTGGAGCCATTGTAGGCCTTAATCTGCTCTTCCATGATGTCTCCCAATTGAACCAGTGGCTGCAAAGGCGGCATCTACTCTTCCTCTAAATCCCTGTTGTGGTGGCAGTGGTGGTCAGAGGAGGACCCGAACAAACCCAAAATGACGTATTAAACAGCGAAGCGAAGCGCCAGGACCACGAAGAATATGGCAAGAGCTAGGCTTGTGTAAGCCACAATGGCCTCCTTCACAATCTCCCACAGTTGCATGGCCATGATTTTTCTTTCACTATGTGTTAGAGAGAGAAACAAGAGAAAGAGAAAGAGAAAGAGAAAGTGAGAGAGTGAAAAGACAAAAGCCTTAATAATAAGGAGAGAGAAAAAGGCATAAAGAAGACAAAAGGGACAACGTATCTAGGACAACACCACCGATAATTTTCGTATACACAGAAACAATGTGAGCTGAAATTAAAGGGTTCTATACAGGTAACATCAAGAAAAAAATGTTAATAACAGTAAGCATAACAATAGTATCCATCATGAAATACTCTTAAGATTGTTGTAAAAATAATAGAAAATAAGATAGATGGATAGCTAAAATTAAAATAGTATAAATAAATAACTTATTAGATATTAGTTGAGGTATGCAAATATACTAGACTTAAGAGTATTTCGCCACCACAAGTTAATAACTCGGTGCAGATAGTCTCATAGCTAGTACTCCACAGGATACAACAGCCACTTCTTACTAGCTCTGCACTTGAAATAGCAAGGCATAGGAACAACTCGTAGGATTGCTCACAGGAACATAATCAAGAATAGAATAAATATTAATTAAAATATTGAAGAGACTTTTCATGTGTGTGTATATCTTTTCTAAAAGATACTAGCTTGGTATTTATAGAAGAGGTAAAATATAACCGTTTCAGGTAAAATTGTATAAAAGACTTTAACGTGCTATAACTATATCACAAAAGCAGGAGACAGGAAAAGTAAGTATCCAACTTACAAATAAGATAGAATCAGTAAAGTGACATTGCAAAAAAATAGGAAAGAGAGCAACGTACAACAATGAAATATACAAAGGGTTGGAAGTTGTTGTACACAAAGAAATATCTAGACTCAACATTATCAAAAGGGCAACAAGGCTGTCAAAAACCAACTTTGACTTTGAAATATATAATATAATAAAACTAATAAAATACAACACTTCCTAGGGATTTTTCAAGTTGCACTCGGATTCAAGCCTCACCACTAACTAACCATCACCATTCTTTTTGGCAACCTCGGGTCTGTGTCTTTGTTTGTGGGTCTTCCCATGGACACCCATTAGCGTATAAGAGCACAACATTAGCATAAAGGAGCAACTAAGATGGAGAGGAAGACAAAAACTACATAATTGATAAGTCAAAATCAATTATCCCACAATAAGATGTTGCTAATAGCATGGCTTTGTATTTTAATTAACTCTACAAGAATACTCCCCTTTCTCTTTCATAACCGCTGACGTAGAATTTTAGAAAGGCAATGTGCACACCAAGTGCTAAATAAAGCACCTAAAAAGATGATATGCTAAGCTTCATTTTGGGTTACATCACTTCCAATTAATGAAGCATGAGATATACAATACAATCCCTCTACTCTTATTACCTATGTTGTATATTGAAATGCATTTATTACCTTTAACTTTTAATATTTACTGTTAGTTAGTATACTTGGCATCCTTAGGTGGTTTTAATGTGATGAATAGGGCTGCATATTGGTCTGAGTAGACTCGACTACCCGATCAACCCGACCCGACCCAACTTTATATTTTTAGGTTAGTTCGAGTAAAATCTGATTAAGTAGTTCATAGGTTGGTTCAGATGGCGGGTTCAAATACAACTCATGAATCCAACCCAACTACTCGTTAACCTGATACAACACCTAACCAAGAGGGTTACATGATTTCATAAAATGGGGGCAAATCAGTGATTCAGGTCCCCAAGGTTCAAAATCAAAAAAGAGAGAGAGAACCAAAGAGAATGGAGCAGAACGAGGGCAGAGAAGGGGCAAAAGGTTTTGCACAAAGAAAAAAAGGAAAGTGTGACAGAGAGAGACAATAAAGGTGAGTGAACGAAGCATTTAGAGAGACACACAAACAATAACCTGGTCTCAGTGCTCCATTTTTGTTGAAGTAGAGACACACAAAGAGAAAGGGACAGAAGGTGCAGAGAGCAAGAAAGAAGAAAGAATTGTAGGGCTTACAGAAGAAACTAGGTTGAGAGGTTCAAAAGAGGGAAGGATTTCATAAGAGAGAAGAATGAAGTGCAGAAATTACAAGTTTGTGGAGAAACATAGTATTTGGGGTTGGGGAAATAGTAGTTGCGCCTCTAATCAAAGAATGCAGGTCCGTGGGAAAAGAGGAAATCAGGATTCTCTTCGTGTAGAGCTGGACCCCTATCTTCAGAAGTAGATTTAGGTAAATTTTTTTGTTCTTATTGATGGTGTAATGATTATAATTGGAACTGAAACCATAACCCGACTACTCGACCAAAACCAACTTAACTACATATCGGGTTGTTTTGGTTTGGACTATCCAAATTTTTTTTTCCAAAATTGGCCTATTCCAATTCGACCTTAGCTAATTGGTTTAGACTTCGATTTCTCCTAAACACGACCCAACTTGACCCGTGTATAGCCCTAGTGATGAATGCCCTATTTAACCTAATTTATGAGTGTGTGCAACATATATATGTTAGGAAGAGGAGAGCCCAAAACACCATGGAGATATGCATCTAATGGGCAAAGCAAAGAATCACATAAGTGAACTTGACACCATATCTTAACCTAAATGGGTCTTTTTCACTTATATAGCCTTCAGCAAGTCTATTTCTTTCTAATGTGGGACTTTTTCATCTATATCTAACTCTCTTGCATTTCTAACAATCTCCCCCTCAAGTTTGAGTTCTTTTTACACGACCACTCTCCTTCATGCGGAAACCTTTCGAGTATTTGATAGTGTCACTAAGAGAGCTCAGCTTGCATCTAAGAGCCTCGTCTCCTCTAGATCGAGATACACACAATCTTCTTCATACTTATACCACTGTCATCTATCATCTATAATGGAACATGTCGCCTAGCCTCCACATTGCTGGGAAGACTTTCAACACAAAGGACATCACACATGGATCCACCAACCACTGCTGCCCACACCAATACTTGCTAGGATAACTTTCGACATAAGAGATCTTGCATATAAGAAGAGGGAAGCCCAAAACACTAAGGAGAATTGCATGCAATGGGCTAAGCAAAGAACTACATAAGTGAACTTGACACCATATTTTTTTAACCCAAAACATTAAGGCATTAGGTATATAGGTCTTTTCCACTTATATAGCCTTCAACTTGTCCATTTTTTTCCAATATAAAACTTCATTCTTATATAGGCAGGTCTCAAATTACGCAGGAAAATGAAGAATTTGAAGTAGCTTTGGACCAAGAAGCCTAAGAGGAAGCCAAATATGAAGATCAGCACTCAACGCCGCGACGTGGGCATGATAACGTCGCGGCGCTACCCCGCTTCAGTACAAAAAAGTCTAGGCTGAAGCGACTCAACGTTGAAGAGTGGATGCCTCAAGCGCCTGTGAACTAATTGCACGCATGCCGCGGCATGATGCCTTGGACGCCACGGCGTTGCCTTGTTTTATTCAGCCTATAAATATGTTTGTACCCATTTTCTATAGGAGTTTATCATCTTTTTGCAGAGCAGCTGCTGGTTTAAGATTTTTAGACCTAGAGAAAGCAGAAAAGGCTAAGGTTGGAGGCCATCCTTCATATGGAGGGTGAATCAAGCTTAGAGGATGAAATCTAATGAGCTTCCTTCCTTTCCTTTCTTCTTTTCTCTCTTTAATGCTTCTTGAACATGATTTATATGTTTATATTTTCATGTATCATGGCAAGCTAGGCTGTATATAAGTTTCTCTTTGTAGTCTCCTATGGATATTGATGATTTTGTAATCTTTTGAGTATATATTAAAGTTTAGTTATTTTCAATCATATGAATCTTAATGCTTTTGAGGGTTTGATCAACTTTTGATTGATTTGATGAAATCTAATGAACCTAGACATAGGAATTTGAATTTTAGATCATATGTATGATTGATCCATGTTCTATTTCATCTAATTGGTTTGGATGAGATGATTTATTAATAGGATAGACATATACCTATTGCCATGCATAGTGTGTGATTGAGAATAGATCATTCATGAGTGGAGTTTGCACTGGTTTTCAAGGAAACTTAGTGAATTGGGTAAATGAAACTATGGTTAATTGACCTAAACATAGGCTTTTAACTAAATCAGATTCTCAAGCTAACTTAATAATTCATTGATTTTGCTTGTAAGGATTGCATGTTATAAGTTGAAGTAGGAAATGAAAAAAGAATTCCTTATATCTCTATTTATCTATTTATATTAGATTTATTATTTTCAGTCTTTATATTTCTTTAAACATTCCTATATAAATTTAATGTCTTTGGATAGCATTAATTAGACTATTGGTTAATACTTGGCTTTTAAAAGAAATACGTATTCCTCGTGGGAACGATATCTGACTCTTAGCTATAATACAAGTGCGACTCGTGCACTTGTGGTAAGCAAAAGAGCGATCAAGTTTTTGGCACCGTTACCGGGGAATACGGTTATTTCTGTTTAGCAGATATTAACAATGAGTTTAATTAATCCTAATTCAAATTTTGTCTTGTACATATTAATTTAAGTTTTCAGATTATTTTGTGGCATAGGTACTTTGATGGTAGAACTTAGAATACAAGAGATGGAGGACGATAGTCACACAAGACCATTGAGGGAGTTTGCAACCCCTCAAATGGAGAACTTGCAGTCCAGTATTAGACGGCCTTCCATCCGTGCTAATAATTTTGAAATCAAACCGGCCATCATTCAAATGATACAGACTTCTGTCTAATTTGGCGGTTTGCCCAAGGAGGATCCCAATGCGCATCTCTCAAATTTTCTGGAGATTTGTGACACGTTCAAGCACAACAGTGTCTCTGATGATGCTATTCATTTAAGGATTTTTCCCTTCTCTCTCAGAGATAGAGCCAAGAGTTGGTTACAGCCTCTACCCGCGGGATCCATCAGCACTTGGAACGATTTATACGGTAAATTCCTAAATAAGTATTTTCCACCGATTAAGACAGCTGAAATGGTGAATGATATCACATCATTCACCCAATTTGAATCAGAGTCCTTGTATGAAGCATGGGAGAGATAGAAGGATTTGCTTCGTAGGTGCCCTTATCACAACATTCCACCGTGGCACCAAGTTTATTCATTTCACAAGGGATTGCTACCCCACCATCGCCCTATGGTAGATGTAGCTACTGGAGGCTCTTTATTGAGCAAATCATTTGATGATGCATTCCAACTGCTTGAGGAATTGGCAGCCAACAGCTACCAATGGCCTTTGGAAAGAACTACTTCAAAGAAGGTGGCTGGAGTGCATGATATTGATCCAATGGCGGCATTATCAGCTCAAGTGGCAACATTATCATGTAAGCTGGATCGTTTGGGGAATAGTTATCAACAAAGCCCATTTGTGCTGTGTAACTGGAGAGACACATTCAAGCGATAGCTACAGAAACTACACAATACACTGGTAACTATCGCCCGCAACAAAATAATTCATACTCAAACCAGTACAACCTAGGATGAAGGAACCATCCCAACTTCTCCTGGAGGGACAATCAAGGAGCTTCCTCATCTGCTCCAGTGAATGACAGACCGTATAATCCTTCTAGATTCCCTTCCTAATCAAGACAACAGGGCCAAGATCGGAAACCCACTTTGGAAGACATGTTTTCACAGTTTATGGTCAAAACAGATTCTCACATGATGAAGACTGATGCTCAGTTGGCAAAACATGAAATGATGTTTCAGAGTCAATCTGCTTCTATGCGAGCATTGGAAAACCAAATAGGGCAGTTGGCTAATACTATCAATAATAGGCCTTCAGGCACCCTCCCTAGTGATACTGTTAATAATTCGAAGGGTGCTTCAAATGAGCATTGCCATGCCATCTCATTGAGAAGTGGGAAGAACATTAAAGGGAATCTGAGAACAAAGCTGCTTGAAGAGGAAACTGAAGTTGTTAAAGAAAAGGAAGTAGTGAGCATAGAAGTCAGGCAAACTCAAGATATTGCCAATGGGAATGGTGAGGAGAAGAAGAAGGAGTCCAAGCCTTATGTCCACCCTTTACCTTTCCCTAATAGGCAAGTAAGCAAAAAGCTTGAGCACCAATTCCAACAATTTTTGGAAGTGTTCAAGAAGCTGCATATTAACATCCCATTCGCAGAAGCTTTAGATCAAATGCCGAGCTATGTTAAATTCATGAAGGAAATTCTATCAAAGAAGAGAAAACTTGGTGATTTTGAAACTGTTGCCCTGACGGAGGAATGCAGTGCAATTCTGCTTAACAGACTTCCTCCTAAGCTCAAAGATCTCGGAAGTTTCACCATACCCTGCACAATCCATGCATTGTGTGATTTAGGGGCAGCATCAATCTCATGCCCTACTCTATTTACCAAAGATTAGGTTTGGGGGAAGTTTCGCCTACTTCAATTAAACTACAGTTGGCAGACCGAACCCTTACTCATCCAAAAGGGATTATTGAGGATGTGTTGGTTAAAGTGGATAAGTTTATCTTCCCTGTGAATTTCGTCATACTTGATATGAAGGAGGATAGTAAAGTCCCGTTGATTTTTGGCAGGCCATTCCTTGCAACAGGAAGAGCTCTGATTAATGTGGAGAAAGGTGAACTCACCATAAGGGTTCATGATCAAGAGGTCAATTTCAACATTTTCAATGCACTAAAAGGCCTTCAAGATCAAGAATATTGTGTAATGGTGAGCATACTTGATGGGATATCATCCAAGGAAGGCGGTGTAAGTGAAGTTTGTGCTCATGGAGAAGGTCATGTCATTTTTTATGGTGAAATGGACCAGCCCAAAGTTGCTATGGTGGTAAATTTATTTAATGCACCTATTGAGCAAGCTCCAAACTTGGAGCTGAAAATCTTGCCATTCTAAATGCATCAAACTAATTTTGTACATCAGGAGGAAGATACTCCTCACTTATAGAAATGCATTTGGAACAGTAGACAAGTCCTGTCGGGACTGTAAATTAGGCCCTTTTTAGGAGGGAACCCAAGATTTTCATTTTATGTTTTAAATATATAAATATATTGATTTTTTATGTTTTTATATATTTATGCATTACGTTATGTAAATTAACCTTGTAGGCAAGTTTTGCAGGTGTTGGAGGCCACATTTAAGTAAAACTCACGGCTGAAGTGAGTTTGCTGCAGAATTCTACAGTCAGGCTCCTCATGCCGCAGTGTTACCCTGTTTTGGACCAAATTCCAGTGAGTACAGCGCCATGACTCTACAGACCCTAATGTCACAGCGTTATGTGCGTAAAAAAATTATTTATTATTATTAAACAGTAAATAGTAATAAATTTAAAATTTAAAACTAGTGGGAATCAGTGCGCACCGTGGCATTATCATTTGCACATCGTGGCGTTGAGGGGCAGACAGGGTTAAGTGCTGCGACGTTTCGTGCACATCCCCATTCCCCCATTTTCTCTTTTTTCTGTTCCTCATTTCTCTCCCATTCTCTCTAAGCATTTCTGTTACTTTCTCCCTTGCGTATTTTTCAATTCCTACCAAGTACAAGGTATGTTTCTCTTATATTTTCTTTATTTTCATAAATATTATTATTTATTTTCTTTGATTTTGCTTTTTCCCATTTCTGTTTGAGTATTCATGTTTGTTTTGTGATTATTAATTGTTTTGTTTTAGGTTTTTGTTAGTTTTAGAGTTATATAGTGCCTGATTTGTATGTTGTATTGGATTAAACGTGTTGTTTCCTGCGTACCTGGAAAAATTAGGGTTGCACACCGCGACGTTGAGTTGAATGTCGCGGTATTAGTATGATCAATTTAAATGTCGCGATGTTAGTATGAATGCCGCGGCGCTGTAATTGTATGTTGCAGCGCTGAATACCTGATTTTCCAGAATTGTTTATTTTTCAATGTGCTTAATGCTTCCAATTATTAAATTTGACTTTTAACAATTCTTTTTTAGGTTGTTATGGCTCCAAAGAGGGGACGATTTATGCAGTGTGGTTCGTCTAGCCGGCAGCACAGGGAGCCTTCTCCCCCTCCTGTTGATTTTGATAGAAGGAGATTTATCTCAGCAGATGCTGTTGAACGATACATGGTTCTCATCACCAGACTGCTCATTCTTGAGCGCGATTTTGCATTTTCTCATTCCATACACTCAGAGTTAGAGGGGCTTATAAACCACCTCCACTGGAGTGAGTTTGCCCAGCATCCAGGGTCATCTGTTGTACTCCCTTTAGTTCACGAATTTTACGCCAATGCAGCTTTTGTCGGTGAAGGGGCAACCTCGATTAGAGTTAGAGGTCGTGTGGTCTCATTCTCTCCTTCTGCTATTCGTGTTACTCTGGGACTTCCTTAACCACCAGAGATCTGTGAATTTACTGAGTTCTGTCGTTGGGAGCTGGTGGAGGGTATTGATGTAGCTGTGGTCACCGCTCGGATATGTACGGCTGAGTCTCAACCTATGGTTTGGACTATGAGTGTCCAAACTAACAGGCCTAGGTACTTTTCACGCACTTATTTGACTCCAGAAGCCCGAGCATGGTACCATTTTATTAGCTCACGCATTCTGCCATCTGCTAACCTCTCTGAGGTTACACGAGACTGAGCTATAATGATTTATTCTATTCTGGAGCATCAGTCTATTGATGTGGCTGAGCTTATTTTTCATCAGATTTGGAGGTTAGCTCGGGAATATAGGAGCTTTTTCTTCCTCTTTCTCATCCATTCTTTATGCAGTCGACATCAGGTCCGCTAGGGACCCCATGAGGAGCTAGCAGATGTTCGACGGCCCCTCAATGATACTTTCATTGAGAGAGTGGGGGCGACTCCAGCTGTAGCACCAGCACGACAGCGACAGGCTCGTGGAGAGCCTCGAACAGCAGCAGCACCAGAGGCAGCAGTTCTTAGGCCCCAGGCTGCACCTACAAATGACACTGATTAGCGTGCCAAGATGGAGGACATGTTAGTGTACCAGATGCAGACTCAGTGTTGGATGACGGAGCATCTTAGACTGCCAATGACTGATTATCCAGTTCCTGCCTTCCTACCCACATCTATTGCTACTCCCTCCCAGGCTGGACCTTTTAGAGCGCCTACTACAGAGGTCCCCGATAGTGATGATGATGAGGACGAGGACGGTGATGGTTTTGATGCCGAGGGCCTAGATAGTGACGATCCATCTTTTTAACCATGGTATTCCGGGCACTATTCTTTCTTTCATCGTATTTTTTTTAGATATATCTATGTATGTTTCTTTTGTACAGTGAGGACACTGTTTCCCTCAGGTTTGGGGGGTGTCTTTAACTTTATGTTTTATCTCTGATATGCAATAGTATTATATTTTCAGACTATTATGTTTATATGCATATGTTTCGGTATTATGAGTATCTTAGTTTTATATTTCTTTTTTAAGTGTATGTATGTGTTTTAGTTTTTTGGCTTAAATAATAATTATAGGACCAGTTATCTTGAAAATTTGATGAAAAATCCATTCAAGATACAATTGTCATTCCCTTTCACATTGTGTGTTGTAATGTTTAAAAACTAGTGTGAATGATTGTCCAATGATAGATATGGATGCAAATGACCTTCATTTTTCTGTAAATCCATATATAGTCTTTGCCGCATGCTGAAGCATTCTAGTTTCTTTTTATGCATAGTGAGTTTCCCAATTGCATGCTTTTTGAACTTTGGAAAAAATAAGAATGTTTGCCTAGAGAAAGTTTACGGATGATACATACGAAAAATTCAATTATCCTAGAAATTGTTTGGCAACTTTCTTGAGGTGAAATCCTAGGTTGTGCATGATTGAGGAAATGATTAGGGCATTGTTTGGACCGATTGAGCCTTAAAAAACTTACCCTGATATGAAGATATCCTTAGGTCCCCTTTTGAAGCCTTATACTGTTTGACCTTATTTATTTTTCACCACCATTGTGATCGTTAACCTGTTAATCATTCTAATGCATGTGAAAACATTACATTTTCTTTCTACCTTCTTTGTTTGTTGAGTGCATGATATATGTTATTTCTTGAAGTGAGTCTTATGATTAGGGGTATGAATATTCAATACAAAATAAGCCTGAAGGAACGAGATGCAGTTAAAGAAAAATTATTGCTTTGCAAAAGAAAAGAATAGAAAAAGAAAAGAAATGAATGAAAAATGAATGAAAATCAAAAGAAAAGAAAAGCAAAGCATAAGTAAACTAAAGTTCGAAAAGCATCAAAAATGGTTCTGGCGAGTTTTCTATATTCACCTGCTAATGTCATTATAGGCTCATGAATTGGAATATCCTATTTATGTTTCTCAATGTTTATGTTTAATCCTATCCTTTTATTCTGTTACCCATTACCTTTGGCCTGACTTTATAAGCTAATAAAGACCTTTTGGATCCTCAATATTGCGTGATTTATATTAGTGGAGAGAGAGTTGTATTACAATCTTGTGGATTTTGTGAATTATGTTCATGTATGTGTTCATAACCTCATCTGGGTGAATATGAATTAAATGGAAGAGGTTTTCCTTGCATGATTTTGGGAAGAATATCTTGTATGAAAGGAAGCTATGAATGCTAGCAAGATGAAGATTGTGTATGTGTGAAACTGATTGTGCGGTACATGTATTCTTTGAGGTTTATGCAATCATCATACACTAGCCTGAGTTAGGTGAAAGTGGAATGTTAAAAATGGTTGAAGTAAGTTGATAATGTTAATCTTTGTGAATGTACTTTGTTTTGCTCGAGGACTAGCAAAAATCTAGGTTTGGGGTTGTGATAACTTCACAGAGTGTAGTTATTTGTACCTTATATCTATGCTTCATGGCATGATTAGTCCTTGTTTGTAAGCATGAATGGAAGATTTTAGCATCATTTATATCTGATTTCATTTTGATATCTTCCATTGTGATCATGAGCAAATACTTTCAAAACTTTGATAAATTTAGTACATTTGCATGAGTTATTAAATTGATAATTTCTCTTATATAGGCAGGTCTCAAATTAAGCAAAAAAATGAAGAATTTGAAGTAGCTTTGGACCAGGAAGCCTAAGAGGAAGCCAAATATGAAGATCAGCACTCAACGTTGCGACGTGAGCATGATAACGTTGCGGCACTACCCTGCTTCAGTACAAAAAACTCGAGGCTGAAGCGCCACAACATTGAAGAATGGACGCCTCAGGCGCCTGTGACCTAATTACACGCGCACCGCGGCGTGATGTGTTGGACGCCACGATGTTGCCCTATTTTATTCAGCCTATAAATATGTTTGTACCCATTTTTTACGGGAGTTTATCATCTTTTTGGAGAGCAGCTGCTGGTTTAAGGTTTTTAGACCTAGAGAAAGCAGAAAAGGCTAAGGTTGGAGACCATCCTTCATATGGAGGGTGAATCAAACTTAGAGGATGAAATCTAATGAGCTTCCTTCCTTTCCTTTCTTCTTTTCTCTCTTTAATGCTTCTTGAACATGATTTATATGTTTATATTTTCATGTATCATGGCTAGCTAGGCTGTATATAAGTTTTTCTTTGTAGTCTCCTATGGATATTGATGATTTTGTAATCTTTTGAGTATATATTAAAGTTTAGTTATTTTCAATCATATGAATCTTAATGCTTTTGAGGGTTTGATGAACTTTTGATTAATTTGATGAAATCTAATAAACCTAGACATAGGAATTTGGATTTTAGATCATATGTATGATTGATGCATGTTCTATTTCATCCAATTAGTTTGGCTGAGATGATTCGTTAATAGGATAGACATATACCTATTGGCCATGCATAATGTGTGATTGAGAATAGATCATTCATGATTGAAGTTTGCACTGGTTTTCAAGGAAACTTAGTGAATTGGGTAAATGAAACTATGGTTAATTGACCTAGACATAGACTTTTAACTAAATCAGATTCTCAAGCTAACTTAACAATTCATTGATGTTGCTTGTAAAGATTGCATGTTATGAGTTGAAGTAGGAGATGAAAAAAGAATTCCTTATATCTCTATTTATCTATTTATCTTAGATTTATTGTTTTCAGTATTTATATTTCTTTAAACATTCCTTTATAAATTTAATGCCTTTGGATAGTATTAATTAGACTATTGGTTAATACTTGGCTTTTAAAAGAAATACCTATTCCTCGTGGGAACGATATCCGACTCTTAGCTATAATACAAGAGCGACCCGTACACTTGCGGTAAGCAAAAGAGCGATCAGACCATCTTCCTCCTTTGCGCCTTCAAACTCGTTTGCAGACATATCCTAAGGTCAGTGACTCAGTAATACAAATTTGAAATGAAATTAGGGTTCCAGTTTTCCCATTTTTGATGTTTATTTAAATTATTGTTGCTTTTCTTGTTCGTGAAAGATAATAAACAGTGTTGTTCTCTTCCACCTCTTATTTTCGCCATTTTTGGCAATCTGAACTGCAAAACCACCTCAATCCGAAACACAATCGATCCATAATCTCAAGGTAATCAACTGAACATCGATTCCCCCCTCTCTCTCTCTGCCTTTTCTAATATTGATTGACTGATGGAATCAATTATTGGAATAAACCGATTTCACTTCATCTATGATTCGTTATTGCTTGATCTTTGGGCTATTTGATTTTTGTTCTCTCTCTGTTTCTCTTAATTTTTAGAATGATTTTGATTTGTTGGGTTGATACATGGATTCTCTTATGCTTCTTCTTTCATTTGAAATTCTCTGCTTTATGGCTTGAAATAGTGTCTGTCTGTTAGGGTGCTTTTGGTTCAAGTGAAAATTTAAAAGAAAAGAACAAATTTTCATTAAAAACATGTTTGGTTTGTGGGTAAAAAATAAAGAGAAAATTTTATAGGAGTAATGTTTTCCCTTAATTTTGGAGCTCTCTCCATCAGAGTTCTTTGATCTTGCCTTGATAACTCTTGCTATTCTGCTTACCTCAGGTGCTTCCATTTCATCCTTGAGTGTCTTGATTTTGACGTGTCATTTTCTATGAAATTGATGGTTTCTAGAGCTAAAATGCTCCCTAAGATGTCTAAGATGCTTGTCTATGTGAGGATTTACATTTTTTATTACTTTGCTTGCATGTGCGTGTTTTTTCTCTTTTGTTTGTTAACTATTGAATGCAATTTGTTTAGCTATTGAATTTTGGTTTAAATTAGTCAACTAGGTGTTCAATTGATAATTGTGTATGCTATGGTTTTATAATTTATATGAATCAGTAGTGAATAGGTTCAATTCAGTTTAAAATAATCCTAAGTTAAGTCTCTGGTAGGAAGTGATAAACTTAGCATAGCACAAGTAATGGTAATGTCGATTTTAGCAAATGTTATAAAAGATAGGGTCAAAAGGAGCTGGGCTATCAAAAATTTAAGCATTAGATTCATTGTTCTTAAAGAGCTTCTCAGGATCTAACTTGAAACTATGTTTCACATCATGGTAGACAAATATTCTTCTAAGTAAAGCTCCCATAATATAGTTTCCTCTAGAGAAGGAAAAAACTCAAACTATAGTAAAGACTCTCATATTTTTTTCAAAGGCTGAGACACCAAGCTATGGTCCTAATTCAGTTTCTTCAATGTCACGATAACTTGAAACTTGCTTTCTCTAGATTGTTTTCTATCACTATGATTTTGTCATACTTAACTTTCTATTTTCTTATAGCCAAGTCTCAGATATGCAGATCCTAAATATAGTAACATTAGATTTTTACATATAAGAGCTTAGGAATAGTGAAGTTGAGATTAGATTAAAGTATGGAAGGAGATAAGAAATAATAGCTCAGAAAAATGCATATATATCAGATGCCGATAAAATCTACTCAGAAGAACCATTGGTTGGTCCATAAAGGTCTATTCCTAATTCAAACAACAAAATTGCAAGCGCACCATCACTTTTGCATCTATATTTGACATACCATACTCAAAAGAGTAATGCACAGTTGCACACCAACATTTGATGCCATTTATGATTTGTTAACTGTTTCCAAGCGCAAGGGCCAACCTCTTCTAAGGTGCACTATAAAAACCCAAGAACAGGTGCTTGTCTTATCACCACAAATCCTCTTACCCTTTTGTTAATCATTCTTGGCTGCTCTCCATTTTTTCCTACTGATTGACTTCAGCCATATACTCAAATGGCCTCCTCCTACTTGTTTCTCTTTTCTTTCTTCATTGCTTTGTCAAAGGGATTCATGGGGTGCCCTTGCCCATAGTAATAATCGCTTATGGTGAGTTCGTAGAAGTAAGTCACCTTGCGCTTCTTTGCGTCTGGACCCAAAGGTAGCGAAGCACTAACCTCTTCTTTAGTCTCCTCCTCCATACCCATAACTCTATCTCTGAGATCCAATATCCCAAACCCTTCTCGTTCTCTTTCTATGTGTGTTATTTCTCTAGGAACTACTGCTCAAGTGTTTATATGGCTAGATTTCGGAGTTGTAATGCTAAGTCACATAGAAATAAGAGAACAAAATCAAATAAAATCAGAGAATAAATCAAATAAAAAGCAATCTAAGATACCAAAAATTAGTGTCAAGCAAGCACTTAGTTGCAGGTGGCCTCTTGCTTGGGGTGAGGCCGTGAGGGGCAGCAACTCGTTGTGAGCAACTATTGATTCAAATTTTCTTTCTATTTGTATTTGCTTTTAATTATGGACACACCAATTCAAATAACTCCTCTTGATTCAGCAATATCAGAATTAGTTTTGATTCTCCTAGGTTGCAATACAGGAAGTTTAATAAGTCCACCCAATATTTATGGTAATGGAATCCTTTTTGTCCTATTCTGTCTACAATTACATAAAATTGTAGGAGTCTATGGTGTTTTTTCTACCATAGCCTTATTAGATGTCTCGTCTTAAGTACTTACATATTTATATGTTGCATGGTTAAAATTAATGCTTTATTTTTTTTTTTTTACAATTTGAGCGAAGCCTTAGTTTCCCATTTGAGATTTCAATATTAGTGAGCACGTGTACTTTTTAAAGGTATTGCTCATTATATTGAATCTTGAATTATCCAAGTTGGACAGTATGGGAAAAAACTTTTTCTTCACTTAGTTAATGGTTATTCCTTAAATCTCATATTTTATACTTGATGAAATTTTGTTCTATTACATTTCCTTTTATTTTCTAAGTGCATACTTGATCGTGGTCACTATGTTCGAGCCGTGCACTTGGAGACCAAAGGGAAATGCTGCTGAAATTTCATCAAGTATAAGATGTGTGTTTTTGTGAATTCTATCAATCAAGTGTTAAAAAAGTGTCTTTTTGAATGAGATAGGGTCATACCATGTTAAAAGAGAGGTGAAGATTTTGAAAAGGATTGTATTAATGTGCTAAACCAATGATGTGTGTGAAATAACATCATGTCTTGTTCTTGTTTTGCATGTATTCTTAGGCATTTTAGACATTTTAGTTTCCCTTTTTATTTGTTTTTTCCTTAGTTCGGATAACTGCGGTGTTTGTGGTGTTATTGTGTAGGATTGGTGCTAAATTAGCCTTGGAATGGATGGAAGCTTGCATGATTAAAGTTGGAGCTTTATGGATAGCAAAATGGTGCAAAAAAAGACTTCCAGAGAGTTCCACAACCTGGCCATGGAACCAACCACGGCCGTGGAACTCAACAGCATGCAAAATTAGCCTGTGGCAGAGAGAACCACGGCCTGGCCGTGGAATGATCCACAGCCCCATGGAATTCTGGCAGAGAGAACCACGGCCTGGCCGTGGAATGATCCACGGCCCCATGGAATTCTGACAGCAAGTTCCACGGCCGTGGTTCGCAGCGCGCAGCAGAATTTTAGTTTTTATTTTTATTTCTTTTGGGGCCTTTTAGCCAATGAAAACCCTAGGCTATAAATAGATGTTCTGAATAGAATGAGGGGGTTCTAGTTTGGTTCAAAAGGAGGCACAAAGGAGGCTTGGGTTCTTCATCTTTCTCCCTTCTTCTTCCATTGTTACAGGTTTGGGATGTTTTTAAGTTTGATTTCTTGTCTCTTCTTCTCTATGTCTGAGTAGTTTCTTTTGTTTCTAAGATTGGGCAAATGCCCTTTGATACATTGATAATGATTAATTGACGTTGTTTCCCCTTTTATTAATCTTGAATGTTCTTTGATTTAATTCTTATTACTCTTATTCATGTGAATTTGCTGGCTACTTATTTGCATCTCATAGGCATTTAGGGATGCACTAAGAGGTGAACCTAAGTGTTGGAACCATAAGAATTGAACTTAAGGTCTAAATCACGAGAGTAGTTTTAGCCTTTCGAGGATTCAATGAATTACCACAAAGTGTGATGGGTTCAATTTAAATTTAATTACCACGAGAGTAGGAATTGGTTTAATTGGGCACGGATCTTGTATCTTGAGAAAGAACATTAACTAATTTAGGGTAATTCACCTTCAATTGAATTTCAGATTTAATAAAAGGGTTGTCAATTAGGATTTATCTTGTATCATTGTGGTATCCCAATCTTGGAAGCTTTCTTGAATTTGAAAATCCCTTTCTTGATAATTCGCTATTTTTGTTCTGAATTCTGTTTTCTTGATTTTATTTAATTGTTTTGTTACTACGTTCTTCTTAATCAACAATCATATTCCCTTTTGTTTAACTTAATTGAATTAATTAATTAATTAATTGGTATTCATAGACACAGTCCCTGTGGATTCGATCTTTTTATTATTTGACGATGAAACCGTACACTTGCGAATTTCACGGATCAAGTTTTTGGCGCCGTTGCCGGGGACTGTGTTTTTCTTGAATATCATTTTAATTTTTTATTTAATTATTTTAAACCTTTTTATTTTTACCATATTATTACGTTCTTGTTTTCTCTTTGACTCTCTGCAGGTAATTTCTCTTGTTTATGCAAAGTACTAGACATTCTGGGATTCTCATTGAAGCAGATCCTGAAATTGAAAGGACTTTACGTAGAAGGAGAAGACAACAAAGGCACAGAGTAAGAGAAATATCTGAACCAACACTTGTCATGGCAGCAACTGAAGATAATAAACCTTTAAAAGAGTATGCAGCCCCTAATGCTCAGGGTTTGCGATCTGGAATTGCTCGGCCAGACATTGAAGCCAGGCACTTCACCATACCTCCTGCCCTACTTTCTATGATAAGGCAGAACCAGTTTGGAGGATTGCCGTCAGAGGATCCTAATGATCATGTGGATATGTTCTTGGAGTTCTATGAGACCCTCAAGATCGAAGGCGTCTCTGTTGATGCTATTCGTCTCCGCTTGTTTCCTCTATCGTTGAGAGATCGAGCTAGAGCTTGGTTGAAGTCCGTTCCGGCTGAGACGATAACTACTTAGGACCAATTGGAGCAAGCCTTTTTGGACAAATTCTTTCCACCTTCCAATACTGCTCATCTAAGGACCCAAATCACAAGCTTTGTTTAGAAAGATGGCGAGTCATTGTCAGAAGCTTGGGATAGATATAAGGCTTTGTTGGAAGCCTGCCCACACCACGGGTTAGAAAAGTGGTTGATCGTCCACACCTTCTACAATGGATTAGAATATTCTTCGAAGGTTTCTCTTGACTCCGCAGCTGGTGGAGCTCTGATGAATAGAAGGCTCACAGAGGCTTATGAGATAATTGAGAGTGTAGCTTCAAATCATCACCAATGGACCAATGAAAGAGGACATAACCTGAGAAAACTCTCGAGAGGTAAGTTTGAGGTAGATGGTGTTGATTTAATTATGTCAAAGTTTGATTCTTTGAATAAACGTTTTGACATGCTTGAGAAAGCTCTTGTTAATGCCATAGGTGCCTCTAACAATTTTTGTGAGATTTGTGGAGCACAGGGACATATTGGTGCTAAATGCCAAGTTGGAATGGAATCCTCACATGGTGCACCAGTGGAGTAAGTAGAATCATGCCACAATTTCCATGACTTCAACCAAAAGGTGAGGAATGATCCGTATTCTCAAACTTACAACCCTGGTTGGAGGTCACATCCTAACTTCTCTTACCAGAATAATCAGTACCAAGCTGGGCAAGGTAATGCTAAACCATCTTCTAGAGTTCCACAGGTATAGAAATCTAGACTTGAGTCTCTTCTTGAGAATTTTGTTGAGAGCCAGTCTAAGCAGAATGAGGAGTTTCGGCACCATGGGCAAGTTGTGACTGAGGCAATTAAAGAGTTGTCAGCTAAGGTTGATAATTTAGCCATTCATAATAAGATGTGGGAAACCCAGATTGCCCAACAAGCAAGCACTTCTCTTAGGCAGCAAGGTAAGTTTCCTGGTCAACTTGAAGTCAACCCAAGCAATGAACATTGTAAGGCTGTTAGTTTGAGGAGTGGAAAGAGGTTAGAGGATTCCAAGGGTAAAGGAAAGTGTGACAAAGATGAGGGGAATGAGGAAAAAGATACTAAGACACAACCCTTAGAGGAGGAGGAAACTAGTGAGAAAGTGTCTAAGTATGTACCCCCTGAACCTTACCAACCCCCAGTGCCTTTTCCTCAAAGATTGGCTAAGGCCAAGTTAGATAGGCAGTTTGGGAAGTTCCTAGAGGTCCTAAAGAAATTGTACATTAATGTACCCTTCACTGAGGCGTTGAAACAAATGCCTACCTATGCTAAGTTTCTTAAGGATATTTTGTCAAATAAGAGAAAGCTCGAGGAATATGAGATAGTAGCTTTAACTGAGGAGTGTAGTGCTTTAATTCAAAATAAATTGCCTCCTAAGCTAAAAGATCCAGGTAGCTTCTCTATTCCTTGTTTGATTGCTAACACGAATTTTGATAAAGCTCTGTGTGACTTGGGGGCTAGTGTTAGTCTTATGCCCCTTTCTGTGTGTAAGAAGTTGGAAGTGGATGAGTTAAAACCCACAACTATCTCCCTTCAATTGGCGGATCGGTCTGTCAAGTACCCCATAGGCATCTTGGAGGATGTTCCTATTAAGGTTGGTAAGTTTTATATGCCGGTGGATTTTGTTGTGCTTGACATGGAAGCTGATGCTACAATGCCGATCATACTTGGGCGTCCATTCCTTGCCACTAGAAGGGCTATCATTGATGTCCATGAAGGAAAATTGACTTTGCGATTGAATGATGAGGAAGTAGTTTTTGATGTTTTTAAATATGAAAATAATTCTAATTCCTTAAATTCATGTAATCGCATAGATGCTACTAATGTTGTGGATAGTGTTGTGCTTTCAGGTGTGCAGGAATCAGTGACTGATGTTATGCTAGAAAAGACCTTGCCCAGGGGTACTACAAAATTTGAGGAGTCTAAGCCCTACAAGAAAGGACCTAAGAAGCAAAATGACAAGTGTGTAGAGAAGCGTGGATTTAAACCCAGGGATAAAGTTCTTGTTAATAACTCGCTTCTACGTTTTTGTCCTGATAAGTTATGGTCGAAATGGTCAGGACCATATGAGATTGTTCGAGTTTTATACTACGGTGTGCTTGAGCTGCAGAAAGAAGGTCATAAGCCTTTCATGATAAATAACCAGAGAGTGAAACACTTTGAAGGAGTGGGGACTGAGTACTACTCCATTGACATCACCTGAGCATAAAAACCAGACCAAAGTCAAGCTAATGACTTTAAACAAGCGCTTCTTGGGAGGCAACCCAAGTTTCTTTATTTTTTTTTCTTTTCTTTAAATTTCTTCTTTTTCTTTTGATTTTGTGTGTTAGATTTTTGGTTTGATGTTTGTCCCATGGATTTTTTCTAGGTTTGACCCTTTTTGAATTTAAATTTAGAAGAAGAGTGAAGTCAAAAAGTTCCACACCAAGCCCATGGAAAATTCCATGGCCATGGATTGAACACTAGAAGATTTCCCACCACCGCAGTGAGTTCTTTTCTTTTCTCCCTTCTTTTGTTATAGATTTTTACATTGGGGACAATGTAAGTTCTAAGCTTGAGGGGTATTAACATTTTCATTTTCCTATTTTCATTTTAGATCATTAAAGTCTCATGCATTCTCATGCCTTGTTTTGCATTGCATTTTCTTATTCATCATATCTCTTGGGTTTTTGATTGAAGTTGTGCCCCTTTCTTTTGAGGATTTTAAGATGGTATTGATTTGGAACCCAATTGTTGATTCTTGTGATAGGCTACAGGCATTGTTTTAATTTGATAGTAGAGGTGATCTTTTGATAGTTGATAATTAGCATAATGTTCTCTGAATTTGTGCTTCTTATTGAATTTTTAAACCTCTAAATGTGAGTTTTGAGCCTATTTGGGACTTATGCACTGTATGATTTTTGTTCCCATTCTTTGTGTTGAGTGATATTCCTCATTGATCTTGTGCTCTAGAACTTGATTTGAAACCATTTTAAGGCGAAATTTTTGGTTGCATGCTTGAATATGATTAAGCATCTTAGGTATTTTTCTGGCTTCTGAATTTGTTACATTTTCATCCACTAGTTGCCCAATTTGAGCTTATTGCATATTTAATTTTCTTGATGCCTATGATGATATATTATTGGTAATCATTTAGAGTATTAAATGGAGTAAAGTGGGCTTGAAAGTTGTTTGAAAATTGTGTTGGGAATTATATGTATTTGAGCTTCCTCTTTCTCAAATGAAAAAAAAAAGAGAAAAAGAAAATAAAAGAAACATCATGAGTTAAAAGCTTGAAAAAGAGGAGAAAGAGGAGAAGGAAAAGTAAGGAAGAAAATTCTTTGAAATGTGGAGTTATGTTTTAGATTGAAAAAATATCTTTGCTCCATTGATGTTCTATTGGATTTCTTGTGCTTATTGAAAAAAAAATTGATGAGCCATTTGTGTATACCTTCCTTTCTCTACCTTACCTAACATCATTCTCATGGCCCCATTACAACCCTTGAAAGACCTTTTGATTCTTGCATGCATGCTGATTATTAATGGAAATTTGGTTTCTTATCAAGCATATAGAAGTGCATTTTCTTTGAAGGATTTTGAGCGTATGGTTTTCACCCTTAAACACTTTGAGTGTGGTTAATGGAGTGAACTTAATTCAATCAGTGAGGATGCATGATTTCTGAGAACTTAGCCTCTAATTGGACTTGATTTTGATTACCTCTCAGATTCTTTGTTTGCCTTAGCCTATTGCTTGGATATTGTTTTCTCGGGTTCCTTATTCTTTATTGTCTTTTCATCCCACTTCTTGGTTTGGCATTAATTATTGCTTGGGGACAAGCAAAGTCTTAAGCTTGGGGGGATTTGATGTGTGTGAAATAACATCATGTTTTGTTCTTGTTTTGCATGTATTCTTAGGCATTTTTAGACATTTTAGTTTTCCTTTTTGTTTGTTTTTTCCTTAGTTCGGATAACTGCGGTGTTTGTGGTGTTATTGTGTAGGATTGGTGCTAAATTGGCCTTAGAATGGATGGAAGCTTGCATGATTGAAGTTGAAGCTTTATGGATAGCAAAAAGGTTCAAAAAAAGACTTCCAGAGAGTTCCACGGCCTGGCCGTGGAACCAACTACGGCCGTAGAACTCAACAGCATGCAAAATTAGCCTGTGGTAGAGAGAACCACGGCCTGGCCGTGGAATGATCCACGGCCCCATGGAATTCTGGCAGAGAGAACCACGGCCTGGCCGTGAAATGATCCACGACCCCATGGAATTCTGACAGCAAGTTCCACGGCCTGGCCGTGGAATGAACCACGGCCGTGGTTCACAGCGCGCAGCAGAATTTTAGTTTTTATTTTTATTTCTTTTGGGGCCTTTTAGCCAATGAAAACCCTAGGCTATAAATAGATGTTCTGAATAGAATGAGGGGGTTCTAGTTTGGTTCAAAAGGAGGCACAAAGGAGGCTTGGGTTCTTCATCTTTCTCCCTTCTTCTTCCATTGTTACGGGTTTGGGATGTTTTTAAGTTTGATTTCTTGTCTCTTCTTCTCTATGTCTGAGTAGTTTCTTTTGTTTCTAGGATTGGGCAATGCCCTTTGATACATTGATAATGATTAATTGACGTTGTTTCCCCTTTTATTGATCTTGAATGTTCTTTGATTTAATTCTTATTACTCTTATTCATGTGAATTTGCTGGCCACTTATTTGTATCTCATAGGCATTTAGGGACGCACTAAGAGGTGAACCTAAGTGTTGGAACCATAAGAATTGAACTTAAGGTCTAAATCACGAGAGTAGTTTTAGCCTTTCGAGGATTCAATGAATTACCACAAAGCGTAATGGGTTCAATTTAAATTCAATTACCACGAGAGTAGGAATTGGTTTAATTAGGCACGGATCTTGTATCTTGAGAAAGAACATTAACTAATTTAGGGTAATTCACCTTCAATTGAATTTCAGATTTAATAGAAGGGTTGTCAATTAGGATTTATCTTGTATCATTGTGGTATCCCAATCTTGGAAGCTTTCTTGAATTTGAAAATCCCTTTCTTGATAATTCGCTATTTTTGTTCTGAATTCTATTTTCTTGATTTTATTTAATTGTTTTGTTACTACGTTCTTCTTAATCAACAATCATATTCCCTTTTGTTTAACTTAATTGAATTAATTAATTAATTAATTGGTATTCATAGACACAGTCCCTGTGGATTCGATCTTTTTATTACTTGACGACGAAACCATACACTTGCGGATTTCACGCATCAACCAATTTCAGTAATCATGAGACCTGATCGAAGTTAGATGTTACAAAGAAATAATGCTATTGGCTATGTAAGTGAAGAATTCAAGGATAGAGTTAATTATTTTATTAAGGTTACTCAAGGAGACCCAAAAATTACTGATACATTAAATCGCATCATTTGTCCATGTGCTAGATGTAAGAATTGTGTTTGGAGGGAGTTATTTGGGGTAGAACAACATCTGTATAAGTACGGATTTATGGATGGTCATGTAAATTAGACCATTCATAGTGAGGACAAATAGGGGGCTAGCGGCTCAACATCTATTGTCCATGATGATGAAGTGGAGCCTAGGAATCCATACGTGGATATGGTTATGGATGCCGCAGATGATAGATTAAATCCAGAAGCTCAAGATTTAGAAGAGGATCTAAATCTGTCAAATTCAAAGTTTTATGACTTACTATGAGACACTGACGAACCTTTATGGGATGGTTGCCATAAACACACGAAATTGTCAGCTGTAACTCAACTATTGAACTTGACGTCAGAGTTTAACATGAGTGGGAGTTATTGTGATAGAATGATTGTCATAATTAAGAGCATGCTTCCAGAGCCTAAAAGGTTACCCGAAAATTTTACAAATCGAAGAGAATGATTTGTGAGTTGGGATTAGGATATGAGAATATAGATTCATGTCCTAATCAGTGCATGTTGTATTACAAAAAATACAGTGACAAGAGTTTGTACTCAGTTTGCTTAGTATGTGGATACCCATGATTCAAACCGAAGGCGAGACATTCATCGAATGAGAAGGATCTACCGCACTCAGTGTTGCGATATTTTTCCATTATTCCTAGACTCCAACGTCTGTTTATGTCTAGAAATACTGCACAATATATAAGTTGGCATGCGGATGAAGTGGGTCAAGATGAATCAGTGATCATGCATCCAACTGATGCTGAGGCTTGGAAACGATTTGACACTACCCATTCAACATTTGTGCTAAAAGCTCGAAATGTTAGATTTGGCCTTTGTACAGATGATTTTAATCCATTTAGTGACTCAACCACACCATATTCATGTTGGCCTATTTTTGTCACACTGTACAATCTACCCCCAAGTATGTGTATAAGAAAGGAATATATAGTCCTCACTCTCGTGA
Organism: Ormosia semicastrata; assembly: GCA_029884595.1. NCBI lineage: Eukaryota > Viridiplantae > Streptophyta > Magnoliopsida > Fabales > Fabaceae > Ormosia > Ormosia semicastrata. The sequence continues at coordinate 25,118,507 of JAQQTO010000063.1, forward strand.
TTCCTGGACCAAAGTCACTAGGTAAAAGTTTAGATGTCTATCTTAGACCACTAATTGACAATCGAAAGAAATTGTGGGACGATGGGGTGCACACTTATAATGCCTGGAAGAAGAAAAATTTCAATATGAAAGTGGCTTTGTTGTGGACAATAAGTAACTTTTCAGCCTATGAAATGTTGTCTGGGTGGAGCACTCATGGAAACCTTTCTAGTCCGCTTTATGTGAATCACAGTAAGTCATTTGTATTGAAGCATGGTAGGAAATGTTGCTGGTTTGATTACCATCGCCAATTTCTACCTTTGAATCATCCATTTCGCCGTGATCGAAACTCTTTCAAGAAATCAACAATGGAAAAATCTAATCCACTGCAACGGCTGAGTAGGATAGATGTCTTGAATAGAGTGACTCAACTTAAGGAAGTCATTTTTGGCTTGAATTCAGGTAAGCAAAAATAAGATGGCTTTGGTATACACCACTACTAGATGAAGAAGAGCATATTCTGGGAATTGTCTTATTAGTCCACTAATCTAATATGACATAATTTAGATGTTATATATGTCGAAAAGAACGTGTCTGACAATATCTTCAATACTGTCATGGACATAAAGGGCTAGACAAAAGACAATGTAAATATAAGAAAAGATTTGAAGATAATTTACAAACGTCCCACCTTGGAGCTAATAGTGGCGAATGGCAAGTATAAAAAATCGAAGGCGACATATGTCTTGGATGCCAATCAAAGGAGGATGGTGTGTGAGTGGTTAAAATAGTTGAAATTTCCTGATGAGTATGTGTCGAATATCGTACGTTGTATCAATGTAGATGGCAGGAAGATATATGGAATGAAAAGTCACGATTGTCATGTTTTTATGCAAAGGTTAATTCCTCTGGCATTTCGTGATATCTTGCCAAAACCTATATGGGGACCATTAACAAAACTCAGCTTGGTCTTTAAAGAAGTTTGTGCAACTGAAATTCGTGCTTCCATTATGGAGAATGCAGAGCTTTCCATTATTGAAACAATTTACAAGTTAGAGAAGATTTTCCCTCCAACATTCTTTGACGTGATGGAACATATAGTTGTGCATCTCCCCTATGAAGCTAAGGTTGGAGGACTAGTGCATTATAGGTGGATGTACCCCTTTGAGAGGCGTATGCTGTACTTGAAAAGGAAGGTCCGAAATAAGGCAAGGGTTAAAAGATCTATTTGTGAAGCATATATTTTAGAAGAAATTTCCAATTTTGCTTCCATGTATTTTGATCCCCACCTACAAACCATGGGCACTCAAGTTTCCTCAGAATGACAATGATGGGGAAGATATAATTGATAAGCGGTTGCCTGTTTTTAAACATCCATGTCATCCTATTGAGAGAGGTTAGAATAGATTCTTGATGGATGTGAAACTTCAGATTGCTGAGACATATATGCTTGTAAATTGTGGAGAAGTAGAACCTTATCTCCAGTAAGTCTACTCCCTAACTAATGAATTTGTTAAATTTTAACTATGTTATGCTAAATATTAATTATTGTATTGATTAGACAATTTGAGGATTCGTTAAGGGAAACATATCACAATATCACTGATGATCAAATATTGGAAGCTCGAGATACGGATTTCAATAGGTGGCTTAAACATCTAGTAAGTCCTTTAATCCATAATCACATCTATTATATTAAATTCAATGTTCATTATGCTAAATGTTACAACTATCTACCATCTATGTAATGATATAGGTTAATATAGGTCAAGTTAAAGACCAAATGATACGAGAGATAAGTTATGGTCCATCCAAGTCTGTGACTTATTACTGTCACTTAATAGTTAATTGCTATAGATTTCATACTAAGGAGTACGGACGAAATAAAACTACCATGAATAGTGGAATATGTGTTAGAGGTAGTATATATGGTGAGAATGACTTTGACTTTTATGGCATCGTTGAAGAGATATTAGAATTGTCATATATAGGAAATCAGAACAGAGTATTTCTTTTACAATGTCATTGGTTTGACCCGATTGATAGAGTCAATGTTGATGAGAGATATGGGTTGGTTGACATCAAGCATAAATCAAGACTTCACTTAAATGAGCCATTCGTCTTAGCTGAACAAGCACAACAAGTGTACTATACAAGATACCCACAAAGTGGGAATAGAGCTAAAGGTGAATGGTGGGCAGTTTGCAAGGTCAGAACAAAACTCTTCATGGCTGAGACATTGAATGATGAAGGTGATGAATTGAATGAGCTAGCTGCTACTGATTATTACCAAGATGATGGATTCCTTGGAACACACAATATTGTCATAAATGATGAAGCAATTTCCTTGTTTGATGAATATGCCCAGATAAAAGAAATGAACATACATGATATACATAATCCAATAGACGTTCTGGTTGATGATGAGTTCATTGATGACAACGAAGATAATGAAATTAATGAATTCTCATATGAAGATGAGGAATCTTTTGCTCTAGACTCAAGTAGTTACAATTGAATATTGTTCAATAAATTTCGTTAACGGTATTTACACTAAAATATCATTATTATATTTTGAGATTTTTATTGACATATAGTTTCTTAACTCGTCATGTTTCATTATGTTTCCTTATGCAGATATTCATCATTGTAACTCAAGGTAGAGGTGTTGGACGTGGTCGTGGGAGAGGCCGTAAGGTAGAGGGGCCTTCTCCATCTTCCCATATTTCTCCACTACTGGAGCCTTCTCTGCACTCCCCAAGTATACTTGTAGGATAATCTTTTTAATTATTGTTAACTCTTGATTTATATAAATGTAATATATATGTATTTTTTTTATTTATCTATAATTATGTTAGGTACAACTTCAGCTACTGGCCCATTGACCAGTGCAGGCCTACCAGCATCTATCTCATTGACCACTGGAGGCGCATCAGCTTCTGTCCCACCCCTTACTGACCCAACCCTTTCTATGCCACCCCCTGCTGACCTACCAACTAGCACCCCGAATGTAGTGCCTTCAAGTGGAGAATCTCATATAGAAACTGCTAGCAGAGAACTTATATATGTGGCGCCTGTCCCTGAATCGTAAGTAATAGTGATTGTCATCTTTTATTACATTTATTTACTTTTAGATTACCAAAATTATCTTTTTGTTTGATACAGGAGGAGGTTTCTCCCACCAAGAGTGACCTATGACATTATGTATAATGTCATGACAAGGATGCTTGTTCCGGCTAGTACGTGGAGAGATTATCCTACTGACATGAAGGAAATACTATTTAAGGACTTAATTTATGGTAAGTAATTATGTTTATAGAATTATATATTATACGTTCATCGAAAAATAAATATACTTACATAACATTTGTGTAGTATAAGCATCGGTTCACATCTGATTCTGATCGCGGTATGACGAGAACTGTCTGGGAACGGACTTGCATGGACCGTTATCCAGACCATTTGAACAAAGCACGGTATAAGGCCTTTGATAAGGCAAATTCAAATAACTTGGCTGATGTTAAAGGTCATGGGCCTAGAGGAATGAGGATAGAATTGTGGGATGGCCTGGTCGACATTTGGCTAATAGATAAATGGATGACGAGGTCTGCAGCTGCCCAAAAGAACAGGCAGCCATGCCTGATGCCTTGAAGCATACAGGAGGGTCGATAAGCTTTGGTCAATATAAGAACAAGATGGTAATATAACTTCCTCATTTAAAGTTTTGATGATAATCTTTTTATTAATCTAGAATTTTCTGAGTTTTATTTTATTTTATTTATCTATTTATTTTTTAGAAGATATGGGTCTGCTTAGTTAAAACCATTAATTATTCACTAATTAGGGTAATAATTTATTTGTCTATCTTGAGTATGAAATAAAGGCATTGGTATTTTAGAGGGATTGCCTTACTTTTGATATATGTTTATTATATATTCTTCTATATGTGATTACAGGAGGCAGAGTTAAAGCATCCGGTTTCTTACAGAGATCTCTATGCCAAAGTTCATAAAAAGAAAGATGGAAGCTATGTTTCTGAGCACTCAAAGAACTTTATTGTAGGTGTCTTTAAAATTTTAAAGTCATTTATATTTGTTAAGTTATTGATTTTTTTGTTAATATTTTTCTTGTTTTGTTATTTTAGGAGTCATGTGACACTGTGATGTCATAAAAATATGGAGAAAACTCTTCCACTCATCCTATGGTTGACCTGAACGTCTGGTTGGATGCGGCAGGTCCCAACAAGAAGGGACGGGTGCATGGCATTAGTAACAGCTTGCATATTGGCATTAATAACACCATGCAAGCTTCATCCTTGGAGGTTGCGGGTCCTTCCCACTCTACACCTTTGACATAGGACATAACTGAAGTTGTAAATGCAGCAATAGCAACAGCGATGGCTTCCTTTATCCAAACTCAACTTGTCCCTGTGTTGGCGCCTATCCTATCTACGATCCAATCAGCAAATGTTGCTCCACAAGCACCATCGCAAGGTGCAACAGTTGGGGAAGGTCAAGAGGATGATGATGACGAAGACGAAGACGAAGCAAACTCAGACTAATTGCCTGTTCTTTTTATTCTTCTTGTTTTGTACGACATTTTATGAATTATTTATATAACTTATAACTTTGAATCATTAGTAGATTTATTTTGGATTATTTGTATAATAATTTTGTTGTTGTTGCTGGATTTCTGTCTTGATTGAGAGATTTATACAGGTATATTTTGGTAAGTCTATTATATAGGTAAATTGACAAAAAAAAATACTGATTTGCGAAGGATTAGAGATGGAATAGCAAGGAAATCATGTAAGTTATTAGCGAGAGATTAGCGATGGAATAGCGAGGGAAGTTAGAGATGGATTAGCGACAGAATAACAAGGGAATTTAGCGACGGGTTAGCAACCGAATAATGAGGGAATTTGGTTGAAATAGATCCACAACTTGTACGGATTTTTATTCGAAAGTGATGGAATAACGACAGAATTTTTCTTGCTGATTTGCGAAGGAATACAGGCGCCATTTGTATTAAATTTGCGACGGATTAACGAGAGATTTAGCGATGAATTAGCGAGGGAAATTCCAATGTTAGCAGCGGATTAGCGAGGGAATACGTTCCCTCGCTATTTAGCGATGAAAAAAAAGAGACGAACTTATCCCCCGCTAATCCGTCACTATTTCCTCGCAAAAATATTTTGAGAGGGATTAGTGATGGATTAGCGAAGGAAAATTCCCTCACTAATTTGCTGATTTCTTGTAGTGTTTAAATATTTTCACCATGTCACTCTACACTTTTGTACACATTCAATTTGCTTCTATCCTGTGCCAGTTGATTACATGGAATTAATTTTTGTTATATACCTTTACCTGGTAACTTTAATTTACACCTTATTCATATCTTTTGATATTACCCATGCACATGACTAATTGATTTGATATTAAATGGCTTTAAAGAATAGTAATTCCACCAAGAAGCATTTCTACCCACACGCATGAAGGCCATCCTATGGAACATGCTTCATTCAACTCATCCAATAAACATTAATGGACTTATCCTATTTAGGTTAGAGGCATAGGAATCATCACGACGTCAATTTGTAACATCTCTGCCATTCACTTAACTCGGCTTTTGCTGTCTTTCTCATTTTTCTTTTTAATTTCCACTTATTTATCTTTGTTAATCCGAATTCTCGCAATTTAAATATAATTCAGTATATTTCGTCATTTGCTACTTATTTGCATTGTTAATGCCTAATGGTCAATTGTGGTTCTCATTTGTTTGGTTCTGGTCCGACAATCCTTGGTGCAATATACTGCAATTCTTGGTTGCATTTCTAAGGGAAACCGTTTGTATTATTTATTATTATGATTATTTCTTGAATTTGATGTATTATTGAAATACAGCTCAACCATGGCCAACTCATGAGGAAGGCTCGCAGGGGATGCACAGGAAAGTAATTTATTTTATTAATGTTTTTAATCTACATTTCTTCCCTGTGCACACCAATTATTTTTCTACGGTTGTTAGCAAGTTGCTTATACTCCTTGCGCATTTACTAGGATAACTTCCCTCTAATTGTATGGCATTGACTACTCCTCTAATTGATGCTGATAGTCGGATTCATTGACTTTGTTTGTATTCTAACTCTGATCAATCCCTCTTAATATTAATTGTTGTTATGGGGCTAAACATATGGTATCATAGTTTTACGTTATAACTGAACTATAATAGTTTTACCATCATTTGTGTTGATCGTGTTCTCATGTTAAGCTAGTTTTACTTTGGTAAACTAGAGTTCTTACATGCATGATGAGAACTTACTAAAGTCAGGTGGTTTCTTCTTTGTGTACATGCCATGGTTTGTTCCGATTTCTTGCACACTAATTCTTGTTCTAGTTTGCTCCTCTATTGACACTAGCTCTCTGCCATATTTCATCACTCTTGGTTGAAATCTATTGAATAATGATCATTTTACCTCAAACAGTACCCACACTCCTTTTAACACCACATGAAAGTTGATTAATGAAGTATAAATTGTTGGTTATTGAGTATGCACAAATATGTAACCCTTCCAGTTGATCCCGTTAACCAACTTTTATACGTCATTAATTATTTTTTTATTTTTTATTAACCAACTTTTTACATACTCATTGACCATTTTCTATACGTCATTAATCATAAATTTGTATTTCATTAATTAATTTTATGTGGTGTGAAAGTGGTGAGGTTGAAAATAGGTAAGATTATCGGGGTTGAAATCTATTTGCTTTTGGAGAGCATTTGGTTATCTTGTAATACGGCCTGTTTAAACTTGCTCTTTATTAAGGAGTTACCTCTTTTCACGCACTCCACCATTTCCTTTTGACTATTGCTATTCGTTATTAATGCATATCGCTAGTGAAAATGCACTTGCATGTCACTGACACAACTTATCGGTATCGTTTTGTGAATTCAAATTAGCTTGTGTGGTAAACGGTTGATAACTTTCAAGCTCTAAGGCGAATGATTTCTTCTAAGTGGGATAAGCTCTTTTTATTTTCAGAGGAGTATCTTGCAATCTATTCCCCAAAAGAAATGAAAGAGCAACCTTTACTATCCAACAAGTCCATCAGTATAGCCAACTTGGCCTCGGTATAATACAAATTTTATTCACATTTTAAATTATTTCAATTGCATATTGTTAAAATCACTTACATTTCAGCAAAATGTCAACATGCCGAGTTTTCATCACGAGATCCTGCTCCCCACAACCTAACGGGACAAGATGTTGCATATTTAGGCGAAGAGGTGTTTAAACCCTGAGTCGCCAATCGGCCAATCGTTTATCTCCAAAAAATTCCTGAGGCCCATTAGACTAGCAGTCCAGGTGACACTCGAAACAATAGGATAGGTTTCCAAAACCCTTGATCTTACCGAGCACTCTAAAAAATCTTGTGCCCATGTTCTTCAGCTCAGGTCGTCACTCGGAACAACAAGGCAAGTTTCAAAAACCCTTGAGCCTGCCAAGCGCTCCAAAAAATCTTGTGCCTATGTTCTTCAGCCCAAGTCGTCGCTTGGAACAACAGGTCAGGTTCGCAAAACCCCTGAGCCTGCTAAGTGCTCTAAAAAATCCTATGCCCATAATCTTTGGCCCAAGTCATCTCTTGGATCAATCAAGTCAAAACTTCTCCACACCAAAACTTTACCTTACCATGTGTCCTAAACCTTGCACCCCACCAGCACAACAAGCCAGGTCCAATATCCTATTGGATCTCCTACAATCTTTATATTGCTCCTCAGCATTTTACATTGTGAAATTTTACCTAATTGGAGTTATTGGCATTAATTAAATTTTACCTACATCTTTATTATAATTGCTTATGGTTATTTCTATGTTTTGATCATTATCTTACTGTATCAATCATCAACTGGAAGACAAGTATATTATCATAGCATAGCATCAACTCTTATACTGTTCAAGCCTCTATAGTTGCATGTGAGGTTCCACATTTTCCAAAATTGAGCTTTTGCTATTTTGATCTACATATATGGGCTTATCCAATCTACATTTGTTGGAATTGTTCTCTCATCTGGTGATCTCTTCTCTTATTATTGAAGGAGAAACATATTGTTTGATCTACATCAGTTGGTTTGTTTTGTTGTTGTTGAAGGAGAATAGTAATGCCTCATGATATTTGGTTATCTCTAATTCACATCTAGTTGTCAGTTAATATCTTGCTATATCTTATTCATATTTGGTGGTCTATTCTTTTATTATTGGAGGAGGATATCTTGCTACATGAGTTATATCTGGTTGTTTAGTCTTAATCTTGGTTAGGATGCCATCAACTCTTTTATAGAAGGCTTACTTTACTACTTTATACACTTTGTCAATTTCATCATTAAGATCTAAGTCTCAACCTCTAGCATGGGCATGAAGATATATGTCTCGACCTCTAGCTCGGGTATGAAGATCTAAGTCCTGACTTCTAGCTTGAGGATAATGACTAAAGTCTCGACCTCTAGCTCTGGCATTAAGGCTAAGTCCTAACCTCTAGCTCAGGCACTCATGTATACCTCATATCATACAACATTGGGAATAAACATGTCATCTCTTTTGCTTATGGACTTTAGCATACATCTGATACTTCTCTGGCTCATTGAAATTTACATGATTGAATGCAATTGACTGATTACATGCAACTTATATCAATAATGTGATGATCTTCTATCTCATGTTTTCAACCTTCTTAGTGGCACTTCTATTCTATTTACTTTAGTTCCTTAAGATGACATGATTATTATTGCTCAGCTTTCCCATGGAGAATATAGTTATAACGGCACTCTATCAATTATCATCAAGCTTTCAAGCAAACTCCCAGGATCACCATGCAAGGACTAATTCGAGGGAATTTATATTGTTGAAAACTATGTCTAGATTCATTGTATAGGCTAACCAAATCATGTAATTATAGTAATTAGGATCTTTGTATTTATTGTAATAGGTCTATATAATTTAGCATCCGCTGTGTAGTTTAGACACGCGATTTTCTTCATATATCTCTTTTTTCTCTCTTTTAACATGGTATCTAGAACCTAAAGAGATATAATTTTAGAACCGTACGCGCCCGGTGAGCCCATTGCTCTCCAGTGAATTTTTTTCTGACTAAACTGTGTTTCCACTCCAATTTGTCGGCCTTTCTCCTTTTGCTGTGTTCACTTTCCAGCAGACCCATCTCATTTGCTGCTGTCCACTGTTGCTGGCCATTGTTTGTTGTCATTCGCCACCATCCAACATTTCAATGACTTTTTTGGTAACCTTTTCGAACTGTGACCCCACCACTGGAATCGCCTCTCCCTATTTGGCCAGACCCTAGAAGCTCGGCCCTAATAGCCCTACGATGCGCCTACATGTGCCGTTAACAGTACCTGCGCACTGCAACGCGTGGCACTCTTTTGTCGGCATGTGGGTCACCATCTCAGGCCAACATTTGCAGTGCCGTGGTTGCCCTTTTCTCCTATTTCTAGATTTGTCCTCGCATTTTGTGTTCGTGACCATTTGCTGCGACCCCCTTTTGAATCGGTGCATTCAAGTACTATTTGGTTGTTGTTACTAATCCATGACAAGTTCTATCTCCTCAGATAGCTTTAAGGACATCCTGAAGGCTAAGTATGCATATTTTTTACAGTGGTTTGCATAACGTAAGTCTTCTGGTTCCTTTGCTCCAATGGCTTCCTAAGCCGACTTTCTAAAGTGGTTTGAGCAACATCAGACCTCTAGTTCCACTGCCTTTGTTGCACATATTGGTACTTTATTTGCTTGTCTCTCTCGTTCCCCTTCCATTGGTACTCGGGTTCTTGATTCTAATACGATTGACCACATTTCTAGTAATAAGACTCTTTTCTCCAACCTTTCTCACAATGATTATTTGCCTAGTATCACTTTACCAAATGGTTCCAAGTCTCAATCCCAAGGGATTAGCACTACCCATCCCCTCTCTTCCCTTTTAGTAGACTCTGTCTTTTATATTCTTGGGTCTCCTTTTAATTTGTTTTCAATTAGTCGTTTGACTTAGTCTCTTGATTGTATGATTACCTTTACTAAAGACTCTGCCATTCAGCAGGATCGGAGTTCGGGTCAGAAACTTAGCACTAGATGTGAGTCTCATTGCCTCTACCAGCTCTCCAACCCCTCTCGTGTTTGTACTGTCAAGGATTCCTCTTTCACCATCTATGCACATTTGGGTCATCTTAGGCTTCCTAAACTACAAAAATTGATTCCCAGCCTCTCTAAGTTGTCGAGTCTCCCTTGTGAGTCATGTCAACTAGGAAAACACACACGTAGTCTATTTCTTGATAAAGTCAACAATCGAGCTTTATCTCCTTTTGCTTTAGTACATTCTGATGTTTGGAGTCCTAGCCGTACTGTTTCTACTCTAGGGTCCAAATATTTTATCACTTTTATTGATGATTACTCTCGCTGCACTTGGTTATTTTTTTTATGTAAAATCGGTCTGAGTTGTTTTCCATATTTTAGAACTTTTATCATGAAATTAAAACTCAATTTGGTGTTCCTATATGTAGTTTGCATAGTGATAATGCCCTTGAGTATTTGTCTCAACCATTTCAATTCTTTATGGCTTCTCATGGCATTCTTCACCAAACATCTTGTGCCCATACCCCTCAACAAACTGGGGTCGCAAAATGTAAAAATAGATATTTTGTATAAACAACTCAGACCCTTTTACTTCATGGTAATATTCCTTTCTACTTCTGGGGCAATGCAACTATTACTACCTGTTATCTGACTAACTGCATACCCTCCTTTGTTCTTGATCACCAAGTCCATTACTCTATCTTACATCCTCATCAAGCTCTGCATTCCCTACCACCTTGTATATTTGGGTCTACCTGTTTTATTGATAATTTCACTCCTAGTCTTGATAAAAAAATTTCCTGATCTATTAGATGTGTTTTTCTTGGTTCCAATCGGTCTCAAAAAGGTTATCGATGCTTTTCCCCTGCTCTGTGACATTACCTCATCTCGGCTAATGTTACCTTCTTTGAGTCTGTTCCCTTCTTCCAGACTCCATCAACTCTTGAGCCTATCTCTGAGGTCTTATTCGTCCCTATTTTTCTTATCATTGTTGAGTCAGATACAGCTCTGACCCCCTATGTCGAAACACCCACCACTACTATTCGCCCCTTCTAGGTCTATCATCGTCGGCCACAACAACCTCCACCACCCCTACCTCCACCAGAAGTTGCAGAGGTCAACGTGGACTCTCCTCCGGCACCAATTCTTTTACTAACTCTGGCACTGCCTCTTGAACCTGACCTTCCCATTGCTCTCTGAAATGGTATACGGTCCCTTCTCCTCATTATGTTAATTTGAGTTATCATCGCCTATCTTCTTCGCACTATGCTTGTCTTTCTTCCTTATCTTCTATGTCTATTCCTAACTCTCCAAGTGACACTTTATCTCATCCTAGGTGGAGACAAGCTATGGTCGATGAGATGTGAGCCCTTTAGAGTAGTGGTACTTGGGAACTTGTTCCTTTTCCTCTCAAGAAGTTTGTTGTTGGCTGTCGGTGGATTTATACAGTCAAGGTTAACGCTGATGGCAAGATTGATCGCCTCAAGGCTCGTCTGGTCACAAAAGGGTATACTCAGATTTTTGCTTAGATTATGGGGACACTTTCTCACCCATGGCGAAGATGGCTTCGGTTCCAATTTTTGTCAAAAGCTTCTATTCGTCACTGGCCCCTTCATCAGTTTGACATCAATAATGTTTTTCTCCATAGTGATCTAGCAGAAGAGGTTTACATAGAGCAACCACTAGGGTTTGTTGCTCAGGGATAGTCTTCTGGATTAGTTTGTCATCTTCACAAATCTCTGTATTGCCTTAAACAGTCTCCTAGGGCTTGGTTTGGTCGATTTAGTACTGTAGTTCAGTAATTCGATATGACATGCAGTGAGACTGACTACTATGTCTTCTATCACCATTCAGCTCAAAGGTGTATTTATTTGATTATGTATGTCGATGACATTATAATTCAGGTAAAACAATATCTTCGTAATCACTTTCATACCAAATATCTTGGCAAACTTCGATACTTCTTGGGAATAGAGGTGGCACAATCTAATGATTGTATAGTAATTTCATAGAGGAAGTATGTCATGGACATTCTTGAGGAAACAGGTCTGTTGAATGCAAAGCCTGTTGACACTCCTATGGATCCAATTGCTAAACTTCTACTAAATCAGGGGGAGCTACTCTCAGATCCAGGAAGGTATAGAAGATTAGTTGGAAAACTAAACTACCTTATTGTTACTCATCCTGACATCTCCTTTGTGGTAAGTGTGGTAAGTTAGTTTTTAAATTCATCTTGTGATGCACATTGGGATGCAGTGATTCGCATCCTAAAGTATATTAAAGGAGCTCTTAGAAGAGGCCTTGTCTATGAAGATAAGGGTCACACTCAGATTGTTGGATACTCAGATGCTGATTAGACAGGTTCTCTTCTTGATAGAAAATCCTTTTAGGTATTGTGTATTCATCGGGGGTAATATGATATCTTGGAAGAGTAAGAAACAAAATGTGGTCACAAGATCAAGTTCCGAAGCAAAATATCAAGTCATGGCCTCAGCTACTTGTGAACTTATTTGGTTAAAACAGCTACTTAAAGAGCTTTGATTTGGGGATATTATGCAAATGACACTCATTTGTGATAATTAAGTTGCATTATATATTGCCTCTAATCCAGTATTTCAAGAGGGGACCAAACATATTGAGATAGACTGTCATTTTATTAGAGAAAAGATCCTATTGGGAGACAACACCACTAACTTCGTCAATTCAAATGATCAACTGGCTGATGTTTTCACTAAGTTTTTGAGAGGTCCTCGGATAAACTATATTTGTAACAAGCTTGGTGCATATGACCTATATGCTCTAACTTGAGGGGGAGTGTTGAAAACTAAGTCTAAATTTGTTGTATAGGCTAACCAAATCATGTAATTATGGTAATTAGGATCTTTGTATTTATTGTAATAGGTCTATATAATTCAACCTCTGTTGTGTAGTTTAGACACACAATTTTCTTCATATACCTCTCTCTTTTCTCTTTTTCAACAGATATCTTAATTATTTTTCATCAATTTTTGCTACCTTAACTATATGAGAAGAGCAGTATAACATTATACGCACAATGACTTTACAATTTGCTTTCACTCATCCACATCAAGCTTTTATCGCTTTGGTTCTTGGTTATTTGTTATTACACCGTTGCCACTCTTGGCATTTACTTGTTATGGTTGTTCTTGAATGTGCTTCTTTTTCGTTATAATGGTTGTTGTTATATTTGACTCATTGATTATCTTCTTTTTCACTTATGTTATGAGAGTGAAGCTTATGGTTGGTTGTTCTTGGATATGTTATGGTCAGTCATTCTGGAGCATGATGTGTTTTACCTTTATTTTCTTGATATTATTCTTGTTAGCAATTATTTCTCTATGTTAGACAAAGATGTTCTTATCATGGTATGACGGATGAAGTATATTGCATATTAGATTAACTATATTATTGACAACTTTGGAATATACTAGGTTATCTCAATTATGCAAAACATGCTGGAATTGATTGAGTTGCTCCCTATCTATGTTCAAATTGTTACTGATGAGATGGAAGCAAATGTTGTTACTTTTGTTAATATACTTGGACAGTGTACAAAATCTCTTTGATTCTTTGAGGGCTAACACCGATTATAATAGATATTGTTATATTATTTTGGATATTTCTCAAATTTTCTTCTAATTATAATAGATATTGTTATATTATTTTGGATATTTCTTGAATTTTCTTCTCATATCTTGAATAGGCCCTTGTTATTAGTGTCTCGACATTATATGACATGTTCGTTCTCTCCATATCTATCAGTTGTTGCAGTTTATACATCTTAAAACCCAACACAACAATTTTATCAACTCCCAAGCAATTTGTAGGCCTAGGAGGATCAGGTGACCACAACTCTTCAAGCTCGATCGCTCGGAGACTTCCGAGCTTAGAGTTGGGAGGTTGTAGACCGTATTAGGTTCTTTGGGCTAGGATCAAGTCTCTCATCCCTTGGGTCAACCTGATTCGTTACCTTAGACCTTCTTAAGGGTCTCACCCCTATATAAGCACACACCATGAGTATCTTAGGTTGGTTCTTTTTCTCTACCTTTACTCTTTTCTCTCTTTTGGCTTTGAGATTAACTTGAGTGTTAGAGTGTTTTGTAGGTACTCCACCCTGCCTCTAACCAGTGCATCACCATTGTCGACCAATGTGAAGCTCTTCAACAACCTCAAGTTGTCTCAGGACCACCAGCTCAAGTAGAAAAGAGAACAGACACACTCAAAGTCATCCACATAAAGTCAGTATTAGTGCACAAGAAAAATTCTTCTGTAAGAACTTCTTACTATAAATACTCAAATTAATTTTTAACATGCATAAAGTTATGTGTTATATTAGAAATACACATAGTTTTAAAATATATTTTTACACATGTCAAATGTTAATTTGAGTACTTATGATAGGAAATTATTACTTAAAAATTTCTCAACACAGTCAAGTGAGAAATTCTTATTCCACAAAGAGTGATACTATTTGATACTTAAGCTTTTTCTACGAATTCAACAAATAAGGTTAAAAATACATGTTCAGAAAAATTTGACTACCATGTTTTCTTCAGCAACTAATCCTCTCACCATAGTCAACTCATTACAAAAACTTAGTATAAAAAGCTTTGTAGGAATTAGCATTTTCCTTCCACAACTTGATTTTTTTGGGATCGGGTCAAGTGGTATTAAAAAGTATCTTATGACACTACTTGATTTTGGAATCAAATTATTTAGGTGCGTTCATTTCTAATGTACCACTACCAAAGTAAACTTGCTTTAAGTTTTAATTTTTAATAAATATTTCATTTCCACAGCTAAAAAATAAATATCTCATTTCATTTAAATATAAATATCTTATTCCACAAATAGTGATACTATTTGATATTTAAGCTTTTTCTACGAATTCTACGAATAAGTTTAAAAATACATGTTCAGAAAAATTTGACAACCATGTTTTCTTCAGCAACTAATCCTCTCACCATAGTCAACTCATTACTAAAACTTAGTATAAAAAGCTTTGTAGGAATTAGCATTTTCCTTCCACAACTTGATTTTTGGGATCGGGTCCAGTGGCATTAGAAAGTATCTTGTGACACTACTTGATTTTGGATTCAAGTTATTTAGGTGCGTTCATTTCTAATGTACCACTACCAAAGTAAACTTGCTTTAAGTTTTAATTTTTAATAAATATCCCATTTCCACAGCTAAAAAATAATATCTCATTTCATTTAAATATAAAATTTATAAATCTAGCTAAAAACACAATTATCTAAAATAATAAAATTGAGAAAAAATTATATTAAAAGAAATTTCCTGAATAAAAAAATCTTTTCTTATTTGACTCCACAATCACGATATAAAAATGCTTCCCTAATTGAATTTACCCGTTTTCTTTAGTTTCAATTTATTCTTAATAAATAAAACAAGCATTTTTTAGTACAAAAGGAGAAAAATGACACGGAATAAAAAAATACATAAATAAATAAATAGAAAGAGAGATATTCGGCTCAACTCATTACAGTGATTCAAATAAGCTATTTGAACCTATTATTAACTTTAAGCAAGTTAATTACTATAACTGAAGCCATAACACAAACTGGTAGACTGGTAGGGGTGTGTTTGGTTCAGATTATTTCAAGGGTCTAATAGTTTTTTTTTGGATTTTAGCCGTTGCAAATGATCATCAACTTGTTTGGGCAATTTGCATAAAAGTTGTTGATGTTACAATTTTGTACGGCAACAGCTTTTGAAAAAAAAACTATCATTTGAGCATTTTTTAGAAAGGACAGAACTTGGCTCCAATTTTAGTTAAAGGGAGTTTTCTCAACTCTCATCTAATCTATTATCACGTATTTATTATTCATTTAATATGTTACCACATGTTAATTAACTTAATTAAATGAGATTAGAAGTAACACATGACAACAGATTAGATGGGTAATTAACACATGGTAACAGATTAGATGGATGTTGCAAGAACTATTTTCAACTAGGGTTAGAGCCAAGTTCTATACTTTTGGAAAAGTTGTTAGGATTATTTTATACTTTAATATGTAAATACTATTTTGTCCTCAATCAAATAATATTTTTAATCATTCTATACCTCTTTTGATAATTTAATGCATAAAAGCGGTTCTTTTTTATACAATCCAAACGAAACAGATTAGCTTAAAATTACTTTTTAACTAACATATCCAAACATAAAACTGGTTCTTTTATAATCAATTATAACAAAAAGTTTTTATACAATAATCAATTATTAAAATAATCAATTTTTTATACCTTTTCCAAACACGCACTAGAACTAATAGCAATGGTTGGGAGGACGTCTTAGTATGTCTGAGTAGTTATAGCATGTTTGGGACAGATTAAATTCATCCCAACATACGTTATCTCAGATAAAAAGTTGTTGCCAAGAAAAATAGTATGTTTGGGTTTTTTTATCCAAAAGCTGTTGATGCAAAAATGCAGGTCATCAACAACTTTTTCCTAAATGCTAAATTTTTGGCTATTTTTATAAAAAAATTGTTGGAATTATTCTTAATAGTGAGATGTAAAATCAAATAATTTTTTAATTAATTAAATAAATTTTTTAATTATTTTCTATTTATTTTGGTAATTTAATATATAAAAGTGATTCTTTTTTATAACATCTATGTTGATATCTAATTTTGTCCATTTTCTTTTATTTTTGTTTTTTATTTTATTTAAATTTCTTTCTTTTAAAAAGAAAAAAGAAGAAAAAAAGAAAAATCACTAACTTTGTTCTTATGGGTCAACCCATAACCCAATTTCTCTTCTCAACCCATAACCCAACTTCCTTCTTCCTGCTGCTGCAACCCTAGCCATCAAAGAGTTGCATTGAACTGGATTAAAAATTTCTACAGTTTTTTTTCCTTTGGCCTTCCTATCATTATTTCCAATCATTATTCTGCCTGTTTTTCTTCTCCATTTGCATTCCAATCATCATAAAACGGAAAAGATTAATTATGAATCTCAACCACACGGCAAGAATAAAAAGGCATGAAATAGACAGAGACAGGGAGGAAAGCGTTCAGAAATATACAAACAGAGAGCTACACAGGATTTCAGAAAAATTCCCTCAGATCAAAAACAAAGATCAATGGGACAAACAGATTAATCAGACAAATCAATACGAATTGAGCAAAACAAAAAAAAACCTTCTGCCACCCACCATTATCCTCACAACTCCATAACCACCATCAATCACCCTCCACAATACACAACCCCTTCATCTTCATCACTTCCTTCACCACCCTTCTTCAAGCTCACCACCACACAACCAACAACCCACGTGAAGCCACCTTGCTGCACGGCCTCCCCAACCACCACTGTGACCCCCTCCTATACCCACGGCCAACACCGATCGGTCCAGAACTCGCAACCCGCACCACCGAGCTGTCCACCGCCGTCGAACCCGCACCGGCTAGACCGCCTCTCAGCCCAGATCCGGTGAGCCGCTACCCCGTGCCACGAACCAGTCCACTGCTGCGCCATTCCAACTTGCACGCCGTCAGATCCGGCGAGCCGCACGCCTCCGTCGCAAGCTCCATCGCAACCGTGCTGCACCGCTCCCAGCCGCTGTCCACCGCGTCATCGTTCTCGCCAAATCCAGGCACCAAACGCTCCCCACCGTGAGCTTCTTCCCCTCTCCCTTTGTCTCCTTTCTTTCTCTGTTCTGTTTCTAAATGGCAAGAGACTAAAAAGTCTCTTCATATTATGTTTTTATGTTAGTCACCCGTGACTAGCTTTTCATCCTTCTTTTTTTTTTTTACTTTATAAAAAACCAAAATAGATAAACAAAAAAGGTTAAAATGGGTATTTAGAGTATAAAATAAAAAATAATAAAAAATACATAAAAATAAAAAATGTAAAATAAAAAGAAAGGATAAAAAATTCAAAAAATGTGAAAGTTAATTTGTGGGCTTGTTTGACTTGATTATAATTTATTTTTGTATCTTTAATTGATTATCTTGTTTGTCGTTATGAACATTGTAATAGTTGGCATGTGAATTTAATTTAATCGTTTTTTGTATAAATCAAACATTTTAAAACTGACTGATGACGAAAAAATTAGGAGAGGATCGGAGCGCCGATCAAATACACTATTCTCGATAATCTTGAGGCTTTATATTGGATTTTGCCAAGAACACTGACGAGGTCTAGTCCTCACGCTAAATTAAATAATTTTGTAAATTAAATTATAATTTTTTTATTTTTTTTAAATAAAATCAAAATAAAAATCATTTTGTAAAATAAAAATTCTCAAATAAAAGTGAACAATTTCATACAGTTTCAACATCATGGTTGTGGTGAATTAAAGTTTTATTTTTTATGAAGACATTTTTTAGAAATTACTACAAAAATCTCATTGTGCCTAAAAATATTTTTCTTGATAATAAATGAGATTTTATTTGGCCATTTACTTCTAAAAAAAAAACATTCTCTTACTTTAAATAAATTTCTTTGAATCAAAATTTATTCATTGAAATAATGTTTTATTTGGTCATTTTATTTTAAAAATTACTTCTCTTTAAAAAATAAAATTTTAATTAATCACTTTTATATAATATGTTGTAAACTTAGAATTTGTCCCAAAATAATGACAATTTAGCCACCCATTACTTGTCTTAGTCATTTATCATTCTTGATATTTTACTTGACAAAATGGGACATGTCAAAATAAAAAATAAAAAAATTTATTTTCTTTTAATTAATAAAGGACCAATTTAATTAACCTTGCAAATAACATTAGATTAAACAGGTAACCGTTCTTAGAACGGACGTTGTAAGGTGCTAACACCTTCCCTACTCGTAATCAACCCCCGAACCACGAACTCTGAAACGCAGACCATCTTTTAGGTGTTCAATTGCACCATTCCATTTAATGGATAAAGCGATTGGTGGCGACTCCCAACACCCCAAGGTCTTTCCTTATTGTTCTTTTTATTTTCACGACGCCCTTCGGGATGGTTGTAACAACCTAAATAAAACAGATTCACTTAAAATCACTTTTCAACTAACATATCTAAACATAATTTTTTTTTATAATTGATTATAAAAAATCTTTTATATAATAATTGATTATTAAAATAATCTAATTTTCATAACTATCTCAAATACACACTTAGTCTTATAACAATGTTTATAAAGATATATTGATTAAAGAAAAAAAAAAGAATAACTGATATTTTTATTTAAATAAATCTATTTTTAAAAATGAAAAGCTAACTTTTTATGTAGCAACCTTTTTTCGGGAAACACAAAAATATCTTTATAGAATTTCATGGGACACCCTCCCAAAAGAGAAAAGGATCCTTTAAGCAAGATCAGTGAAAATGAGTTAAGGTAAACAAAACTTTATCTAAATAAGTTTAAGTTTACTTTGTAATGTGTCGGGTCTAAGCCTAATTTGTTACTAGTCATAAATTTTTTTTTTTGGACTAAACTTAATTTGTTTATGAAAATATAAAAACTTAACTTGACCCAAAAGTTTGTCAAAAGGCCTATATTACATGAAAATCTTTGTATAAATTAAGAAATTTAAATTTTTTAATTTTAAAATAAGCATAATTCTTGACAAAATTATATATTTTATATAAAATAAATATATTATATTAATATATAATTAATAAATTATATATGTATTATAAATTCTTAATTATATATATAAATATTAAAAAAATAAACTAGTCTGATAGACTAAATATATTTTTTCAAAACTTTGAACTTTAATTTATATAATTAAATAAATATTTCAAAACATTTAAACCCGACTTATTTTTTAAATAAGTCATGCCCATGTAAAATAAAAATAAACTAAGTCGTAAATTCTTGACCAAAGGACAACTCTTCCGCTAACTAATGTAATTCTAAGTATTGATGACCCGGTCCATCTTGGAAACACAACAATTTTGTGAAATTCCCTCAATCAGCAATGATACAATTTGAGAGTGGTCTTATTGCAGCAGTATATGGATCACATCTTAATTAGGGTGGCAACATATATCAGTCCATGAACGTAAACAAAGTGTCCTCCCAGTGATAAACTTTCTCGTGTCACTTCTTCCAGTGACAACAAGAAACATCAGTTCTCAAATATCAGCGCTTAGGCCAGAAACTTGGAGCAGCAGAAGGTTGAAATTATCCCTTTGCAGCAGATGGTTCATCTATAAATCACCCCAGTAAAAAAAGAAAAAAAAGGAAGAAGAAAAATCCTAAACAAAAATGGGAAAGAAAAAAGAAGAATTATACAAATCTAATCTAATTAAGAAAAGAAGCCTCAGAAAGAGAAAATAAAAACTTGCAAGTGTTACACCATTCACAACTATACAGTACAACAATGAACAAATTCCACCTCACCTCCCCTGCAAAATCCATGAGAAAAAATTACGTATTTTGTTTGATCAGTCATACAGACCCTCTTGCTCCCAAATATCAACAAGAAAGTCGATCATTTCCTGTCACGAAAAATAATATAATCAATTAGTGATATGTGTTACCAAAAAAAAAAAAGGTGGGAGCCTCGTGCACTAAGCCGCCCCTTTTATTTTAGTGATATGTTACAAGAATAATAACAACTAAATTTTTTTACACTAGGTAGAATCGACTATATAAATCAAATTACGTCATTGTGTCCTCCCAATAGATGAAAAACCAAGTTCAGTAAAATCTTACTCCTAGAGGGATGGATTGGGGAAAGGGCTTGTTGCTCCCAAGTAGATTGTCGTAGGTGGCATTCGAGCTGTGGACCATAAACTCAGAATTAGAGATTGACAGGCACCTTAAAAAAGTAACTTTGGAGTGAATGCTATAGCCCGACACTAAACCCAATTTTCCCGCCTCTTGACCAATGTTCTCCATGTATCAAGAATGCTCATGCATGTGATCAACAGTGCGGTTTTCATAATAACATGATTAACCAAGATAAAAAAGGAAAAAAAAGTCCGCACTCATTGAAATTATTAAGAAAAAATTAAGTTAGCGGATGTTCGCTTTGATTAAGACGTGTACCATGTAGATTGTAAAAGCTTGGTCAATGTGAAAATAAGCAAAGGATATACAGATAAAACATGCTTAGACAATGCTATAGTATTGTCAGCATGGATGGGTGCTTCTTCCAGGAAGGTTCACTTACCCATGTAAACTAGCATAAAAATGGACGATGATCTAATACTAGTTGATATAAAGCAGCAGATTATACATTGAAAGTAATCAGCCACAGCAAGCTTAATTCCTCAACAGCTTGAATATGCATGAAAGGAAAAGTGAATACAATTTTTTCCTTTGTAAGATGTTCATATTACAACTCAACACTTAAGCTTCACTGCAGAAAGCTTATATATTTATTTACCTTATTCTTGGTTCTCGAACTTTTGTCTGACTCTCAGACTTTTTTTTTCCAACCCATTGTTGCCTTATCTGGTTCCAGAAAAGAAGACCTGCATACATCAAACTTAAAAACTAGTTTGATAGATATGCAAGCAAATGTAAAAGATACAATAATGAAAAACCTATGAAATGAAAATAAAAATCATACATACGGATTAAATAAAATCCTGAAAACTAGTTTTTAACTGTAAGTTCCAGAAATAGGAATTACAAATAATTAAATTGACTATAATATACTACATCAAGATGGAAGAAATTACAGTTTACAGAAAAAAAAAAGAAAAGAAAGAGAAACGCATAATATTATAAGACATGCAGTGGCTGAGAAACCAATTAACTTTCCATGCATATATCCTCCAGTGATCCTGCACCTAAGGGGAGAGGGACATTTTCTCCTCTTTTTTTCAACAAGAGAATGAAGGGAAAAAGAAAAATATAAAGGGGCTGCATTTTGGAGCGAGCATAAAAGGATGGCAGTAAAGCTATTCCAAGGAAGTTGAATTGTAACTATTCCTCGAGGGTCAAGAAGTTTGATTCGAAAATTCCATGAAAATATTAAGATACCTGACATTGAGCAAAGCACATATAAGTCCTGCGTGACTCTATTAACTACTTAAGTAAGGCTGTTTCCACAGTAGAGAAAATGGCTACCAAGACAATACAAGATTACAGCACCCTTTGATAAAGGAGCGGTGCTATTTGTCGTGATGGCTTTTCATGAAATGGCTCACGAAGGCATTAATACAGTTGTGTAGTTGAAATGTAATAAATTAAAAGAAAACCAAACAAACAAACAAGCAAACTATTTCACAAAACGCAGCATGTGTGATCTACTTTTATTATTAATGGGATATTATTGTGTATTATATCTTGTAACAGCATATTCTTTGCGGATACGCATGATTTGTTTCCTTTATAGTTGCCTCCATATCAATTAGGAGAAATCATAGGGATTAGTTAGAAGATTCTTAAGAGTTATTTGTGGTAACTCTTCTGTATATATTCATGACTTTTGTAGAGAATACACGGACCAAATAATTTAGAACAGATTTTATTATGGTATCAGAGCCATCCGGGCTCTGAACAAAATTCCCTTGAGCAGCCTTTGTGAGATTCGTAAAGATGGCTGTAAACCAAGAAGAAGGACCTAATCAACCTGTGAACCAGGGAGAACGTACAGATCAAGGGCAGAAGAAGCCATCTCCTTATGATCTGAACTCGAATGACAACCTAGGAAGCGTGATTACTCAGGTGCAGCTTCGGGGGGAGAACTACGATGAATGGGCACGAGCCATGAAAATGTCTCTGCGTGCTCGAAGAAAATAGGGATTTGTGGAAGGAACCATCGAGGCACCTAAAAAGGGAATGCCTTAAATGGAAGATTGGTGGACGGTGCAGTCCATGTTGGTATCATGGATTCTAAACACCATTGAACCTGGTTTGCGTTCCACCATATCCTACATGGAAAATGCAAAGGATGTGTGGGACGATATAAAAGAGAGATTTTCTGTTGTGAATGGCCCAAGGATTCAGCAACTCAAATCTGATTTGGCTGGGTGCAAGCAAGGAAGAATGATGGTGGTAGCGTATTACGGCAAACTGAAGACATTGTGGGATGAATTGACAAATTATGAGCAGATACCAATCTGTAGCTGTGGAGGGTGCAAGTGTGACATTGTGTCCAAACTGGAGAAGCGCAGAGAAGAAAAGAGAGTGCATCAGTTTCTCATGGGATTAGATGATGCGGCTTATGGGACTATTCGTTCCAACCTCTTAGCAACAGATCCACTGCCGTCTCTGCACAGGGCTTATTCAACACTGATTCAAGAAGAAAGAATGAGGACGATTACTAAAGCCAAGGAAGAAAGAGGAGAGGTAATGGGACTAGTAGTACAAATAGGTGGAAGAGGAATGAAAGGACGTGGAGATGGAAAAGAAAAATCTGCAACATGTACATACTGCAACCGAACTGGACATGAGGCAGAGAATTGTTTTCAATTAATTGGTTATCCTGATTGGTGGGGTGAGAGAAAGATCGAAGGGAAAGGCAGTGGGCGTGCAAAGGCTCAACACCGAACAGGAAATGGACGAGGAAGAGGAGGTATCGTGCGTGCCAATGCTGTGCAAAGCAGTGGAACGAGTACAAGAACGACCATTTTAGAAAGAGATAACTCCGGTCTGGCTGGGCTAACATCTGATCAGTCGCAAACTTTGGTGGAATTGCTGAATAATAAAAAAATAAATGTCAACGATAAGATGACAGGTGAGTGGAGTAACACTGCTTGGATAATTGATATTGGGGCTTCCATCCACATGACAGGAAACCTGAACATTATGAGAGATATTCATGACATACAACAGTGCCCAGTTGGACTCCCTAATGGGCAACATACAGCAGCAATGAAAGAAGGGACAGTGATGCTGAATGAAAACTTGAAACTTACTAATGTTCTCTATGTGCCTAGCTTAAATTGCAATTTGATATCAGTTTCATAACTGGTGGATGAATTAAATTGTGTCATTCAATTCACTGAAAAATTGTGTGTTATGTAGGACCGCACTTCGAGGATACTGATTGGAGCGGGTGAACGAAGGAATGGGCTCTATCTCTTTCGAGGAATTCGAGCAGTGACAGCTTGCAAAATTGAAGGAATGAACTCGATGGATCTGTGGCATAAAAGGCTGGGACATCCATCTTTGAAGGTTACTCAATTAGTTTCTGGAGTTAGTAATTACAAATCTGATAGTGTAGTGAATAAAGCATGTGATGTTTGTTTTAGAGCAAAGCAAACTAGAGAGAAATTTCCTTTAAGTGAACATAAAGCAAGTGGTGTGTTTGAGTTAATTCATTGTGATTTATGGGGGCCTTACAGAACTCCTTCTACATGTGGTGCCTTTTATTTTTTGACGATAGTAGATGATTATTCACGTGCTGTTTGGATATATTTATTGATTGACAAATGAGAAGTGTCACAAATGCTTCAAAATTTTTTCACTTTCGCGGAAAGACAGTTTCATAAACAAGTGAAAATTTTGAGAAGTGACAATGGAACTGAATTTACATGCATGAAAAAGTACTTCCTTGATCATGGAATTGTTTTTCAAACATCTTGCACTGGAACACCTCAACAAAATGGGAGAGTGGAGAGGAAACATAGACATATTTTAAATGTGGCTCGAGCATTGCGTTTTCAAGGTAACTTTCCTATTGAATTCTAGGGAGAATGTATTTTAACTACAGGATATTTGATAAACCTAACCCCTTCCACTGTGTTGAATGGAAAAACCCCATATGAAATGTTACATGGTCACCAGCCCATATATAATCATCTAAGGATATTTGGTTCACTGTGTTATGCACATAATCAAGGAAGGAAAGGTGATAAGTTTGCAAGTAGGAGTAGAAAGTGTGTTTTTGTTGGATACCCATATGGGAAGAAAGGATGGAAGCTTTTTGATTTGGAACGAAAGGAGTTTTTTGTTTCAAGAGATGTAGAATTTGTTGAGTCAGCATTTCCTTTTTCTGAAAATGGTTTCCAATCTAGATAACATGATGATAATCACAATGTGGGAAATTTTGAAGACTTTGTAGAAGATGTGTACACAGGTGCAGCTGACCATGGTCCAATTAGAGGAGATGAAAATGGGAGCGAATCTAATGTGGATTATAGGGGGGTGAGACAGATGTTAAAACTAATGTGCCAACCTCTACAATTCTAAATGAAACAACAGAAGAAAATTCTAGATCTATTGTACCATCGGATGAACCACTACTGGGGAGAGGACATAGGAGCAAACAACCTTCTTCCCATCTGCGTAACTTTGTGACCAACACTATCAAAAGATTGAGCCCATCCAGTTGTTCATCTTCTCCAAAGGCAAACTCAGGTGAACCCTATCCCATAACAAATTATGTGAATTGTGATAGTTTTTCTTTGGCACACCGTGTTTTTCTTGCATCTATTTCCCAGGAAAAAGAACCTATCACTTATACCGAGGCGGTGAAAGATGGGAGATGGAGGGAAGCCATGAAGCAAGAAATCCAAGCGCTGGAACAAAATGGAACTTGGACAGTGACGTAATTGCCACTAGGGAAGAAAGCACTTGGTTGCAAATGGGTGTATCGAATAAAACACAAATCGGATGGTAGCATAGAAAGATTTAAGGCACGATTGGTTATTCTTGGAAATCGTCAAGTGGAGGGGATTGATTACTCCAAGACATTTGCTCCTGTTGCAAAAATGGTAACTGTGCGCACAATGTTAGCTGTAGCTGCTACCAAGGATTGGGAATTGCATCAGATGGACGTGCACAATGCATTCTTGCATGGGGACCTTGAGGAGGAGGTGTTTATGAAGCTTCCTCCTGGCTTTCACATCCAGCAACCAGCCATGGTGTGCAAACTCAACAAGTCCCTATATGGACTCAAACAAGCTCCACGATGCTGGTTTACCAAGTTATCTACAGCACTTAGGCGTTACGGGTTCATGCAATCACTCTCAGATTACTCTCTATTCACCTTACAAAGGTCAGGTCTACACATTGTTGTTCTAGTATATGTGGATGATCTTATTATTTCCGGGAATGACCATGATGCTATTGCCAAATTTAAAACCTACCTGCACACATGTTTTCATATGAAGGACTTGGGAAAGCTAAAATATTTTCTAGGTGTGGAAGTATCACGATCATCTACTGGTATTCTTCTCTGTCAGAGAAAATATGCTTTAGACATTGTAGCAGAAGCTGGATTGCTGGGGGCTAAACCAGCGAAAGCTCCTATGGAACAGAACCATCGCTTGGCACTTGCTGAGGGTGCTAATTTCCCTCATCCAGAACAGTATAGGCGGTTAGTCGCCAGACTTATTTATCTTTGTTTTACCAGACCAGAACTGTCATATTGTGTGCATACTTTGTCATAGTTTATGCAGGAGCCCAAACATGATCATTGGGAAGCTGCCTTACGAGTGGTTCGCTATTTAAAAGGCAATCCAAGCCAGGGTGTAGTTCTTCATCGGAACTGTGATTTAAAGTTGTATGGTTGGTGTGATTCGGATTGGGCAACTTGCCCCTTGACGTGTAGGTCACTCATAGGATGGTTCATTCAGTTGGGCACTTCTCCAATCTCTTGGAAAACTAAGAAACAACACACAGTTTCTCGTTCATCTACTGAGGCCGAATACCGCTTCATGGCATCCACTGTTTGTGAACTCAAATGGATAAAGGGAATACTCTTCAGCCTAGGCGTATCACATCCTCAACCTATGCAGCTCTATTGTGATAATCAAGCTGCACTTCACATTGTAAAAAACCCAGTTTTCCATGAGCGCACCAAGCATATTGAAGTTGATTGTCATTTTGTTCGAGACGAGGTTTTTACTGGAAACATTATACCTGCTTATGTCTCTACATATGCGCAGCTAGCTGATATTTTTACTAAAGCCCTCGGACCAGCCCAGTTCACTTCTCTACTGCACAAGTTGGGCATCCGCAATCTGCATGCTCCAACTTAAGGGGGGGTAATGGGATATTATTGTGTATTATATCTTGTAACAGCATATTCTTTGCTGATACGCATGATTTGTTTCCTGTATAGTTGCCTCCATATCAATTAGGAGAAATCATAGGGATTAATTAGCAGATTCTTAGGAGTTATTTGTGGTAACTCTTCTGTATATATTCATGACTTTTGTAGAGAATACACGGACCAAATAATTTAGAACAGATTTTATTAGTTATTTCGTGTACCGTTTCATGAAAAATGGTTCGTGACATCAAGCATTCTCCTTGATAAAGTATGAGACTAACAGATGAACCAACAGAAAATAAACATATAACAGCAAACTTGCCATGGTTGACAAATTCAGGAGGACCAATTTGACTGCCTGCACTACTTTGAGGATCAGAAGGATTATTCGATATTCCAATTGATGAGATGCTTCTCTGGGACTGAGGTGCACTATGATCCATTTCAAAATTGCTGGTGCTCCAGAAATCTTCTGATCTATTATCTTTATTCACTGTTTGACCTTGAGTTCTTAGTACTTTAGATGGCTCATCCATTGAAATAATCACTGTAGGTTGTGTGCAGCATCCAAGACAACCTCTGCTCTGTTACAAAAGCACGTTCAACCACGAGCATGATTAACACCGTCTATCAACTGTATTCAGTCTACCAGCTTGAATTAAAAGAAGATGACGTTAATGATAAAGAAGAAGTGCAGGTACCAATTATAACTCAAGTTGAACAACACAACCTAGCATGAGCGCTTCACTTTGTTTATAGTACTTCTCATTAGACCTAAACAATATATGTATGCCTTACGTTAAAAGTCAAGTAAAACAGAGAGAGATGTAATAGCCTACTTTATTGGTATGATCACCTATTAATTAATTTGATGTCCTTTGATATTTGTGTTGGAGGCTTTCTCAGATCAATTACCACATTGAACAAATATGAAATTCCTCATACAACTAGGTTTAATGTATTTCTCCATCACATGATACAAGAACAGGTTATTTATTTACTTATTTGTTATGTTATAGACAATATCTACAAATTTCTACAGCGTCCACATATTAAGTTATCAGTTCCCAATTGTAACTTCTGGGTATTAATTAACTGACTTATTTGATTGAAACAGTTAGTTCATTTTAGATTTTAGTTAAAGAGGATTATAAACTTCCGATAAAGTTTAAAGAAGTATTTATTTTAATTAGTACTAAATATGGCATGACATAGAAGAAATTAATTTAAACAAACATGCACATAAATCATTGTGTTTATCTAAATACTACAAGAGTTTATTGTTAGACACAATAAAGTTCTTAAAAATCCAATTGTTATATGATGCAAAAAAAATTGTGCTACACAAATACATGATTATTTGTAATTTAAAGACCCTGGATAAATGACCTGAAAACTTACAATATAGTTATCAAGTTAAAACCAGTATTCTACTCATGCTAATTTCCTGTCATTTGAAATTTCAATTAACTGAATTTACAACAAAAATAAATTGAAACAAACCCATGCATAGCACAGGTACAAGGTTCACTATTATACATAACCCCCCCCCCCCCCCCTCCCCCGGGGGGGAATGTTTTTTCAGCTGAGAAAATTAAGTGCAAATCTAGAATAAGATTGCTATCAGGCACTTTTATTGATGTAGCAACTGTTTTAACATGACATCGAGTGAAACAAAATATATATATAAGGACATATTTAGTGAAATGAATTTTTATTGTGAAAATATAAGAAGAATAAATTTTGATCATATAACTATATATAGATAGTTAAAATTAAAAATTACTTAAATGTCATATGACTACTTAAAAAAATTATATGTATTTATGTTTTAATTTTAACTATTCATATAAGATCTAATGATCAAAATTTATTTCTCTTTCTTTTTACAATAAATACTTTTTTTATTAAATATAATATATATATAAGATATATCTATTGAGAGAAATTTTTATTATGAGAGAATTAAATATTAATCATACAATTATACGTGAATAGTTAAGATTAAAAATTATTTAAAAGGTCATATAACTACTTAAAAAAATCACTTATATTTATATTTTAAAATTAACTATTCATATCAAATCTAATGATCAAAATTTACACATTTCATCTCTTACAATAAATGCTCTTATCATATATACTCCCTGTGGAACATGAGTATGATGTGTTTATATTGAAATCAACAAAAATTGACAGCAAAGACAGAAGCAATAAATGATGTACCTAGCCCTAAGGGGCCAGAATTACGCAATCAGGTCCACAATTAAACCCTTCTTCTCTTATAAAATGGACAAAAGATGTCTGCAATTAGAGTGACAATAAGTTTCCTGAAATTAAAATTAGTATAAAATAACTCTAGTCTTACACAGAAAAGCCCCTTGCATTTGAGCTTTAACTTTTCCATGAAAGAAAGCACAAGAAGGCGAAAACAGGCACCACAAAACAGTAAAAATGAGCAGCAGGGTTTCTTCCCAAAGCATCTACCCAACTGTGCTGACAAGCAACACCTAGAATACATACCTCCTATGAAACCCTATAAGGGAAGCAAATTCTATGTATCTTTTACCAACTTCCGAAGAATCCAATGAAAGAATGACAAAAAATAAAGCCCCATAAGGTCACCCTGTTCAGCAGATCTTATGTTTGCTTAGAAACAAAGCAAGTCCAAGCAAAGATTCCCAAATATGATTAAAAAAGCACTACAAACTACAGAGAATGACCTTAACTTATCCAGAAAGGTGGAGAGATGAAAAGCAATAAAATTTTCGAATTTCTAGTTTCCTGAAATTCCAGAACTACAAAAATCAGCAACATCACCTTAACTAAGGCAACTGGTGATTTTGGATCTCCCATATTCTAGGTTCGTTTTCTACCATTATCTTCTTGCTGGACAAAAGATCAAATTCACTTAGCTGATTCACTTGCTCGGAAAGCTAAGTGAACTAAAATTATACAAAATTAAATTACACATCTATAAAAGTTATTTCCTTTCAGATTAAGTGGAACAATATATCTGATATTCAAATGGAAAACCCTACCCTTTTTTTTTTCCTCAGGTACCAAACAAAACAAAGACAAGCAACAAAGAGAGCAAAGAACTCACCCCATGCACGCTAGAACTTGACTGACCCAAGGTGGAACGTATCTACAGAATTGCATTTACACAAGTCAAAGAAGAGATTTGTCACCCAAAATTCTGAATCCCCGAAGGAGAGAATTCAATACCCTGCATGCACAATAATTATAATAAAATAAGATAAAAGTAGACAACTTCTCAGACTTTAATAAAGAAAAGAAAGTGGGGGGGGGGGCAAAAAGCTAGGAAATATTCGAGTTGTTTGGTACTCCAGGAAAAAGAAAAGAAAAGAAGAAAGAAGAAGAAGAAAGAGTGGCCTGTTTGGTTGCCGAGAAACTGTAAGAGAAACCTGAAAGATGACAATTCTGAAATCTGAAAAGGTTGGCCCTTTTGGTTGGAAATTACAACTCAAAGGGTTTTTGCTCTCCTGTTTTCAGATTTTTCAGATTTTGGAGAAAGAAGTTGCTTAGGAAGAAAAGGGTAAAAAAACAGAGACACGGAGTTGGCTTGGTCCATTTACACTACTGGCCTAGCTGGAGGGAAATTTGCATGTCACGTTTCAATTCTTTGTCATTTTCTTAAAGGTTGACGAAGAAGTAAATTACACATTATCCAAATAAAAACATTGTTCGGTCATACTTTTAGTCTATTATTGAACACTTATCTCGTGCTAAATCTCAGAGAGATGAATGGAACAATAGACGTAACGAAAATTCAATGATACTCATTTTTTTCTTTAGGATATGGTTCTCATCTTGTATTTAATTGACTATTAGTTATTTTTAATAGAATTTTAAATATTTATTATAAAATTAACATTCAATAAATACTTGATAATTTATTGATACCATATTGATTAGGGTATCATAGAAATTCCCATATATGTATAGCCTCATCACACTCTACTTGTTTGTGATATAAATTATAGGTTTAAATAAAGTTTTGATCTCTATAATTTTTGCACATTTAAGTTTTGATCTTTATAATTTATTTTTTGAGTATTAATTCTTATATTTTTACTTATTTGAATTTTAGTCTTTAAAGAACCAATATCTTAATAAATAAAAATTATAACGATCAATCCTTTACAAAAAATAGGGACCAACAGCTTAGTGAGAAAAAATTATAAGGATTAAAACTTATATGAGTAAAATATAAAGAGACCAATGTCTTAATACTAGGAATCAAAATTTAAATGAGAGAAGATATAAGGACAAATATCTAAAAAATAAACTATAAACCAAAATTTAAATATGTGAAAAATATAGGGACTAAAATCTTATTTAAACCTATATTATACTAGATTTTTAACCGTTCGATGCACAGAATAAACTATACTATTTTGAAGGAAATTCTTCATTTTGGTGTCCAATTTTTATTTTAAAAAATTACTATTATTAATTACTTATATAAAAATACAAAGATAACATAAATATAAAAAAGATAAAATTATAATTACATCTTTTTATTCATTTAAAAATTTAAAGATAAATATAAGGAAAAAGATATTATAAATAAATCTTATTACTTATTTAAATATTTAAAGCTAAATTAAAAAAGAAAACTCAAACAATTGTCATCATTATTTATTTATAATCATAACAAAAACAAAAATATACGAATTGTCAACCACATAATGCCGGCCAATACTTTAGTAATAAAAATAGTATTAAAATTATTATTCAAAAATAATATTAGGACAGCCATAAAAAACAATGAGAAAAATTTAATACAATAATTTAATATATTTTTATAAAAAAATAAAATAATTTATTTAACAGTATAAGATACTACATAATGAACGACATGTCAATATTGAGATAGCTATTAAAACACAAAAGATTTAAATAAAAGGAAACATCATTGAATAATAATAAATCATTATTAATAAGAAATCATTATTCAAAATAATATGAAAAACGTATGAAGTTAAGTTTTCTTTTTATAAGATAATAATGAAATTTAAATTTATAATTAGATATTGTATTTTACAGTTTCCTTTAATAAGATAAAAATAAAATTCCTTTTCAAAAGATAATAATAATAATTTAAATTTGTAGTATAAGATATTAGTGACACAACCTAGAGATTAGTACACGGCAAAATTTTACAAACTCAAATTTTAAAAATAAATTAAAATATAAAAAAATAAAAAAATGACGATGTATAAATAGGATTAAAAGATAATTTAAATTTAATATTTTTAGAAAAAGAAGGAAGTTAAGAATGGGATATATTATTCTTTAAGAGAGAATAAAATAAAATATTAAGTCACTCTCAAGTATATGTACTTTATAGGATCTGATATGAATACGTATTCAGCACCAGTATAATAGACATTTTGAAATATCCATTCTTTTTTACTATAAGGTGTCAAGAATGGTATAGATCATTGAATAAAAAAATTAAACTATAAAGAAACCTCTAAAAAACTGTTTGTAAATATCACTTTATAGGCCTTGTAAATATCTAGATATTTTAGAAGTTATGTGGAGAAGGTTTTAGAATTTATCCCTACCATATACTTGACTATATCTTTACTTTCTATTACTCTAAGTAGAGGAATTATAAATAGGAGATGCCCTATTAAGCTAAACCATAGAGAATTAACAATCAGCTTCTTAAATGGACTTTTCCCAACAAACAATTGCCTGTTGTCTTAGTTTCACAGTTTAATATAAGGCAGGATATTGGCTCATTGAGCTCGAGTTGCTCATAAGCTTAAGGCAAACCACACTCGAGCAAATAAAATGAGCACAATTTCTTATTTAGCTGAGCCTCGGTTAAGCTTGACTCGACTTAGCTTGACTTATTTTTAGCCCTACTAACCCAACAACATAGCAATCCCAATTATAAATTTAACAACAAAAATAACACCCTAACCATAATCCATCTTATTTTCTCTATCCTCTTCTTTTGTGAGAGTTTGAAACCATTATCTCACCTCTTCTTCACCGCCACTGGTTATTGGTGGCTCATCGTTGGCATTGTAAGCTATTAGTGGTTCATCGTCGATGTTGCAAGCTGCTAGTGGTTTGTTGTCATGGTCGTTGTTGTTGGTATTGGCTTGGTTGTTGATGTTGGTTCACTACTAGCTGGTGGTGGTATTGTCTCACTGCTACTCACTGCTACTGTTGGTGTTGGTTCGATGTAATGGTTTGTGGTAAGGGGAGTGAAGAGTCTGTATTTGGTTTTTCTGGTTCAAGGGGCTCTGAAGTTTTGCTCTGTTCCTATTATCATCTCATTCACTATTGTCTAGCTCTAGGATGAGATTTTGTTATGTGCGGTTTTGTGTCATCAAACTTGGAATCTTGATGGGATTTTTCAGGTCGACAAACAAGTTAATAAAAAGAAAGAAGATGCAAACAATTAACGGGTTAAACCAATAACCTGTGAACTTTACAGGGTCAAGTTAGGATTACCCAAAATTATATCCTTTTATTAAAAGAGCCATCTCAGTCCGATCCGCTTAAGATAGGTCCATCATGGATTGGGTCGGACCTACTCGTATACTTATCCCTAGTTGATATGGTACCTTATAAGTACGTTACTTAGGGTGAGTTGTTAAACATTTATTGGCCATTTCATTCACAATAAATGTTTAGAAGTCTTTTGGGTACTGATAGTAATATATTTTATTCATTTAATAATCCTTTTACTGGGCTTCTTAAAGTTCAATTGGGCTTAATTAAGTTAATTTTGTCACATTTTATGATATTGAGCCTAATTAGATCATTGAAGGAATTATTACATGAATTAGCCTTAATTTATCTATTTAGCAGCGTTCTGTAAATTAGCTATAATCTTAGTTGCACATATTTTATTAATGTGATTATGGTCTTGTAGGAAAGTTAAGACAATTCTCTACAAGTTTCATGAAGATCTCAAGATTTGAATCACATATTTGGATAATTTAAAATAAAGTGGAAGTAAGAGCCAAAATGTTGATCTTGACAGCTTGACCTCTGCGCACTCATCAGCCTATATCTTTAATTGTAGGAGTTCAATAAATTCCAATCAAGGCTAAATGAAAGATAAAACCCAAATTTACAACTTTGATAAGAACGTAAGAGCTAAATCAGTTGTCGAATGGGTCAGATTGTGCTTGGAAGTCAAGACAGAAGTGTTGTAGCTGGAACCTGAGTAGTGTACAAAGATTGGGTCATCAGTTGGACTGTAGGAGTCAAATTGGGCTGAACGGTTCCATTGGAAATCCAAGACAAAACCCTTCAACTATCATGAAGACCACTTTTTCAAATGGTGATGTTTTGATAGAATTATAGTCGTATGAAGACAACTGGGAGTTAGGCATCAAATTGGTTAGTGCAAGTGGAGAGACAAGCATGACAGTAATTTTTCACTCACCCACACTCATCAAACAACTCTATTGTCATTTTTCACCGATTCACAAACAACTCTATTATCATTTTGTACTCTTCATGCTCTATAAAAAGCAGCATTGGTTGCTCATTAATGGCACCTTGGTTAAGTGATCAAGATCATGTTATTGTATCATATGTTTCCCTTGTTGTAGTTTTTTTTTGTTCTAAATAGAAGTTATGTTCATCTTATTCTTCTTCTCTTTTTCTTTCTTCTTGTTTATGAGTAATTAATTTTCATTTTTCTTAGGTGAAAGGGTGAAGTTTTTGGTAATGAAATAATGTTAGATTAATCTCTTTCTTATGCTTGAATGACATATTATCAAGTGATCATTATATGTGTTGTATTTTGTTTCCCTCCTTGTAAAGTGAAGATCTTGATTCATTGTCGACAAGAGATTGACATAATGAATGCTTGAACCCATTTATAAATATTGGCGTTAGTGGATAATTAAAAGAATCATAATATAACTACATATATAACCTTAAATGAACTTTGAATGTTGTATTTTCTGATTGGAATCTCCATTATGCATGGATTCTAATTGAGTTATAAAAGAAATAACATTATCCTTAATTTATATAACAAGAGTGGATCTCCTAACTCAAGCAAATCACTTCCATTTGTGAACAATATTTATCACTTTTATTTTTGTGACAAATCTTTCCCTTATTCAAAGAATTTTCTTCATCAATTCCCTATGGATCAACCTTAGACTCCAGAGAATTTATTACTTGAGACAACCTACACTTAAATTTGTAACACATAATTCGTATCAGATACAAGTAGCACTCAATAAATACTTGACATAAAAATAATGAGTAATAAGAATAATAACATGTATTTTTCAAAAATAGTCAAAAGTTAAAACATCATTTGTTATCATTATTGTCATTATTGTTTGATTTTGCTAATGTTTGCTCTTGCTATGTTTTTTAGAATTTCCATTATTGTTATATGTTACTATTACTTTTCCACCATCATAGTTTGGCACTTATGCATTGATACTACTATAATCTTCACGAGTCGATGACAATTTGGGATTTCAAAATGGATAGAGCTAAATGGATCAACTCGAATAACTTGACAAAAAGCATGGCTAAGCTAGCATGGGTTTGAATAATGTTTGGCTCGATATGGCTTGTCATGATGGCTAGAGTGTCATTTTAAGTAGACCACTATCACTAAATTTTTAGACGACCCACAACCTAACCATTTGGAATTTTGGCCTATTTCAGTAAGTTTTGGTAGTTCAGCAAATGCAAAAGGCCCAAACCTTATGAGTTTTATTTTTATAGCCCTTAGCCATAAGAGACAAGTAAAATGTTGAGTTATTGTTTACCTTTCTTTTGTATGAGTATGAATGAATTACCTCTCCTTGTTATTGAAATGCCCTTTGTTTCAACTATCATTATATTTATCATTCACAAGTAACACCATATTAGTGTATTGTGTATATATGAGTACTAAAAAACATCAAATGATGCTTAAAACTTATATTTAATATAATTGTTATATTTAAAGCATATAATTTTTAAAAATAAGAATTTGATTTAATATATTTAAAAAGCAAGGCCTAACCAATAACATGCACTAAGCTAGGATAAGTCATCACAATTTTTAACCAAGCTCGAAGTGGGTTAGCTCAAATTGACACCTCTACTAATAATATTGCCACCACTATCACTTTGTGCTTATTAGAATGTAATTTTTTTTTATAAAGAATACTTTTATTATATTTCAATATATTTGAATGATTTATTTTTTCTTATGAAGTTTCTACACATCCTTTGGGTATGAGATTGTTCCTGCCTATATCTAATGGGGTAGTCTCAGGACTGCTTGATGTCATCGAAGGGCTCCATGTCAGTCGACCATGGTGGTCCAGTAGTTGAAGATGGTGTGGGAGTACCTGCAAAGACATTCCAATGCTTAAGTCAGTCTTAAAGTGAAAACGGAGATAATAGCATAAGCAGAGAAAGTGAACATACGTAAGGTACACCATAGTGTGTGCATATATAGGAGGTGTGGATCATGGGCATGCCACTAGGCTTAGGCACAATAAGGACATGTGATCCATAGCCACCCAGCTCAATAGTCGATAAGCCAAGCATGTTGAGTGCCAAGGTATATGATTTGCAATATCCAAGTAACATTTACTACCACCAACAAAAATCCACCATTTATTGACGAACAATCTCGTCAACAAATAAAAAAAAGCATCGATGAATATAATCACTAATAGAATAATGATGGGAAGATTATTTGTACCTGAAACTACTATCTATAAAAATTAGCAACATTTTATATGTTCCATAGGTAATGTAGTGACAGATTTTCCATCACTATGTATAAGTTTTCTGTTAGCAATAATGTTTGGGGGAAGCAATATATATACATATATATATATATATATATATATATATATATATATATATATATATATATATATGATAAGTTTTCTTGAATATTTGGTGTTACCGACATACTTTCTGTTGGTATGTTGCCGAAAGAATGTGCATCAATGATTTTACTGAAGGACATCAATTGATAATCCATCGATAAATATAATATTTGGATAGAGAGTGAGAGTGAAGAAGAACCTCCAATGGCTAAAAACAATTCCAAATATAACTCTAAGGATTATATATATATATATGTATTGTGTTTATTGATAGTGACGATAATGATTGTAAAGATGAAGCTTTGCAAGTAGATGATATGATAGAAAACTAGAGTAGTAAAAATAGTTTATACAAAGGATGACAAATGATTAGTATTGAAGATTTCACAAGAACGAGCAGAAAAACAGTGAGCTTCAAACTAATGAATTTTTGCGTTTTCATAAAGTAATTTTTTTGCTAGGTGAAAGCCCAAGATGAAGAGAGCAAGGAAAAAAAAGGTAGTCCCTCCACCTTCTTTCCTTGCTCTCTTCATCATGGGCTTTATCTCCATCACAAAAGTAACTTCATAAAAATGCAATAATTGTTTCTCTGAATCTTACTGGTTTTCTTTTTATTTTTGTCAAATCTCCATTCTTAACCTTTTGTCATCCTTAGTATTAACAACCATTTTAACTATTCTAGCTTTTATCATATTATCTACTTGCAAGCCTTTATCTTTATACTCATTATCGTAACTGTCGCTAAACACTAAACAAAATCATCATAGTCGAATTTAGTATTGCATTCAGCTACTCGATGTTCTTCCTCACTCTCATGATCTCCATCCAAATAAAAGTGATGATGATTAGTAATGGAACTCTGCTAGTATTTATTCTTTGGTTATGGTTACAAACCTAAAAGCCTTGTTACATTCAATTTAAATAGAGAAAACAAGCGAAGAATAATATTGAGTAGCTAAGAGTAGTTCAAGATTTGACTCTAATGATTATCTTTCATCTTCCACTAGTTGTGATAATGATGAATCTAATGATAAGATTTCTAAGTGGATGATGAGATAGAAAGTTTAAGCAAGTAACATGGCTTTACCTCTTATGATGAGGAGGGAAAATGAGGGAGTTATTACAAGAGGAAGAAGAAAGACATTATGGGTCATAAAAATAAATTTGCATGTTTTATGAAGTAACTTAACTGAAGGAAAGAAGGCACACATGGTGGATGAGCAGGAGAGAAAAGTAGAGACTAAAAGCATCTAATTCTAAAAGAATTGTAAGAACAATGATAAAGATGTCGTGGAAGACTTCCATGAAGCGAAAAAGCCTACTTAAATTATGGGGTTTGATCCATGGAATTAGGGGAGTTAAGAGGACAGTAATAAGATCACTAGCCTTACAGGTGCCATAAGAGGCATGTGTCAGCTAGCAATCGTCTAACGAGTTTTAGAAAGTAGTGGGAGGAAATTTCAATTATGGAGAATTTGGTTGAAATTGATATTAGTTTGTCAACGGTGATGGTGGTGGTGAGTGGGGTAGTTTTGCTTCTCTTATTACTCATAATACAAAGGGAATTCTAAAAAAAATATTATCCTAATTGAATGAATCAGTATAAGAACTGGTACTGCCAATATCTACAAAGTAATTTTTATTTTATTTTTTCAATTGATTATACTCGTGTTGAAGGGTTTCCTTGTTGGATTCTCTTTTGATAAACTAGGATCACCATTCTTTGAAATAACTCTCAAAATTGAAATTTTTTTAGAGAATTGTGATCCTAGTTCATCAGTAGAACACCTAACACAAAATCCATTCAACACGAGTACAAACAATTGAAAAATTCAAAAGAAAATTAACTTTGTTCAATACTGCCACTTCCATCTCCTATACTGATCCATTGAAAATAGATAATCTACTTTTAAGATTCTATTATATTTCAAGCAATATGAAAATCAATTCTATATTTCACTTGTCATCACCACTACCATTAATACTTCAATCTCAACTTCATCCAAATCCCCAGAAAAAAAAATTTCTTCCCATTACTCTCCAAAATTTGTTATACAATTGTAAGGAAACACCTACCTCTTGTGCTACCTGCAAGGCCAGAAGTTTTTTGACTACCCTCTTAACTACCCCTATCCTATAGATGACGACCTCGCAGTTTTAGTAGGCTTTTTCTCTTTAAGAAACTCTTGCACAACTCCACTATTATTGCTAATACTATTCTTTTATATTCTACTACTTTCAATCTCCACCTTTCTTCCCTACTCTATCACCACGAGCCATCTCTTCAACAAAGAATTTACATCATAAAAATGCACAAATTTCTTATCCTAAAGCATAATACTTTCTCCTTCTTATTGCCATATCCCCTTTTCTTCCGCTCCTCATCATAATAGCTGTATTAACTACTTGTGCTTTCTATCACGTCATTCACTTAGAAATCTCATCACTATATTCATCACTCTCACAACTAGTGGACAACGAAAGATAATCATCAAAGTAAACATCTTGAACCTGGCCACTCAATATTCTTCCCTGATCTCGCTAACTCTATCTGAATCAATTGTAGTAGGATTTTTAGGTCCACAACCACAACAAACAAATAAATATCAATGGAATGCCACACTATACTCAACACTAATAATACCTAGCTCAGAGGATTTTTGTCACCAAAGATCATCCTCCTATATAGTTTCCATAAGCTCCTTCATGCACTTCGGACATTATGTATCCAATCTGATCTCCATCCAAGCACTTAAGTAGAGGTTGTATGAATCCTCTTTTGCATAGATGTTCACTAATGATTGTGAAATGACTTACTGATCTTTGCACTTTCATTGCTTTATTTCCTTTTATGGGAGAACATCTTCTTATAAGTATTTGAGGATTGGAGATTGCCACAAGGTCAGATTTTTTTCAATAACCATCACTTCAAGATTATTAATACTAGGTGCTTGAGTTGTCTCTTGAATGACAGTTGCTGTTTGTTGACCATTTTATACTTACCAATTTTGAAAAGATATCTACCTGAATATTTTCATTTATGGGAATATGCTCTATCTCAAATTTATTAAATTTGGCTGCAGTTCTTCGTATCTTCTCCAAGTATTTTGAGAGTAATGGATCTCTTGCTTGGTATTCTCCCTTGACTTGGCGTGCAACCAACTGGGAATCTCTCGTTGCGATTAGGTCAAATACTCTTATTTCTTTGGCCAAATTCATTCCTTCAATATGTGCTTCATATTCGACTTGATTGTTATTGGTTTTGAACTTGATCTTCAGGGATCACTCAATAATTAATCCATCCGGGCCTTCTAGAATGATCCTAGCTCCATATCCTTTGACATTGGAT
The DNA here is from genome assembly GCA_029884595.1 of Ormosia semicastrata. Lineage (NCBI taxonomy): Eukaryota > Viridiplantae > Streptophyta > Magnoliopsida > Fabales > Fabaceae > Ormosia > Ormosia semicastrata. The sequence goes on from JAQQTO010000063.1 coordinate 25,158,778, forward strand.
GCTTCACCCACATAAAGAATCCATGTGTTACTGTCATTATTGGAGACATGTCCAGATAGTTCAACTAGAAAATCAAATATTACTTGTGATTTTATAGCTCCTCTGGGCTAATATTGAATTCCATATTCTGATAGTTCAATAGACCATGCAATCATCCAACCAACAAGTTCTGGTTTATGAAGGACCTACCTTATTGCTTGATCAACTCTAATAATGATTCGATGGCTTTGGAAGTAAGGTCATAATTTTTTAGAGGATATTACAAAAGCAAAAACTATTTTCTCAAATTTTTGATATATGATTTTAGGTCCTTAAAGAATTCTACTTACAAAGTATATTGGCCTCTATTTTCACATTCTTTTACATGAACGGAGCTTGCCCACATTTTCACTTATTGATAAGTACAAGTAAAGTTAGTCTCGTGGCTCTAGCCTTGTAAGGATTAGAGTAGTTGTCAAAAACTCCTTTAGATCTAAAAAGGCTTTTTCATATTCTTTTGACCAATGAAACCTCTATGTTTCTTTAAACATTTGAAGAAAGGAAGTGACTACTCAACAGATCCGAAAGAAATGTTGAAAGAGAAGCTATCCTCCTAGTCAGTCTTTGAACTTTTTAACATTGGATGAACTCCTCATTTCTAGAATAGCTTTACACTTATCTGGATTAACCTTTATTCCCCTATTGGTGAGCATGAACCCCTTGTACAACAAATGCATATTTAGCAATGTTCAATCTTATATTATGTTTACGAAGTTGGGAAAATACTTCTTGTAGATCACTGCAATGGTTGTCGTTTTCAGAAGTTTTGGTGACCTTGTCATCAACATAGACTTCAATGTTTCTTCTGATTTGATTGGCAAACACTCTATCCATGAGTCGCTGATAGGCTGTCTTGCATTCTTCAATCTGAATGACATCACCTTGTAATAGTAATTCGCCTGATCGGTTATAAATATTGTTTTATCTTTTTTGTCTGAGTGCATACATATCAGATTGTACATTGAGTATGCATCCATGAAACTTAAGAACTGATAACCTAATGCTCCATCAACAAGTTTATCTATATTAGGAAGACGGTACGAATCCTTTGGCAAGCCTTATTCAAATTGATGAAGTTAATGCACATTCTCCATTTTCCATTGGCTTTTTTTACTATGACAACATTTGACAACCATGTTGTATAATATATTTCTCTGAAGAATTCGTCTCCAAGAGTTGTTTTTGCCTCTTTTGCTGCTGCTTCTTGCATTTCCTGTTTGAGCTTTCTTTTTTTTCTATGCTATAGGTTTTACCTTCGAATTAATAGACAATTTAAGGCAAATGAAATTTGGATAATGGGTGATTTGCTATAGCAATTTCGGAGGAAGGTCTACGCTAATATTTGTAATCTAATCTGGTCTTTCTCCAATTTGTACTGGAATCATGTCTCCTTATGGTTTAGGCCTTCTTTCCTAAAATTCTTGTCTTAGATCTAGATTTTCCAGTTGTATATGGTGATTCTTATGTTTTGTTGGGGCATAAGAAATTCATGACCTAGTTTTTTTTGGCTTAAGGCTTTCATTGTAGCATTGTCATGTTGAAACTTGATATGCATATATGACATCAATCTTATTATTTTCATCTGGGAATTTCAATGTAAGATGTGGTGTTGAGACGACTACCCCCAACTTGTTCAAGGATGACTTGCCAAGGACACTATTATATGTAGCATTGCAATTAACAATCAAATAACTAACCTCAAGAAAGTTGATGGCAAATCCTGAACTTAGAATCTTTACATATCCTTTAATGTTTATTGGCTCCCCTAAGAATCCGACCAGTTGTCCAGTGTAAAGTTTTATCATTGATTCTGGTACCTGTAACCTCCTAAAGGTTTCAACATATAAGATATCTTCCGAACTACCTTGATCTACTAGAACCTTTCTTACTTCAAAATTGGCCATATAGATAGTTATGACCATTGGATCATCTAAATTTTGATCAATCCCTTGATAGTCTTCCTCTGTAAAGGTGATAGATGGATGATGCTTCTTGGAAAATGGTTTACTTCTAATCATCATGACTGCTAGTAAGCCTTTTTTTAGGCAAAATTTGACTTTTTGCCTCTTGTATATCCTTCTGAAATTGTATGGATTATCCCTCTAATTCTTGCCTAATCTTCATGTTTTCCTTTTTTCTTTTCTAGACTGGGTGAATGGCTAGGACTATGGCCTTCCCTTTAGGAATTTTGATGGAGTTCCACTTTCCCTTCTGGTCTTTGGATTTGAGGATATACTGTCAAAGAAGTCCAAGATGGATGAGATGTTCGATTTCACTTTTTAGCGCTACGCATTCTTCAGTGGTATGACCAAATGGTTTATGGAAATCATATCTTCTTGTTTTATCAACATGAGGACTTTGAGTGTGGGGTGGATCTGGAAGTTGAATAAAACGGGTATTATATACTTCTTCAAGTATGTTACCCAGGGGCATTTAGAGGGGTATATTCCTTATATCGGGGAATAGCTACAGGGATTTGTCCAATCTTCGGCATCATATGGTATCTATTGTATTTTTTCTAACTGCTTTTTGCATTTCCTTCATCAGGCTTCAATTTTGGTCTCCTAGATTCTGATATATCATTGGGGTCTCATATTTTCTCATGTTCTTGGTGATCTTCAGATTTAGGAGCGTTACTATGTTGGTGTGACTTCTATTTGGCAAGTGCTACTTCTTCTATGTTTATATACTAAGTGGATCAGTTTCTTAATTCATCAAGACTGGTTGGTAGCTTCTTTGCTAAGGAATCTACAAATGGTATTGGGCATAATACAACTAGGATTGCATACAATGAAATGTTTGGACTAAGATCCCTTATCTAGATCTCTTCATCGTTGAAACGTCGCATGAACTCCTTCAAATTTTCTTTTTCTCCCTGTTTAAAATTAATCAAGCTTGCAGAAGTTTTTTGATGAGAGCGACTTGTTGAAAAATGGGTTAGAAATCTAGTTACAAGTTTAGGAAAATCTTTAAACTGGATTTGATTCAAAAGATGATTACCAGAGAAAACCTAATTTTTTCAGTGTGCTAGGAAAGCTTTTGAACCTGCAAAAATTCATATTTTTATAATTCAAAATCTTGGGTTTTCATCATCTTTTAATCTTTTTGATTTAGTTTTGTTCTCAAGTTTTGTTATATTTTTAGTATTTTAATTGTGCTCTTATTACTTGTTTTTATATGTTTTTGGTAGGTGTTTGCACATGGAAAAGACTGGACACTTGAGTGATGAAGAAAAGTTGTAAAATCAAGTTAGGTGAGCTAACGCTCAAGCACTGGAATCTCAGCGCCTAAGTGCTCATTGCGCGTAAAAGAACTTCTTTTAAGTGAACCAGCGCTCAAGCGCTAGAAATTGAGCGCTCAAGCGTTGTGAATTTCTTATAAAAAGAAGGTTTTTTCAAATACAATAGACTTTTGTTTACACACTCTTACACGCTCGGACATAGCACAGCAGCCGTCAAGAGGCACAAATCCTAATGTGCTGTGGGTGTAATTAGGCTTGAAGATAAGGAATTCTCTTCAACATTTCCACATTTCTACAATAGAGTTTGTCATATTCTTTCCTTTGTGTTCTTCTTTTTCCATGTGTAACTAAAACCTTTTTTGTTAGGGTGATGCTGGATCTTATTCTTAGATGATGTAAATTCTTTTATGAGTTTAATTTAGGTTTCTATTTCATGATTTATGTGTTTATCTCTTTTCTTAATGCTTGTCTAAATTTGACAAATTTGGGAATGATTTTTGGGTTTATGTATGATTTGAAAAAATTTACATGAACTTAGAACTTGTGATAAAAATCATAATTTCTGCAATTGCTAGGAATAGACGTTGTGGGTTATGTGATCTTTCTTTTAATTCTCTCGTTCTTGATTATTCCTTTCTATTTGGGATTATACTAAGGGATTAGTTAATTCTAAATAGTGTAAGAGGATTAATATACCAAAGGATTGTATATTAATTAATTTTAGGAATTGACCATGAAACATTGGAATAGGACTTGATTAAACTAATATTTGATTTTGTATTTAAAGAGTTCAAATAAAATCTAACCCCTAACATTTTCATATCATTGTTTTCCTACTTAACCCAATTAAAAAAATTTAGCTTTTATTATTATTGTTTATTCTTTCTTTCTTTTTTGTTTTACCAACTCCCTTTTTGATAGCTTGAATAATGTCGATTTGGCAAATTTAATAATTGATAACATAATCCTTATGGGAACGATACTCTTATTCACTTTTTATTACTTTTATGATTCGGTGCACTTGCCGATTTCACAACAAAAGCTTCTGCACATTATCACATCAGTTGCCCCTAAGATGATCATTGCAGAGTTAAACATATCTAGATGTTCTTACGGATCAGTTGTCCCATTATAATGATCCATTATGGGTAGCTTGAAATGTTCTGGGAGTGACGCAGCCATTACGTAATCAGTGAATGGATAGTTCAGGACATAAATGAGTTGTGTTGCCAAACGATCATTTCTTCCACTGATCTAATATGAACTAGCTACCACCATTATCTATTTTTTATTATTCTCTGCTTCTCTTTTTGCATTATTATTCTACCGTTCCTTGAGAAGTTGTTTGACTTGTGCCTGAATTTTCTGATTCTGTATTTGAATTGATTTGTTCTACATTTGTAGTTCTTGAATGGTAGTAACCAATACTTTGACGACAAGGTGATTGTTGATGGGATTTGGTTCCATCTCTCCTTGGTGGGTATTTTCATTATGATCTTCTTAAGGGTTTCTGGTGACATTCTCCATAATGTTGTAGATTGGTGGTTAGGGAAAAGTTTTACCTTTCCCCACAAATGGCGCCAAATGTTCTAACCAAGCTTCTAGATGATCTGGTAATAATGTCTAATTTGTGGGCTGCTTTATAAATCTGATCGGCGTGGTAGCAGGTACATGTAAAAACACTTTGATGCTCAAATCAGAATATTTAAGAGTGTATAATGTACAGAGATTGGCTAAATGAACATACCTTTACGAATGACCTCTTGGTTTTTTTATAGAGATAGGCTAGGAGGCCGTTGGTCTCCCTTAATGTCGAGCTAACATAATGGCTCTTTGATTATTAGGCATATTGATGAATATTTACTTTCCAATTTAGAGTACCGGTTGTCTGTTACGATCTTTTAGTTACATGAGTATATTTCCACATGCAGTTGTATGTTTTAGGTTGGACTGGTCTCTTTGGGCCATAAGATTGCGCCGAATAACATATGTCTAGTTTTATATCAGTACAACTTGCCTTCCTATTAATGACTAACATGGAAAAGCAAGATAATCATATGTCAATTTTGCTATGTAAGCATGATGGAGTTAAACAGAGTAAATTTAAGCCTTTATGAAAATAACCATGAACAATTAAGTAAGTAAAATCTCATAATTTAAAGTGCCTATAAGCTTTATAAACTAAAAGATGTAGATTGTAGAAGATACAGTAGGATATTGGATTTCGCTCATCTTGTTGATACGACTCAAGAGCTTTTTTTGGAGACTGAGTGTAACCTGGCCTACTGTGTTGATGGGGCTCGAGAGTTTTCTGGATAGTATGACCTAGACCACTAGTCTAATAGACCCCAAGGTTTTAGGTTAGGAGTTTTAAAACCTATAACTTGAGAATTCGAGTGTGACCTAGACTGTTGGTCTGATGGACCACAAGGGTATTTTGGAGTGCTCGATGGATCAGGTGTTTTAAAACCTGCAACCTGGGAATCTGAGTGTGATATAGACCGCTAGTCTGATAGACCTTAATGGTTTTTTAAAGCACTCGACAAGTCAAGAGTTTTAAAACCTGCAACCTAAGAATTTGAGAATGACCTAGACCACTAGTCTAGTGGGCCTTAGGGGTTTTTTTGAGCGGTCAGTGGGTCAGGAATTTTCAACCTTGTAACCTGAGAATTTGAGTGTGACATTGATCATTGGTCTGATGGGCCTCAAAGGTTTATTAAAGTGCTTAATGGGTTAGAAGTTTTTTTGAGCACTTAGTGGGTTAGGAGTTATAAAACTTGCAACCTAAGAATTTGAGTGTGATGTTGATCATTGGTCTAATGTGCCTCAAGGGTTTATTGGAGCACTCAATGGGTTAGGAGTTTTAAAACCTGTAACCCAAGAATCTGAGTATGACTTGGACCACTAGTCTAATGGGCCTTAGGGGGTTTTTTTAGCGCTCAGCTAGTCAAGAGTTTTAAAACTTGCAACTTGAGAATCTAAGTGTGACATTGATCATTAGTCTGATGGGCCTCAAGGGTTTATTAGAGTGCTCAATGGGTTAGAAGTTATAAAACTAGAAACCTGAGAATTCAAGTGCGATGTTGATCATTAGTTTGATGTGCCTCAAGGGTTCATTGGAGCACTCAATGGGTTAGGAGTTTTAAACCTGCAACCCAGGAATCCGAGTATGACTTGGACCACTAGTCTGATGGGCCTTAGGGGTTTTTTTTTTTAGCGCTCAGTTGGTCAAGAGTTTTAAAACTTATAACTTGAGAATTTTAGTGTGACACTGATCATTGGTTTGATGGGCCTCAAGGGTTTATTAGAACACTCGATGGGTTAGGAGTTTTAAAACTTGCAACCTAAGAATCCGTGTTTGATTTGGACCACAAGTCTGATGGGCCTCAAGGACTTTTTTGATACCGAGTGTGGTCTGGCTCATTGTGTTGATGAGATTCTAGAGTCTTTTTGGAGCGCTTAGAGGGTTAGGAGTTATAAATCTTGCAACCTGAGAATTTTAGTGTGACTTCAACTATTGGCCTAATAGGCCTCAAGTATTTTTTGGAGTGCTTGCTAGATTAGTAGTTTTAGAAGTTGCAACATAGGAATCTGAGTATAACCTAGATCGCTGGTCTGATTGGTCTTAGAGGTTTGTCGAAGTGCTCGATAAGTCAAGAGTTTTAAAACCTATGACCTAAGAGTTTTAAAATCATGTGGTCATGGGTTTGATTCTTACATACGGTGGCAAATGTTCCTACCTGTAGCTAAGGGGGTAGTCTTGGGATTGCTTGATGCCACCAGAGAGCTCCATGTTGATTGGCCATGGTGGTCCACTAGTTACAGACATGGTGGGGATACTTGCAAAGACATTATGACTCTCAAGTCAATTTTAGAACAAAAATGGAGTTGAGTATAAGTAAAGAATGTGAATATACCTAAGGTACCCCATAATATGTGCTTATATAAGAGGTGAGGCCACTAGACGTTAAGGTAGTGGGTTATGGGCATCTTACTGGACTTAGACCTAATAGGGACATACAAAGACCAATCTTTGCTTAGGGTACCAAGGCTGCTCCTCTCTATAAATGCTTTCCAGTGGGGTTAAACCCATAACATCGTAGAGGCTCATTAATCGTTGAACTCAAACTTAATTACCACTCAAACTACCTCTTATGAGTGTATGTATTTTTTTAAAAAGAACACTGAAGTACTTAAAGAACACAATATATAAATTTTTTCTAATTATGTTTTTGTTCTTAAAAAAAGGACATTTTTAAAACAAGGAGCAACTATTTAAAAAAAACTCAAATATAACTATTTAACTCCAAGGGGTTAGCCTAGTAGTAAACGAGCATGTGATGTATGGGTAAACGCACGATCATAGGTTTGAATTCTATAACACCCTTAATAACATGTTAGGCTTGTGAATAGTTACAGAGGTAGCCTAATACTTGCTTAACATACTAGTTCAGTTTTGTGATAAATTGAGTTAGTTTAGGTACATTGCTGCAACACATAAAGTGAAAAATAGCCTAAAATAACTCAGAAAATAGTTTTAAAGGCTAAGTTGAGGGAAATAAACATGGATAATTTATTTTTAGGTCACAAATGAATTAAGTATGATGTAGTTAAAGTTTCAAGATAAATTGAGTTGGTTTAGTATTTTTAAGTACGCTGGTTGTGTATTTTAATACTAGATTGATCTATAGCGGATATGAAAAATTATGGAAGTGGTGTTTTTGGTATTTAGATAAATCTTAGGATTTATTCTGATAACAAAGGAAGTTAGGAAACTTGATTTGGTAAGATCAAAGTATTCCTAAGAGATATAAGTTTCAACACAGTATAGTGCCTTGTTCCTATCTTTTCTTTCTCTTATCTCTCATTCTCTCAAACGGAAGAAACAAAAAATAGAGGAAGAAAAGAGAGAAATAAGAAAAGAGAGAAAGGGGAAGAAAGAAAAAAGGAAAAGAGGAAGAAAAAGAAGATCAAGAGAAAAGCTTGAAGATCTTCAATCACACCACAAGAGGTAGAGGAGCTTCTTTCTCATCTTTTCCTTTTGTTTCATTTTGTATGAAACTAGGTTGTATGAGAAGAGAGAAATCAATTTGAGAAGCAAATATGTTTTCCTTGCTTGATTCTTGGATTAAGGATTGAGTTTAAGTAATTTCAACTTTTTGGATGCATGGTTGCTAGTTTAGGCTTTGTAGATACCCATGAATTCCTTTAAGAAGTAATTTAGGAAATGGGTATTTATTGCCTTAAGTTGAGCTTAAATCCATGTTTTTATGAGTTGAAGTTGTTTCCCAAGTGGATGGTAAGATTATGAGACTCTATAGGTTGTTGTAGTTTGATTAAGGGAAGTTTAGTAATGGGTTTGTTGTCAAGAGACCTTTTTTTTCTGGTTTTCTATGGTATGTAATCAATTACAATAGGAATATAATCAATTACAAAGCCTCTAGAAAATGAGAAATGAATAATGTAATTGATTACAAGAGCAATGTAATCGATTACAAGGCTTCTGGAATAGATGTAATCGATTACAAAAGTAATGTAATCGATTACCAAACTTCTGGAAAGGATGTAATCGATTACCACAGTAATGTAATTGATTACTGTGTTTTGAGCAAAATAGAGTTTTAAGTGAAAATGAACCAAATTTAAACCATATTTATGCTAGATACGAATATGATAAGTATGTTTTACATATCTAGATGCATGAATCGCTCTCTCATAGTTAAGCTGAGTTGAGTATGCTAGTTATGGAGAAAATACTCTGTTATCTCATTAATTTGGGATTAAATGGAGTGTTTAGTAAGAGTTGATTCATTTATTTATTAAAGTTGAACCATAGTAAGAATTAGTTCCTTTATTTATTAAAGTTGAACCATAGCAAGAGTTAGTTCATTTATTTATTAAAGTTAAACTATAGTAAGAGTTAGATCCCTTATTTATTAAGGTTGAATCATAGTTAGAGTTAGTTCCTTTAATTAATAAAGTTAAACCATAGTAAGAGTTAGATCCCTTATTTATTAAGGTTGAACCATAGCAAGAGATGGATCCCTTATTTATTAAGGTTGAACCATAGCAAGAGATAGGTCTCTTATTTAATAAGGTTGAACCATAGTTCATCACGATTCCTAACTAAGGGAGTGAGACAAGCCCCTTGACCTGGCAAAGGAGTGAGATAAGCACTTTGCTAAAGGTGGAGTTGTAAGATAAGTACTGTGCTAAGTGAAATTGATATCTTATGATTGTAAAGACACTTGTTTGATATTAATAGCAAATTATGAGCTTATAGTTTATAAATTTACCTTTGTGTATCTTTATAATAGTGTCATGAGATATATGCTTTATTACTGAGAATTTTTATGTTCTTACCCCGTTTTATGTTTTCATGGTTAAGTAGGACAAGACCTTTCCGAGGGGAATTAAGAAGAAGAAAATAAAAAAAAAGTTTCAAGAGTAGATAGTTTTAGTTTGTATTTGACTACAATTCTTGTAAAGTTTATTACTTTGAGTTGTTTTTTTTTGTATATATTTCTCTTTGCCCACGAGGCTTTTGGTGTAAATATGTATAACATCTGTTTAATGTGGCTCTCAATATTTATTTGTGTAAATGATATGTGTTATTGATTTTTCGAAAGTGTATGGATCGTACAAGTAGTAAATAAAGATCATTCCCACGAGGATTGATTTATTACTAACTCTTATGGCTATTTTGATTGTCAAAGCGAATAAAATCGAATGAGAATGTTCAATTAAAATTAATACGAAAAGCAAAGCAATAAAGTAAACAATTGAAACTAGAAAATATGAGATTCAACAAGGATTTAAAGCTCTAGGATCCGGAATCCACTACACTACCCCCTACAATAAATTGTAATCATATCTTTGTTAATGTTCAATTATGTTCTTAAAGGTGATTTGTCCTAATTTATTTAAAGTCCAATTTCTTGGCACTAAAAATATGCTAAAACTTCACTAACCCCATTCGCACCATTAAGATTCATGACAATCGTTTACCCCTTGAAGGATTTAAGCCTATGTCTAGGTCTCAATTCCTAAGCTCAATTCTTGAATTATCAAGCAATTAGATTTCATCTTTCGATCCTTCACCTAAAGCCTAAGATCATGTAAATATGGCGCACAACATATCACAAGCATTAAGCATACCAAGAATGAATTAAGAATAATAATTTCATTAACAAAGAATCAAATTAACAATTCATAATAGAGAAATAGAGAGTTTCATCCTAATCCTAGAAAAGGGGTTTAGTTTTTCATGGCAATTGTAGCACAAATAAGAACAAAGGTTAAAGAAACAACCATGATTGATGAACAAAAAAAAACATGGGAAGATAGAGATGGAGGAAAGGACTTCAATGGTTGATCTTCAAAGAGTCTTGCTCTTGCCTTCAAAGCCTTCGCCTTTAAATCCTTGCGCTTCTCCTCTCAAAACTTGCTGTCACACAAGTCTCTAGCCAAAAGTCTCCTTTAGTTTGGTATTTTTGCCTAATTTATAATGATTTGGGGGCAAAATTTTTCTTTTTTTGCGTCAGAGGAACTCACACGGCCATGTCTCCCTTCGACACGGCCGAATGAGCTTTAAAAATAGTGTAATTTACACGTTCAAGGGAGACACAACCGTGTCTCCTGCACAAAAGCTTCATTTAAGTTAGACAAGGCCATGTGAGCTTAACAGAAGCGTTTTCCAAGTTAGATACGGCTGTGTCTAACTCTTTAATCATTCAAAATGTCATTTTTTGGAGAAGTGATCTTTATGAAAGTTGTAGATCTTTTTCTTAGCTTTCTAATGCCACCAAAATCACCTCATTTAGGCTTTTGCAGCTTAATTTATGCTCATTTTATTGGGCAATGGTCAAAAACACTACGAATCTTGGCCATATAAATTCCGAACTCAACTCCGTTGCAATGAATCCTTCCGAAGCTTAATAGAGCCATGTCAAGACACTTATTTTGGACCTAAAAACATAAAGAAAGACCAATAATGAGATATTAAGGATAATTAGATTAAATGTGACATAAATTCTAACATAAATCATCAAAGCACACATAAATCCACCTCAAATCAAAGCACAAGAGGTGTGTATTTCATCCACACATTAAATTCTCCCACATTTGAACTTTACTTGTCCTCAAGAAAAGAATATGAATAAAAAACAAGATTAAACTCAACATCAAGAAACATGAATCAAGGAAAATTTCACAATTTAAAAATTTAATTAAGCTCAGTAATCAAATCCAATCAAGCAAGATTATTTAGCACTTAATACAATTAGATGCTTGAGTCTAGCTTGCACCTTTTCTCTTTACCAACCATTTAAGATCACTCATCTTTCCATCACTCAAGTATTTAAGAACAAAAAGATCACTCAAATTTCTCTTAAAAAATGCAATACCATAGGCTTAGTTATCAATCTAATATCCACTTCCAAGTTCACATATATAACAAGAATCAAAAGGACTTCCTCTGGTTGTAATGGGGCCAAGGACATAATGAAAGGTAGGAAAAAGATTTAAAAAAAAAAGGTAAAGAATGTTCATGGATAAATCGATACAAAACAGAATCAGGTTGAAAAGTTGAACAATAGAACATAGTGCACAAAAGTATAACCAATTCTCACTTTCAACCAAATATTCTCATTATTCTTTCTTTCTTTTTTTCTTTTTTTTTTCATTCTTCACTTATTTTCAATTTTTTTTCATTTTTTCATTTTTTTAAGCAATAAACCCCTTGAAGATAAAAACAATCCTTTATAACTTCTCAATTAACACATCAGTTGGTCCAAAGAATTCAACCTGATCATTCAATAAGGTATCCAAAGAAATCAAATTCAGGCTCAAATGGGGCAACTAAGGGATTATTTAATAATGCAACTCTGAAAGTCAAGAAAGAATTAAGCCTAATTGCCTTAATCATGTTCAAGTATGAATGTGAATCATTGAACTCTTAACAAGATATCAAAACAAGTTCTAGCATACATCAATCAAGAGAAATCTCACTCCAGAAGAAAAATAGGATTTAGTTGATGAAAAATTCAATCAATAAAGGCTCAAACTCACTTTCTAGCTTAAGTTAGTAAAGAGAATAAATGCAATTAGATATGACTAATTTCTCAAATAAAAAGCTAAAATATTCAACATTCAATTGAAAAAGATTGCCTTGCACAAAAATAGTAGTGGATTCCCCTCTCAAACAAATTTCTATCAGCTTAGAAATAATCAAGAAATCAACACACAATTCTAGCTTGATTCAATGCAATACTCAAGTGCTCAATAATTCCCCCCCACACTTGAAAGAACCATTGTCATCAATGTTTAAACAAGAAAAGTAACAATACAAAGGACAATGAAACTTCCCTAAAAGTAGAAACTCAAGATCATGAAGATGGTAGGGAAGGGTGGGAGAAAGAGGCACTTAGTCATGAACTCGAACAGTTGGTCTTTATAAGCGGCTACATAATCTCTTTCAAGAATTTAGCATAGGTGGGGATTTGAGAGAGCACTTTTGTAAAAGGAATGTTGATATACAGCTTTTTAAGAACCTCCAAAAACTTTCCAAATTTCTCATCAAGCTTTGCCCTTTGAGATTTTTGTGGGAAGGGCAAAGGTGGAACATATGCTAGTGGAGGAAATACCTTTTAGCGCTTTCTTCTTCTTTTCTTGGCCTCGCTCTTCTCTTGCTTCTCTTCCTTTTCTTGGGATTTCTCATCTTCATGCTTTTCTTCCCTTGTGGGGCTTTTAATTTGATTGCCACTTCTCAAGAAAATTGTATTTACTTGCTCCCTTGGGTTTGTCTCTGGTTGACTTGGGATTCGCCCCTGTACCATGTTGAACAAGCTTGCTTGTTGGGCTATCTGAGTTTCAAGCATCTTAGAATGAGTCACAATTTGATCAAGGTGAGCATGAATTTGCTTGATGGACTCCCCATGTTGTTGGACTTGAGCTTGAATAGCTTGATTTTGCTCCTTTTGTGTAACTATAAAAGTTTCTATAAGAGCTTCTAAATTGGACTTAACACTATGAGAAGACTCCTGAGGTTGCTAGAAACCTAGTGGTGGACTATTGTTGGATGTAGCCCCTTTATTTTGCTGGTTACCATAGGAGAAATTTGGGTGGTTTCTCTATCCTAGATTATACATGTTGGAGTAGGGGTTACCTTGGGACTTGAAATTGCTATTTTGCACAAAACTCGCTTGCTTCAAAGACGGGTCTTGAGAATAGGTCACCACTGAATTGCATTCTGAAGTCAAATGCCCTCCTCCACATGTTTCACAAGTTATCATAGGGGTGGCAACATCATTGGCATTCAGCTTTTCAAGTGACTTGGTCAAAGCATCAAATTTGGTATTCAACATATTAATGGCATCAAGCTCTATCATCCCGGCTTGCTTCTTCGAAGAGGATATCTCACTTGGCCACAAATAAATATTCGAAGCCACTTCATTAATCAAACCCCTTGCCTCTGTTAGAGTCTTGGCCATCAAAGCATCACCAGCTACGACATCAAGAGTTGCCTTTGTAAAGAAAGACAACCTAGCATAGAATATTTGGATGACAACGAAATCTTGTAAGCCATGATGTGCACACTAACGAATAAGATCATTAGACATCTCCCATGCTTCATAAAGAGATTCATCTTCCTTTTGAGAGCAGGTAGTGATGTCTTGGCGAAGCTTGATTATTTTTCTAATCGGGTAATACTTGTCCAAGAAGGCCTGCTCCATCAAGTTCCAGGTGGTGAGTGAATTAGGGGCCTCTGAGTGAATCCACTTCTTGGCATTCCCCTTAAGAGAAAAGGGGGAAAATCTGATCTGTATAGCATCCGTTGAGACCCCATTAATCTTGATGGTGTCACACAACTCCAAGAACTCATCTAAATGCTAATTTGGGTCTTCAACTGGTGACCTGCTGAATTACAATTGTTGGACCATCTAGATCAATGATGTCTTGATCTTAAAGTTGTTGGCCTCTATCCATGGTCTAACAATGGAAGACTAACGAGCATTAGCATTGGGAGTTCCATAATCCCTCAACCTTCGCTCTGGATTGGCAACTTGATTAGCATTATTTGCCATGTTGTCTTCCTCGAATCCCTGTGTTCTTCTTTCTCTTCTAATATTACAAAGCGTCTTCTCAATCTCAAGATCAATGGGGATAATAAGATCTCCTTGACTCCTACTTCTACACATAGGAAAGAAACAACACCTAAAAATTCAAAGAAAAAAAATGAAAGAAAGTTAAAATAAAATTAAAAAATAAAAATTACTTAAACCAACCAAATTGTCACTCGTGTTAAAATCAACACGGTCCCCGGCAACGACGCTAAAAACTTGTTGATTTTTCGCAAGCACACGGATCTTACAAGTAGTAAATAAAGATCGTTCCCACGAGAATCGATTGATTACTAACTCTTACGACTATTTTGATTGTCTAAGCAAATAAAATTGAATGAGAATGTTCAATTAAAATTAATACGAAAAGCAAAGTAATAAATTAAACAATTAAAACTAGAAAAGATGAGATTCAACAAGGATTTAAAGCTCTAGGATTCAGAATCCACTATACTACGCTCTACAATAAATTGTAATCCTATCTTTGTTCATGCTCAATTATGTTCTTGAAGGTGATTTGTCCTAAATTATTTAAAGCCTAATTTCTTGGCACTAAAAATGTGCCAAAACTTCACTAACCTCATTCTCATGACAATTAATCCAAGTTCCAACCCATTAAGATTCATGACAATCGTTTACCCCTTGAAAGATTTAAGCCTGTGTCTAGATCTCAATTCCTAAGTTCAATTCTTGAATTATCAAGTAATTAGATTTCATCTTTCGATCCTTCACCTAAAGCCTAAGATCATGTAAATTGGCGTGCAACATATGACAAGCATTAAGCATACCAAAAATGAATCAAGAACAATAATCTCAGTAACAAAGAATCAAATTAACAATTCATAATAGAGAAATAGAGAGTTTCATCCTAATGCTAGAAAAGGGGTTTAGCCACTCATGGCAATTGTTGCACAAACAAGAACAAAAGTTAAAGAAACAACCATAATTTATGAACAAAAAGAAAAGATGGGAAGATGGAGATGGAGGAAAGAACTTTATGGTTGATCTTTAAAAAGTCTTGCTCTTGCCTTCAAAGCCTTCCCCTTTGAATCCTTGTACTTCTCCTCTCAAAACTTGCTGTCACATAAGTCTCTAGCCAAAAGTCTCCTTCGGTTTGGTGTTTTTGCCCAATTTATAATGATTTGGGGGCAAAATTTCCCTTTTTTTGAGTCAGAGGGACTCACACAGCCATGTCTCCCTTTGACACGGCCGTGTGAGCTTTAAAAATAGTGTAATTTGTACCTTCAGGGGAGACACGGCTGTGTCTCCCACACAAAAGCTTCATTGAAGTTAGACAAGGCCCTGTGAGCTTGATAGAAGCATTTTCTAAGTTAGACACGGCCGTGTCTAACTCTTTAATCACTCAAAATGTCATTTTTTGAGAAATGATCCTCATGAAAGTTATAAATCTTTTTCTTAGCTTTCCAATGCCACTGAAATCACATCGTTTCAACTTCTACAGCTCAATTTATACTCATTTTATTGAGCAAAGGTAAAAAACGCTACGAATCTTGGCTGTATAAATTCCAAACTCAACTCCGTTGCAGTGAATCCTTCCAAAGCTTCATAGAGTCATGTCAAAACACTTCTTTTGGACCTAAAAATATAGAGGAAGACTAATCATGAGATACCAAGGATAATTAGATAAAATGTGACATAAATTCCAACATAAATCATCAAAACACTCCTAAATCCACCTCAAATCAAGCACAAGAGGTGTGTATTTCATCCACACATCAATATGGGACTAGATTGTTAAATAAGTTAGTAGTAGCATAACTATTACTATTATCCAGGTATATGTCAGATATACTAAGTTATCAGTATTAGGATGTTACAAATTCCAGTTACACTAATTTCTTTGGGTCAGGCCGGAAGGAATATTCTTGTGAATCCCTTAGTCCCGATAAGAAAAGTCCGCCTTTGATTGGATTGGGGAAGTGGATTAGTTGAGGTGTGCACAAGCTGACTTGGACAACACCTGACCGCAATGCCACTATATATATAACATCAAGCAAAAATAACTTTTATATTTCTAAAAGATCCTTTAAAATAACTTGTATAAAAAAAATATTTCTAAAGTGTTTATTATCTCTTTTATATGTTCATTGCCAATCTTTTTTAACTAGTTTTGTATTTTTTTATTCTTTGAAAATATTTACTAAGTAAAAAATTAAACTAATAATTTATTATCGCTCTCATACTTATTTAAATTTTTATTAAAAATTTGAATAATAAATTTTATATTTCTTGGTAAATAAAAAGTCAAGGATAAAGGGAGGCTCTCTCTATTCTAAGGTCAAGGCAAATCACTAATCAGGAGAAACTAAGATTCGAACCCAAATCATGAAGTTGCTATGTGGGAAATGTCGACTAGACAAGCTAATTTAAATATAGCCATATTTTTTTTTCAGTTAGTGGATTCATAAGATCTGTTCAACTTCCTCTTACTCTATTTTTCTTTGTCTTAGTTTTATCTGTAGCACCTATATTTATATAGAAAATATTCTTCACAAACTCAAAGACTCTTAATTATAACCATTTTTATTTTCTTTTTTTTGCTATCACATTTCCATCACATCCAAAGGAGATTATGGGTTTATGAAGTTTCTTTGTTAAATCTATTAGGGAAATATCACACCCTCCTTCATTTTTTTAGGGAATACCACATCCCTTTCAACAATCTTTTGGGGAAATATCACATCCCATCTTTTAATCTTAGGGAATACCATATCTTTGTCTTTATAAACATGCCTAAATACAATAGTAATTGGGAAACATGTCACAAGCAAATCACACTCAAAGTTTAACATAGTTCAGCCTAACAATGCCTATATCCACAAATAAGAAGAGTCAAATCTACTATCAAAACAAGTATACCCTACAGGCTCTCTTACAATACAATCTCACACTCTCATTCTCATTCTCATTCTCATAACCCTTAAAATTCCCCAATACAAGTATTTATAGCCTACCATATCTTGCTTAACAGGCAACCATTCTTAGTTTCCTATTATAAATAAATCTCTAACAAATCTCTTTCAATCTCTTATATATCTTTTACATATCTGTCATATATATTTCAAATCTTCATAAATTTTCACATATATACTAGACTGTCCTAGCCCAATTCTTGTTAGTCATGGCAACCATCACCTAAGAGGGGTGAATTGGGTAATTACAAATTTTTAAAACTTTAAGAAATTATGCATTTTGATATTTTCAATCAACACATGCAGCAGAATAAATTTAACATAGATACAACTATTATAGATTACTCAAATTTAACTTGAGTTATGGGATAAATTAACCAAATAAACTATATATCAAATTCAACTCAATCATATATAATTACAGCACAAATGTAAAGGAGATAGAGTTGAGAAAAGCAAACACAATATTTATCTTGGTTCAGCCACCAACCACTTGTGGCTTACGTTAATTCCTCAAGCAAACCACTTGAGATTTTCCACTAAACCTTCAAGCTTGAATAAGTGCTTGAAACCTTTACAAACCCAAGCACTCTTCACACCTTGGGATACCTCACCCTCATGCTTGAGCCTCGACAGTCAGAGATACCTCACCTTTACAATTTCTTTGAGGGATACCTCACCCTCTTTACAATGAAACAAAATATAAAAGAAAAGAAACTCTCAGAAGAGTGGATAATACAACTCGAAACTCTATGGAGCTCTTTAAGGATATTTTAAATTTTAGCGAAAAAGAGCACAAGAAATAATAAAATATGAATCACGAATCAAAGCATAAGAGAATGGTTTCAAATTGTTGGGTCTATATAAAAGATGACCCAAAAAAATGTATTTATAGAGTTCTTTGAAAAAGAGTCATTGGGTATCATTTATTTCAGCATTAAATGCATAGAAAATAGTTGTTGCATGTTGTTGGCCATGTTTATTCGAATAAGCCAAGTCTTATTCAAATAAACCCACTTATAGCACACCATGAAGTATTTTTTGGAACTTGTTATTTGAATAACCCTTTAGTTATTCGAATAAATCTTTAAAAACACATGTTCTGGAACGTTTTTAAACATTTTTATTTGAATAAAAAATCCTTTATTCGAATAAATCACTCTAGTTTCGAAAACTAATTTTAAATGGTCATAACTTCTTCATTTCTCATCCATTGAAAGCAAATGACCACTCATTTGAAAGATATTTGAGTCTATTTTCAAATAAAATATGTTTCAGAATAAAACTCAAAGTATTTTGAAAGTTGTGATCAAAATAGTAACCAATTCAAAAACCAAACTTGACTATTTTTATAGTTTTGAACTACTACCATGACTAGCTTTTCAAAACTTGTTTGTTGGGCATTTTAGCATGTAAAAATCATTTGAAAAGATTTAAAAATATATTTGAGCTCTTTCCTTATAAAACCTCTATCTTTACAAAGGAGAAAGCTTTAAAATCATATGTGCTATTTGGGTTCTTTGAAAAACAAGTTTAGAGCTTTTTCAAACATATTTTAAAACATTTGAGATATCCAAAAGGCTTCTTACATAAAGACTCTAAGTCCTAAAGTTATTCTTGAAGATCTTAGACTTGGTCTTACCATCATCTTCACGTTTATTATCATCAAAACAAGTATTTAGTGTCTAATACCCAATTACATTCTCCCCCTTTTTGATGATGACAAACTATCATTGAGAAAAGAGTTAATTTAAATAAATTGGAATCCACAAAGTCAATTTGAGAGACTTACTCCCCCTCTTTTCATAAGAGGTGATTTATCTCAGAGATATGCGTAACTCCCCTTTACTTTTGGAATCCCAAAAATTGTTTTACAATAACTTGTCTTTTCCCAAAAACATGCTCAAATCATAAGTACTTAAGTTTTTTTTCCCCCTTTTGTCATGATCAAAAAGATGGGGCAAGAGAAAGCTTAGAGTTAAAACAATGTATATTCAAGTCCAACAAGATATATCTATTCATAGCAAACCAGAATAGCAACAAAGTCGAATATTATAAATTTAGCAAGGTGAACACAAAATTGAGTACATCAAACATAAAGGAGTTCAAAAGAACATATATTCATTCATTGATCAGCCAATTACATTGTATAGTCATCAAAACCATCATTTATATTTGCAGTCCAATTACATTTACTAATTTCTTAGTATTCTGCCATAGATAAAGAGAATCATAGATATCAAACATTCACCTTAATGAAATATGCTATAGGGATCAAAGTATGTATAAAACTAACATCATTCACTCTATATGCAATAACAAAATTAGTAAGTTAATATCCAATTAAGCACTTTGTCAATACTAAGCATACTTCTTTTGTAAGGAAAATATTTAATCATTTAAGATCAATTTATCAATAAGTACTATACATTCCATAACATATAAAATATCACAATAGCTTAGGGATAGAGACACTTATTGAGTTAGATAGAGAGTGATGCTCTTTATTTATTGGTCTTTTAATTTTGAGATTTCTTCTTTTGAATACTCCATTCCATTGCACTTGAAGAAAGTATCCTCATGTTCCTCTTCATCTAACTCTTCTCTTTATCCACATATATTTGTATGTAGAAATTTAATGGTCTTTGAGTTTTTGTAGGTGACTCCAATTTTCATGCCTTAAGGCTCCTTGAAAATGTTGTAGTTCTCCATGATGTTTTCATTACTCTTGGAGAACTTAGACTATTTCAAATTTTTCGTAGCATAGTTGTATTTCACTTTAATGCATGTTTGAGCTAATATTCACCTTACAACACAATTCAAAGTACTTTCTTTGGTATCCACCAATTTTGGATCCATAGAGGTTAGTCATTAATTATATTCAATATATTCATTCGAGTTCAGCAATAGATTGACATTCAAAAGTAATTCAGCAAGGTCAGTCATTATGCCAAACTCATAAGCAAAAAAAGCATTCAAAATAGTAAAGCAAAACAACAAATAAGTTTACAATGGCAAAAGATATTTCATTTCATTGATCAATTTAGCCAAGTACATATATTCATAAAAAGAATAGCCAATTACATTTAGTTAAGCATTTGCAATTTCAATCTAATTACAAAGAATTCAGCATATACAACAAATTCTTGGCTTTTTGCTAAGAATTATTCAAATAGGATAAGCCCTTATTCAAATGACAACATTTAAAACCCAGATTTCAGGGACTACTAGAGGTATTTATTCAAATAGGAGATGGACTATTTGAATAAAAGGCATTAGGAAACAAGTTCCAGCATCTACTGGAACCCACTATTCAAATAAAAATAGCCTTATTCAAATACAAACATCAAAAACAACATCATCATATTAAAACCAATAAGTCCAAATATTAAAAATAATCAAGGATTAAGAGAGACATTCTAGTATACATGTTATATAAGAACATAAAGATATGATCACAAATTTCTAATTCTTACATAGCCATTTTAAGTCAACCAAAGATCATGTTAGAAAGGGATAAAACAAGATAAAAATCATCTAGCACAAACACTCATTTTAAGTCATGATTGATACAAAACTCATGCTCAAGGATATTATCATCAAACATTTCATTTTAAATAAGGAGTATACTTTATCTAACATATTAACATGTAGAAACATTTTCAAGATATAAAACTAGAAAAGCATAACATAAGTCTTTACTTATCCAAAGATTGCAAGTCCAAGCTTCACGGAGACAAGGAAGAGAGCTTGAAATTATTTCTGATCTTTATGCTTGGAGCAGTCACTTTCAATGCCATTGTCAACTCTTGACCTTCAAAGACACCTATAACACACTTCAATTTTTGACTTTTGGTACCTAAATTTTCTTGGGTCCTTGTGTGTTAGCTTTTGGCTATTAATCTATTATGCTCTCACAAAAATTAATTTTTTCCATAGTATTTAAATTGAGCACAATAAGTTTAATAACCAATCACCATTAAGCACATAGTCAATAGCATGTTTACTTTCATGATATATAGACAATTCAAAATATAGCAAGCATACCTAGACATTGTAGAATCTTAAGTACTAAGATATATAACAAATTAATGAGTTACGGTATAAACAAAATGAACATAATCATGTGCTACATATAATATTTAAATTTTACTAAGTGCACATGATTCTGTCCTTTATCTAAGGCCTACAAAGAATATACCTCATATTCATTGTCTGTTTAAGTGAATGTGCATAAGAGGCAAAAACTTTTGATACCTTGGCCTTGGTAATCAAGGAAATACTTTTTCTTACCCACTGCTTCTCTTTTGGAGTCTTGAACTTTATAAATTTTACATTTTGTACTTGAGAAGCTTTGGTTGAAGTCATCTTCCTTCTTTGACCAAAACTTCTACCATTGAGTTTTGGAAACATTCTCCTTAATGATTCCTCTTTCTTTTGACTAATTAGTTCATCCTTTTGAGAAATTTTCTGCTTAATTGAAACACTAGGAGGACATTTTGGTTTTCACTTTATCTTGAGTCCTTGAATGTTAGTACTAGGGCCTTTAAGATCTTTAGGAACTCATACCATATTATTTCTCATATAAGAATTTCTTCTATAATTGCATAAGTGAGAAATATGTCTAAAATGACTACAAAAATTGTAAACAATTGAATTTAATGATGGCTTGGTCCTTTGAATATCATTTTTTGAAAACTTAAGCTTTTTGTTATTTTTACATTCTAAACTATTTTTGCTATAAGCCTTACTTGAATTTTCATGTGAAATAACATTAATTTTATTCTCATTAACAAGCATAGAATGTAAGTAATTAGAATTATTAGCTTTGGCAAATTCGGAATATATGTTCTCAACTTGATTTTATAAATCAATGCACTTTTCACAAGAAGTTGGGGTTTCACATTTCAAAGGCATTTTCTTAGCATGAAAAGCATATTCATTTTTCAAAGTCCTAATTTTATTTTCAATAGAGGAAATGTTTTCCAAATAAAATAAGTTTTTCTTTTCTAAAAATAACAAACTATCATACATTTCATCATATGTACATTGTAGCTCATAATAGGAAGGACTATAATCTAGTTTAGTATTATTTGCCTCAAAGTCCCTTTTAGCCATATAAGAAGTAGTCTCAATTTCTAAAATACTTGGCTTTTTAAGGGAATTACCTTCTTCCTCATCAATTTTATTTTGCTTTGTCTCTTCTTTAAATTGAGCACCATCATCACCAAGAGGAATTTGACTCCCTTCAATAGTTTGAACATCTCTTTGAGGATGTTTTCCATGACAAGCTTCCTTCAATGACTTTTGCTCTTCTTGCTTTCTATATACAACTTTATACACAAAATCATTATTAGTAATATAAAGAGCATCAAAGGTGACCAAAATTTCTTTGGTACTAGAACAATTTTTAATTTTAGCATAAGCATCATCATTCAAACTATTTATCAACATTTGCATTGCTTGAATGTTCAAGAGAAAAATATTTCTTGTCATAACTATTCCGAGTTTGTTTTGATTTGCAAGTAAATCCATTAAGCACAACATCTCATAAATCCAAATCAATAAATTACATATAAAACTCTATTCTAACTTTCTATAAACAAAATGCACACCATCAAAGAATGGTGGTTTATCAATTTTAAAACCTTCCATTTTGAAAAGCTTTCAAAGGTTGTCAATAACCAAGGATCTTTAACTTTAAGTAGTTAAACTTTCAACAGAGCACAAAGCTCTAATACTACTTATTAGCCATGGCAACCACCACCCAAGAAGGGGGTGAATTGAGTGATTACAAATTTTTAAAACAACTTTGAGAAATTATGCATTTTGATATTTTTAATCAACACATGCAGCAGAATAAATTTAATATAGATACAACTATTGTAGATTACTCAAATAAAACTTGGATTATGTGATAAATCAAGCAAATAAACTAGATATCAAATTCAACTCAAGCATATATAATTAAAGCACAAATATAAAGGAGATAAAGTTGAGAGAAGAAAATATAGTATTTATCCTGATTCAGCCACCAACCACTTGTTGCTTACGTCCAGTGCTCAAGCAAACCACCTGAGATTTTTCACTGAAACTTCAAGCTTGAATATGTGCTTGAAACCTTTACAAACCAGAGAACTCTTCACACCTTGAGATACTTCACCCTCATGCTTGAGCCTCGACAGTCAGGGGATACCTCACCCTCTTTACAATGAGTCAAAGTATAGAAGAAAAGAAACTTTCAGAAGAGTGGATAATACAACTCGAAGCTCTATGAAGTTCTTTAAGGATATTTCAAAATTTTTTGACTAAAAAGAGCACAAGAAATAACAAAATATGAATCACGAATCAAAACATAAGAGAATAGTTTCAGATTGTTGGGTCGATGTAAAAGATGACCCAAAAATATGCATTTATAGAGTTCTTTGAAAAAGAGCTATTGGGTATCATTTATTTCAGCATTAAATGTATAGAAAATAGTCGTTGCCTGTTTCTGACCATGTTTATTCAAATAAGCGAAGTCTTATTCGAATAAATCCACTTATAGCAAACTAGGAAGTGTTTTCTGGAACTTTTTATTTGAATAACCCTTTGGTTATTTGAATAAATCTTTAAAAAACACATTCTGGAACATTTTTAAACGTTTTTATTAGAATAACAAATCCTTTATTCGAATAAATTACTCTAGTTTTAAAAATTGTTAAATGGTCATAACTTCTTCATTTCTCATCCGTTTAAAGTAAATGACCACTCATTTGAAAGATCTTCGAGTCTATTTTCAAATGAATGAAGTTTCAGAACAAAACTCAAAGTATTTTGAAAGTTATGATCAAAATAGTAACTAAAGATCATTTTTTCAAAAACCAAACTTGTCTATTTTTCATAGTTTTGAACTACCACCATGACTAGTTTTTCAAACCTTGTTTGTTGGGCATTTTGGCATGTAAAAATCATTTGCAAAGATTTAAAAATATATTTGAGTTCTTTTCTTATAAAACCTCTATCTTTACATAGGAGAAAACCTTAAAACCATGTGTGCTATTTGGGTTCTTTGAAAAACAAGTTTAGAGCTTTTTCAAACACATTATAAACAAATTGAGATATCCAAAAGGTTTCTTACATAAAAACTCTAAGTCCTAAATCTATTTTTGAAGATTTTGGGCTTGGTCTTACCATAATTTTCATGTTTGTTATAATCAAAACAAGTCTTCTGTGTCCAATAGCCAATTACAATTCTCATTTGGTCACTCATATGCTCAACCCATCTTTATAGATGACCAAGTTGAGGGGTTGTGGACCGTCTTGGTCTAATTCTCATCTGGCTATTCATAAGCTCGACCTATATTCACAGATGACCAAGCTAAGGGGCTGTGGACCATTCCTAGCCTGAGGCATAACAGGTCTTCCGTAGACTTAGGCAGACTTACCATACAAGCGCAACGTCTGTGTTAGGAAGGGTATTTCTAAATGACAGGCCCAGGAAAATCTGAATTAACCTAACCAAAGTCCTGCTTGTAAGATCTGATTGGCCAATACTCAAACAGGTAGCAATTCGCTAAAGACTTGCTTAATACGATTCCTCAACAGTCATCAGCCATTTGGCGCCATCATGACCAACGATCGAGAACGGCTTTGCGGCATAATGACCGGACATAGCGAATCCTAACATTCAGAGCCCTAAATGGCCTGAATAGAGGGTATCCAAGGAGTCGGTCCTCAGATCTCTATATAAATCGGCCTAACTTCCCAAGCCAGACATGTTCTATCTTTTACCCAAACACTCTAACTATCTTACTTTTCGTATTATCCTATGAATCACCTGACCTGCCTAGGTTCTTCTGACCTTAGTGTTGCCTTCCTTGTAGGTCTCTAGTAAGTTCCTTCTTCCTTTCAATCTATGTCTCAGTCAGTACCCAGAACATCTGGCACCCACTGTGGGGGCTCTGGTAAAACTTTCCTACCTCTCAACTAACTTGCAAACTTTGACCAACATATAGATCACCAAAATCACTTATCTAACAAACCTCGACCACCAATAGAAGTAATATCAATAATGAAACTAACCAAGAAAATCCCCAACTCAACAGCATTGAAATGCTGATGTAGTTCATCTGAGATATTCATAATAGAATTGATTAGATAACCAACAAGGACTCGCAGCGTTCAGAGCCAAAAAACGAGGAATGAAAGCAGCCATTGCTACACGGAGAATTAGGTCCAAAATACTTTAAGTAGAAACACTCATTGGCAGACTAGTTATCCTCCAGCTACTACTGACCACCCATTTTCTGAGTTCATAATGTCTATCCCATTGTCGGAGGGTTTCTGATTACTGACCATAGAGCTCTATGATAGGACGACCAACTCTCAGGAGCATCTCACCATGTTCAACTCAATGATGCTCTTGAACGATGGGACCAACCCTGTCAAGTGCAAGGCCTTCTCGACTACTCTGAAGAAATCGACATTACTCTGGTTTTCAAGCCATGAAGCCAAGTCAATTTACAATTTTGTAGAACTTTCAGCTAAATTTCTCAATCATTTCTCTACCAACATAGTGATAATCACAAATTTTATACATTAATAAACCCACATTTTTAGTCCTTTACACTCACCATGTACTTAATTGATTGAGTTTGGCCATGTTTTGTAAGTTTGGGCTTAAATTGGGCTTAATTGATTTTTTTAACACTATTAGGATTTTACACTGTTTCTATATTTCGGCCATATCTTGAGTTCTAGATATCTAAAAATTATGTACCTTACTTTTAGGAAAGATAAGAGAGATCTCTACAACTTTTATGAAGAGCCCCAGAGCTGAGTCGGATAACTAGTGGATCGAATTAGTTTTGGAAGTCAAAACTCGGGTTTTATCGGATAACCCAAGTAGCATGCACTAATTGGTCCATAATTTAGGCTGTAGGCGTGATATGGACCTGAAACTAGTGGCATTCAAAAAATAATACATAGATCTTGAATTCTTATGAAGACCACTTATCCAAACTATGATGTTTTGATGCTGTTTTTATCCTTTTACATTGGCTGATGCGATCAGAGACATGTTAATAGTCATTTGGGCATAACTCTTTCATCTTAAACATAATTGAAGTGATTTTAGAGGCCAAGGAAAGATAAGAGGCAGAGGATTAACTTTAACTTGGGAAAAAATTAGGATTCTTAATCTTTAGGTCAATTATTTTTGTATAAATAGAGAACCTGAGATAGATAGTAGCCGTAAACCATAATACTTGATTCTTCTACCTAGAGTTTTCTCTTTTCTTTTGCATTCTGCGTGTAGCAGCCAGGGAAAGCTAAACATTTGAGATCAATCCAAGGATCTTGAGGAAATTCTTATTTGGTTTTGAGATTCTGTATCTAATTTTGATTTTGAATTGAATTAATTATCTTTTTCTACTCTTGATTTGGATTTTGAATTACATGATTAGATATTTCTGTTGTGTGATGTGATCTGATTGGATCCTTAATCCTAGTTGAGATTTGTGATTAAATTGTGATTGATTAATTATGGTTTAGTCACATGAATTGAAGACGATTAGGTTGACAGATTTGTTAATCTAGGTTAATTGAATTCTGGTTGTTAAACTAGCATAGGTTGCATGAATCTAGTGATCGTAGGTTTATGAATCATTTGTTAGTTAAATTCTATGTGATTATCTAGTGTTTAATTCTATGTGTTTGATGTAAAAATTTCAGTCAATCATAGATTAACTAATTAATTCAATCCAAATGCATGTTTAGTGATTGATGACAAGCCAACTAGGTTTCTTGGATTGGTTACTTTGCAATTTAATTTTATTTCTTACATTTAATTATTACCTTTATATTCTACATACACAATTCCCCCCTGTTTGATCTTGATTTAGTTGGATTGGTATCTTGATCCTCAAGAGATGACTCGGTTCACTGCCTTGTGCTACAAGTTATCGGTAGAACTGAAATTTTGTTATTTGGTTGAGCTCAGCACTTGAATCAAATTTGGTGCCATTGCTAGGGATCATTAGGTGCTAATTAATCATATCAAGACTTTTACTAACCCTTCACTAACCTTTGTTTTGCTTGTTTTAGGTGGTTTTTACGAATGAAATTTTTGGTAATTATTGTTCAAAACTTGATGCTTAGAATGGCTGAAATTTGGTGGGTTGAAAGAAAACATGGTTTTAAGCAAGGCTCAATAACTATTGAGGTCACTTATATTTTGGCCAAATTCCACCGTTTAGACCACGTTTTCAATTTTTTAAAATATTTATTACATTTTTAAGTTTCATTTTTGTATAGGTTTCATGTTGTGGTGGTACCATAATTTTTAAAAATCTATAAATATAGTTTCTGTTGAGTTTTTGTGTGATTTTTACCATTACTTTGTGTTTTTTTGTGTTTTGAATCCCTATAGTGCTATCTGATGCATGACTAGGTCTTCTGATAGTCATATACTTGACATTACCCTAAAATTGAAAGAACTTTGCATGTATTGAATAGGACTCGTAGGATTAGTTAATTTGAAAATGAAACTGACATTGAAAGAATAACATCTGAGATTGAGACTAAGGTTGAGACTGACATGAAATTTGAAACTGAAGGTGAGCATATAGATAATACTACACCTATGGCTGATACATGCAAAATAGGACCTTAAAGGAACTAACTGCACCTAATGTGAACTATCAACCATTGTGCATTCAATATCTTGATTTGGATGCTGATTTTAAACTTAAATCTAGTTTAATTTACTTGCTGCCTAAGTTTCATGGTCTTGCAGGAGATGACCCTCACAAGCACTTAAAGGAGTTCCATGTGGTCAGTTCCACCATGAAACCACAAGGAATTGTAGAAGAACACATCAAGTTGAGAGCTTTTCCCTTTTCATTAGATGGTGTAGCCAAGGACTGATTCTACTACTTACAACCAAGAGCTATCACTTACTGGAATGATATGAAGAAACTATTTCTAGAGAAGTTTTTCCCTTCCTCAAGAGCTACTGTAATCAGAAAGGATATATGTGGGATCAGACATATGAGTGGTGAGACCTTGTATGAATAGTGGGAGAGATTGAAGAAACTATGTACAAGTTACCCACACCACTAGATTAGTGATCAACTATTGATCCAATACTTTTATTAAGGCTTGCTGCCAATGGACAGAAGTATGGTGGATGCTGCGAGTGGAGGTGCCTTAGTTGACAAAACCCCAACTGCTGCCAAAGACTTGATTGTAAACATGGCTGTCAACTCACAGCAAAAGCTAAGTGTGAGAAATTTTGATAATCACATATTTCATGCATTAATAAACCCTTATTTTTAATCTTTTATACTCTCCATGTACTTAATTAGTTGAGTTTGGCCATGTTTTATAAGTTTGGGCTCAAATTGGGCTTAATTGATTTTTCTTACATTATTAGAATTTCACATTATTTCCATATTTCGGCCATATCTTGAGTTTCAGATATCTAAAAATTATGTATCTTGTCTTGCAGGAAAGATAAGAGAGAGTTATGCAACTTTCATGCAGAGCCCCAGAGCTAAATCGAATATATAGTGGACCGAATTGGGCTTGGAAGTCAGAACTCAGGTTTTGTCGCGTAACCCAAGCAACGCGCACTAATTGGTCCATAATTCAGGCTGTAGGTGTGATATAGACCTGAAACATATGGCATTCGAAAGCTAAGACATAGACTGTAATATCTCAATTTTTCGTTTTTCTTGATATTCATAAGTTTTATAATATTTGTAAATTTTTGTGGATTTTTATGAATTATTTGATTTATTTTGATTATTTTAATATTATTTTCAAAAAAATTTTGATTGTTCAAATGGGGCCGGAGGATCTTACTAAACCCGAAACCGGAGACAGTTTTCAAAGTTTTCATTGCCTTAGATTTTATCTGACAAATAAAATTTTGGATACGCTATATTACCCATTGGACAATAAATGCCGATTTTGATTAACTGTGACTTTTGTCGATTAGATAATAACTTTTAGTAAAGATCTAGTAGATTGTTTCTATCTAGCCTCTTTTATGACATCATCCATGTGACATCACCTACATGACATCATCTTTGACTTTTGGACCAAAAGAGGAAGCTTCTCAAGGAAGCTTTGTGAAGCTTGTTGAAGAAGCTTGGCACCTCCTCCCTGGATGGAGTGCACGACCAAGAGAGAGAGGAAGGAGACTTCTAGAGTAAGTTTCTATTTAATTCTCTTTTCATCATTTTCTATTCCTCTCTCATCAATCAAAAAGCTATACACACTTTTCTCTCACTTTCTTCTCTCATTTTCTCTCCCTAAGGCTCATGGCCACCCTCCCAAATTCCACCCTCTCATCTTATTTAATTTTTACCATCTACATTCCTTGAATCTAAATCCCTTTCTAAGACACATTAGTGAGAAGATCTTAATTTGTTCATCTTTTTCTAAGTATTTCTTCAAGTTAGGCCTTCAAGACTTCTAAGGTAAAATTTCTCCATCTTCATTCTTCTTTCTTTTCTCCTTTCTTTTCTTCTTTCTTAGATCATGATTTTGATCCATGGTCATTCTTTCCTAGCCTTTGATGTTGATCTTTTGTATGTATTTTCATTTTCAAAAGACTCTTGGAGGAGAAAGCTTGCTTCAAGGAGATATCCAAGTAATGGTTGGTCATCCTCCAAGGTAAAAGGGAGATTTATGGTGGTGAGGAACGAAATGTTTGTGTTTGTGAATGAAAAATTCATGTGAGGATTTATTCACTCGATTGTGTGATTATTGGTATATGCTTGTTTGATTATGTATAATTATATGATGTTGATTGTATGCATGAAATTGTTATGCTTGCTTATTGATTTTGTGTGATTTTTATTACTTTGACATTATGCAAGAACTTGATATAGTAGATTGGTGATTACTAGAGTATGTTATATGCTATAAATTGTGCTAGAAAGGAATAATTTTTTGTTCCAATGATCTCTTGAGGCTCACGGCCTTTTGGCCTAGGAGAAGGTATCCATAAGAAAAATATTTTATTAGTTAAGAACTTAGATGATTAGGAAGCAAGAATATGATTATGAGTTTACAAGTTGAAAAACGGAAGAAACAAAGTTTTTACCATTGAAAAGAATTGGTATTTGATAATGGAATGAAAAAGTAAGTTGGGGACCTAGAGTATTTTATTAAGATGATTTTTGATAGATGATTTTTGGCCATGGTATTTGATAATGGGATGAAGAAGTAATTTGGAGACTTAGAACATTTTATTAAGATGATTTTTGATAAGTTAAATGGAAATGATTTTACTTAGAATTAGAATAATGAAAGTTTTGGAAAGAACATTAGAAAATATTACTTAGATGATTTGGGGATTAAATTAGGACTAAAGGATTTACGAGTGACTTTAAAAAGGGTATCTAAGACAAATTTTGGTGTTGATTTGGAACTTAGATGCTTAGGTGAAAAAAGAATTGGATTAAAGGTTTATAATAATGAAGCAGTGTGCTGTCGGGTGCTCGAACGGGACCCGGGAATGTTGATGACTGGTTTGGCTTGTGAGTAGCCTATGTTTATGGAAAATTCTTCACATTGGAGAAAAACAACAGTTTTACTGTCGGGCCAATGTACTGGGCCCAGAAATATTAGTTGATTTATCATGTCATTCAATCATGCATTCTAAAAGTAAAAGTCTTGGTGACTTTGTTGTTAAGGCTATATGCCTAGGAGATGAATTACACTTTAGTGCGGCTATGATAAGCATAATGTAGGTTATGTGTTGACCTTAGGGGCGTCGGGGTGTGGGTTTTCCACAATGGCCAGCTGGTAGCTCCCCTGTGTCGTGGATCAGACCGATGCAAACGCACCGACGATTCGGACCGAGACACTATCCCTACTCACGATCTAGTGTAGACTGTCTTGTACAAGTCGTGTTGCGCAAATTGAGAAATGATAGCACTTGACTTGAGGCTACAGACAGGTCTTCTAGATTATTCTCTCTGAAATTGTGTTTAGTTCCATGGAGTAAGAAATTGGTGCATTGTGCACATGAATAGTCAGCATACACATTATGCATGTGCATAGTCAGTATGTTTATTGTTGTGGTATGGTCAGTATTCATGTATTGTGATATACATTGTTGAATTATCTATCAGTTGATAACATGATTATACCTATTGTTCTGTGATCTTTTTGTATTAACATGATTATATCTATTGTTCTTTGATATTGTTGTTTATGAATGACCTCATTGTTATTCTTCTTGTTTCTTGCTGCCATGCTAGTATTGATGTAAGGGATCTCACCTCTTTATTGTCTTATCCTGTTTGTTCTGTTATACATTATGTTTTTAAGAGGACTATGATGGCGGCAAGGCAAGATCCACGAGGTTTCGTTAGTGTGTAGTTTCATGGAGGTGTCGAAGCGTGGTACGTCCGTTGGGACGCAAGGCACATTCAGTATGTCGGAGATGTTACCTTGTTTTGGAGTAGGACCTGGCATTGGGTTGCTACATTTACTGTGGATGCAGTTGTTTACTTGGAGTTTTATGTGCCTTTAGGGGAGTTATGGGGTAATCGCAGAACTACCCCTAGGGAGGACTCTGTAGAGTCGATTGCTCGGACTCCCGTCTGTGGTGACATGCCCCGACTGGGGAATTTATCCATTAGGGATCCCGAAGAGGGCCTGGATGAAGATCGGGTGCAGGACCTTACTCTTCAAGTGTTTGGACTTGGGCTAGGTTCAGTTTTTATATAGTAGTCATTCATGTCTTTTGGGGGTACATAAGTTTTATGTAATTAAGTTGTTACTAATCTATGTTATATACATGAGATGTATATTATTCAGTTCTTATGTCTTGTGTTTCTCTACTTCGGTAAGTTTATATTACCTACGTAAAAGAAATTTTGAAACCCGTATTAAAATAATATTAAATATTTTATAACTTGGATAAAGATTTAAAAGGAGTTGGTCAGAAATATAATGCCCTTCGGAGGGGGTGTTACATAGACCATCAATTCTTATGAAGACCACTTATCCAAACTATGACGTTTGATGGTGTTTTCATCATTTTGCGTCAGTTGATGGGATTAGAGACATGTTAAGAGTGATTTAGGCATAACTCTCTCATTTTAAGCCCAATTGAAGTGATTTTGAAGGCCAAGGAAAGCTAAGAGGTAGAGGATTAACTTTAAACTAGGGACAAATTAGTATTCTTAATTTTTAGGTTAGTTATTTTTGTATAAATAGAGAACCCGAGATAGATAGTAGCCGTAAGCCGTAATACTTGATTCTTCTACCTAGAGTTTTTTCTTTTCTTTTGCAAACTGTGTGCGGAAACCATGGAGAGCTAAACATTTGAGATCAATCCAAGGGTCTTGAGAAAATTCTAATTTTGCTTTGACATTCTATATCTAATTTCGATTTTGAATTGAATTAATTATCTTCTTCTACTTTTGATTTGGATTTCGAATTGCATGATTAGAGATTTCTGTTGTGCGATGTGATCCGATTAGATCTTTAATCCTAATTGAGATTTGTGATTAAATTGTGATTGATTAAGTATGGTTTGGTCACATGAATTAAAAATGGTTAGGTTGACAAATTTGTTAATCTAGGTTAATTGAATTCTAGTTGTTAAACTAGCATAGGTTATATAAATCTAGCGATCGTAAGTTTATGAATCGTTTGTTAGTTAAATTCTAGGTGATTATCTAATGTTGAATTCTATGTGTTTGATGTAGAGATTTTGATCAATTATAGATTAACTAATTAATTCAACCTAGATACATGTTTAGTGATCGATGACAAGCCAACTAGGTTTCTGACAGTTTCTTGGATTGGTTACTTTGCAATTTGATTTTTTTTCTTGTATTTAATTATTACATTTACATTCTACATGCATAATCCCCCCTGTATGATCTTGATTTGGTTTGATTGGTATCTTGATCCTCAAGAGACAACTCAATTTGCTGCCTTGTGATACAAGTTATTAGTAGAACTGAAATTTTGTTATTTGGTTGAGCTCGTCACTCAAATCACAGAGTCCACCAAAAGACTTCGGCTAGCCTCATCAACCTGAAACAAGGATGGGAGGAATCACTCAAGGAGTTTATGAGAAAATTTAGTGAGGAGGCGGCTCAAATCAGGGACCTTAACCTTATCGTGTCTCTGCATGCTATCATAGCCAACTTGAGACCAGGACCCGTTGCAGGCTCCTTGATAGAAAACCACTTGTAGACTTAAATGATTTGAGGACCAGGTCTATAGGATACATTAACATAGAGGAAATAGCAGCTACAAGGAGACAAATGGATCAACAATTCTCAGAGCCAAAAGCTAGAGGAAATAGGACTAATCCTCAAATCTCCATCCCACTGAGCTTCCAAGACCGACCACACAAAGGTCGTGGAGCAAACTAGAGAGGAAGACCGATGAGAATTGAAGTGAGATCTGACCGATTTGATCATAATAATTTGGCGACTTCATGTAATCCATAACCTCAGTACAACATTTACACCCCACTCATCACCCGACGAGAACAAATATTTCGGGAGGTTGACAACACGGGTCTTATTCAATATCCAAAGAATACAAGACAACAAAATGTGCCTCACAATGTTGATAAAAGTAAGATGTGCGACTACCAAAAAATGTATGAGCACACGACCGAGGAGTGTATTACTTTGAAGGATAAAATTGAGAATCTGATCTAAGAAGGACATCTCAAAAAATACGTCTATCGATGAAGAAGCCGAAGTAGAAAAGCAAAAAAAGGGAACCAGTCTCAACGAAAGAGCCTGAGTCTAAGAGAAAATGGCAAAGTTATCACAGCAATCTATGATTCTCGAGATCAGGTGATTAGGGGTGTGATTGACTCAATAGTCGAAGGATTCACAGGAGGTGTAAGCTCGAGCTCATCTAGAAAACGCCACCTCCAAGCAGTGATGTTGGTAAGTCACCAACCTTCTCTTCAAGTTAAACAACAAAAGGAGGGACCAATTATTTCTTTCTCTAACAAGTATTTTGCTGGCCATGATGACAAATTAGACAATTTGTTGGTGATCTCCATTATAGTTGAAAATTATCAAATCCGAAGGGTGTTGGTCAATCAATGGAGTTTGGCCGACATTCAATATATGTTAACCCTCCAAAGACTATAGATTCTAGAAGAAAATTTAATTCCTTTTAATGGAAATTTGGTCGGCTTCTCCAAGGAGCAGATAAATGTAAAAGGATATATTGAGCTCTGGATGACCTTCGGAATAGGTACACTTCTAAAAACTGTTCCGGTTAAATATCTTATAATTGAGTGTCATACCCCATACAATGGTATTCTCGGGAGAGCATTCCTTAATGCTCTTGGAGGAGTGGTATCAACTCCTCATTTAGCGATGAAGTTCCCAGTCTCGAAGAATGAGGTTAGAGTGGTGCATGTTGATCAGAAAGAGGCTAGGATCTGCTATAACGAGAGCTTGAAGCCAAAGCCTAGAATTCAGACCGATCACGCTAATTAGTGCAATAAATGGTCATTCCACAATGTTCATATGACCGAGCTCAATCTGAGAGGCGACGAGTAGGATCAACCACAACCGATTGAGGAGTTACAACCCATTTCATTGGGTCCCAAGTCTGACCAAGTTACACAAATCAGGGCCCACTTATCAACTGACGTCAAACAAGAGTTGGAGGAGTTATTAAAGAAGAACTCAGACTTATTTGTTTAGACCATAGCAGACCTGCTTGGAATTGATTTGGAATTTATTTCCCACAAGCTCTCTCTGGATCCAAAAGCAAAGCCTGTTGCTCAAAAGAAAAGGAAGTTAGGAGCTAAGAGATAGCAAGTTGTTACCGAGGAGACCAAGAAGCTCTTAGAAGCAGGATTCATTAGAAAGGTTGAGTACTACATGGTTTTCTAATGTAGTCATGGTGAAGAAGTCGTTAGGAAAATGGAGGATGTGCATGGACTTCACCGACCTCAATCAAGCCTGCCCTAAGGCTTCTTACTTATTCCATAGCATAGATCGGTTAGTCGAAAGGGCTTCTAGGTATCAATTCCTTAGCTTCATGGATGCATATTCCAAGTACAACCAAATCCAAATACATTTAGATGACGAGGATAAGATTGCCTTTTTCATTGAGTTCAGGAACTTCTATTATAGAGTAACGGCTTTTGGCTTAAAGAATGCTAGTGCGATCTACCAAAGGCTAATGAATAAGGTATTAAAAGACCAGATCGGCTAGAGCATTGAAGTCTATGTCGATGATATGGTGGCCAAGACTTCGGTCAACATAAATCATTGCTCCGACCTAGCAGAGATTTTTGCATAGTGAAGAAAACACAATATGAGACTGAACCCTGAGAAGTGTGCCTTCGGGGTTTTGGCTGGGAAATTCTTAGGTTTCCTTCTCACCAGTAGAGGGATTAAATCTAACACAGATAAGTGCAAGGCCATCATGGAGATAACGAGTAGCGACAATAAAGGAAGTGTAAAGATTAACAGGTAGAATTGTCGCTCAATTAAGAATTCTCTCAAAATCTGCCAATCGAGCTTTACCCTTCTTCCAAGTCTCAAAAAACCAGAGAACTTTTAGTGGATAGAAGAACGCGAGAGGGATTTCAATGAACAAAAGCATTTCCTGGCCACTCCTCCAATTCTAACCTAATTGGAGCCATGTGATCAATTATTTCTTTATATTTCTATTTTTGACCAAGCATTGAGCTCGGTCTTAGTGAAAGAGGATGGCAAGGACCAGAGATTGATATACTTCGTCAATAGGGTCTTACAATGTCCAGAGCTCAGATACAAGAAAATTAAGAAAATAGTATTTGCTTTGGTGTTAACGGCTCAAAGGCTTCGGCAAAACTTCTAGTGTCATTCAATCACCTAAGAACTAACCAATTAATCAGACAAATGCTTAGAAAGCTAAAACTCATCGAACGGATGATCACATGGTCGGTCAAGTTATCCGAGTTTGACATTCAATATTAGCCCAGAGGATCGATTAAATTACAAGTTTTATCAGATATTTTGCTTGAATTATCCTCGCCCCTTCGACATAATTCAAATTGTAACACATGGACATTATTTATTGATGGAGCTTCCAACATAAAAGGAAGCGGGGTAGGGATAATCCTGGAGGGGCAAACGAAGTCCTGATCACGCAGTCTCTGTAGTTCAATTTTAAAGCAAGCAATAATCAGGCTGAGTACGAAGCTCTCATAGCTAGATTAGCCTTGGCTACTGAAATGGGAGAAACCCGACAAATTACTAAGTCAGATTCTTAACTAGTCACGATGCAAATCAAAGGGGAATTTTAGATGAAGGACCCCCAACTGACCAAGTACTTGAAGAAGGTCTAAAATGCAGTCAACAAGTTTGAGATTCTGCACAACCCAAGGGATCAGAATGCTCGAGTTAACTTACTCTCAAAACTAGTTAGCATAAAAGGGCCCAGGAATAATCGACCTGTGATTCGAGAGATAATTGAATAACCAAGCATTAAGGTGGAGGAGTCCTTCACCATTGATGATGACACAAGCTCCTGGATGAGCCTGATCATCATATTTTTACGGGATGGTGAGCTTCCGATCGATAATAAGAAAGCAAAGAAGCTGAAGAAGTAAGCCAATTATTATACCTTGGTCGGCAGAGGGTTATTCAAAAGAGGATTTTCACTTCCGCTATTAAAATGTGTTAGCCAAGATCGAGCTCAGTTACTCATAGAAGAGGTACATGAAGGAGTCTACAGTAGCCACATAAGAGGGCAATCTCTACCAGGAAAGGTATTAAGGGTCAGATTCTATTGGCCAACTATGAAGGCTGATTACTTGAAGTATGTCCAAAAGTGCGATATATGTTAGAAGTTTACAAATCTACATAAGGTCCCACCCGAAGAGCTACATAGCTTGGAGACTATATGGTTGTTTTGCAGATGGGAATCGACCTACTAAGACCATTCCCATCAACGGTCAGACAACTGAGGTTTATCATTGTTGCAATTGGTTACTTCACAAAATGAATCAAGGTTGACCCCCAATCTAGTTTTACGTTAGAAAAAGTAAAGAAATTTGTTTGGAAAAATATAATCTTCCAATTTAGTTTACCATTCAAAATTGTATCTTACAACAAAACTCGGTTCACTAATAAAAAGTTTTGAGAATTTTGTGTTAAGAACGGAATAAAATAGGCATTCAACTCATTTGATCACCCTCAGATAAATGGGTTAGCCGAGGCAGCAAAAAAAGTCATCCTAGCCGGACTAAAAAAGAGGTTGGATCGAGCCAAAGGTTTATGGGCAGAAGAGCTACCCAGTATCATCTAGGCATACCACACCACAGTGCAGTCATTTACTCTGGAAACCCACTTCCCATTAACATTTGGAGTCGATGTAATGATCCCTATCGAAGTCAGAGAACTAATCTTCAGAAGAACGACATTCAATGAGGAAGTCAACGATGAAGGAAGAAAGACCAATCTTGACTTGTTGGGGGAAGAAAGAAAAATTGCACATATATGAGAAATTGGCAGAACTAGGGTAGCTAGGAAATGCAACCAGATGGTCCAAGTAAGAAAATTCAAAGAAGAAGACCTAGTTTTGTGCAAAATTAAGGATTCCAAAAAATCGCCTGGTGAAAGAAAGTTAGCTGCCAATTGGGAAGAACCCTTTCGAATTCTAAAGGACATCAGTGATAGAGCTTACAAAGTCGAAGATCTCACTGGGAAAGTTCTCCTCAGAACGTGGAATTCGGCTTCTCTTTGAAAATACTTTAGCTTAGTTTTTTATAGTCTTCATTATTTTCGAATGTATTTTTTGATTACCAATTGATGCACAGGAATTAGGATAATGTACTCTTTTTCCTTACTAGGATTTTTTTCCATTATGGTCTCGGATAGAATAAATGCGATGACCCAGCTCGGGAAAGTCTGAGGTCATGGTCAATCAATGATGCCCTTCAAGACAGGCCCAACTCAGGAAAATTCGAGGTCATGGTCAGTCCATAATGCCTTTTCAAGATGGCCCAGCTCAAGAAAGTCTGAGGTCATAGTCAATCCATGATGCCCTTAAAGACAGGCCCAGCTCAAGAAAGTCTGAGGTCATGGTCAATCCATGATGCTATTCAAGACAGGCCCAGCTTAGGAAAGTCCAAGGTCATGGTTAGTCCATGATGCTCTTTCAAGATAACCCAGCTTAGGAAAGTCCGAGGTCATGGTCAATCCATGATGTCCTTCAAGATAGGCCCAGCTCGGAAAAGTCTGAGGTCATGGTCAGCCCATGATGCCTTTTCAAGACAACCCAGCTCAGAAGAGTCTGACATCAAGGTCAATCCATGATGCCTTTCAAGACAGGCCCAGCTCGGGAAAGTTTGAGGTTATGGTCAGTCCATAATGCCCTTTCAAGATGACCTAGCTCGAGAAAGTCTGAGGTCATGGTTAATCCATAAAGCCCTTTTAAGAATGGCTCAGCTCAGGAAATTCTAAGATCATAGTCAATCCATGATGCCCTTTCAAGAATGGCCCAACTTGGTAAAGTCTGAGGTCATGGTCAATCCATGATGCCCTTTCAAGATGGTCTAGTTCAGGAAAGTCCAAGGTCATGCTCAATACATGATGTCCCTCTAAGCCAAGAGTAGATTAGATCGAAAAATTATGGTCCACGATCGGATCAGATAAAAAAATTCATGGCCCAAGATTAGATTAGATTGAAAAATTCATGGCCTAAGATCGGATCAGGTCAGAAAAAAATCGTACATTATCAAGATCGGAACATCTAGAAAAATTCGATCAAATTAGAAGAAAGTCGTCCTTTATCAAGATCGGACCATGTAGAAAAATCCTAAACCGCATTAAGCCCTATGATCGGCAAAAAAAAAAAAATCAGAAGTACAATACTTTCCCATTTCAAAACCCAAAAGTACATAACCATTTGTTCTTTACAAAAGACTGAGATAAACTTGGTCATTATAAATCCCAATTACATTTCAAAAAAGACCGAAATGCACTTCAAAATAATTGTTCAAATACAAAGAAAAATATATTTAGGCTTCTTAATGGGCCTCAATAGCTTCATCCTCCTCCTTGGCCGAATTAATAATTCGACCATCAACAATCTCTTTTAAAGGATCTCGTTCTCTAAGATTGTCGTCAAACACACTGTCCAGATTCAAAAGTTTAACTTGCTTAAGACTGGCTTCAAACCCAGCAACACTTTGCTCGACCGCCTCTGATTTCAGTCCATCCAATTCAGCTCTCAACTTCTCAATTTCACCTATCAATCTAGCCTCTTTCGTAAGAGAGGCATTTAGCACTTGGTGGTACAACATCTTCTCTTTCTTGAACTTCTATTCCAAGGATAGAAGAGTATTTTTAGCTTTTTTCCTTCTCTTCCCTTAAGACTTTCTCGGTTTCCTCCAGCTTGGTCACTTTGTCACCTTTTTTTTCATAAGGTCGATCTGCCCCTTGAACTCAGTCACCTCAACAACATGAATCTTTTCTATCTTCTCTAGCTCAGCGCAATATGCCCAACCAGCATATGATAATTTCTTTTTTGCATCTTGAAGATCAAGTTCGACTGATCGGGTTACACTAGCAGCTCGGAGAAATTGCACTTCCAACCACCTATACAACCCGACACCATCGACTTTATCTTTCATTTCTTTATCCGAAGGTATAGAAATATGATTGTCTAAGAATTTTTCAAATGGAAACCGAGCACTCCATAGTGAAGATTCATCTGTAGCAACGCCAAAATTGCTCAGACCATTAAACACCATGCTAAGTGCTGAACGGGGAGGAAGAGCACCTTGACCTATTGCTCAGCATTTCAAAGATGGAGAACTCAATGTCCTAACAACCTCGGTTAGTTTTCCAATTTCTCCCCAACTCATTTTTTCGATTAGGGGCTCCAATTGAGTCTCGAAGGACTCCGTAATGTGAACCACTGTAAGCCCCACCTTCACAGTGTTAGCGTCAACCACTTCAGCCTTTGTAGTCTTTGTAGGTGGTGTAGACCCTTTCTTCTTAAAAAAAATTTGAAGTTCTCATACAGAGAGTCGTGGAGCCATTGAACCTAAAAATAACAATGAAATTGATTAAATGTCAGTTTAACTAAAAAATGAATCCGAGTGTAAAACGAAATTAATGACTTATGCACCGAATCGTACCCAAACTTCACAAGAGAGCTACAGTCTAATAGAAGACAGTTCTCCAAAAAGTCGATCAAATCACGGTCAACCGGGGGAGACTTCTATATTCAATACTCAACACTGAACTTGGTTCACTCCACTAGTAAAGTAGAAATCTCTCTGCACCAGATTGGTAAAAAAAAAAAAGCCATATCCCCTTACCGAGTACTAACTCAAAAATATTTATTCTTAAAGTTTTTGTATGAAGTATCGAAAGCAAAAAAAGTGATTCTTTCATGGATGACTATTGATCGAAACCCAGCCACCTTTTCTGACCCTTTTGCATTGGAAGAAAAGGAAGAAGACTCTCACAGTTGGATCCCTACTGAGATAGTTCATCAAAACTTTGAATGCCCTCATAAAAGCCCAACTGTTGGAATGTAGTTAGGTTGGGGCAACATTTAATCGAGCAAGGACTGAACATTGGGAATTGGAGAAAGGCAACCTCAATTTCAAATGAAGAAAGAAAGTATCATACATATACACCCACCCAACTTGATTATTGGTACTAGGTGATAATAGATGTCAAGACTATCAAATTATATCAATTTGTAAGCCGATTCACCATATTACATGTAGTATAAGGCACAATTAGGTCGAGCCCTTGGATCACTCTAATTAAGCAATCAGATTAAGAAGTTAACAAAAGGGGGGATTGCAAAATTAATTCAAAAAAAGCAATTAAAAACTATAAATAGAATTAAGTAAACAACTAATTCAAGAAAATTAACTAATCTTGAATTTGATCCATCCTTCATTACTAAGATCCATTCAATTGCTAACCAAGTTCTTGGTTTTAGATCATATCAAGAAGCCTTAAGATAATCCATGAATTCTCTACTATATAAGCATCCAAAATTTAACTAATCAATGTTAAATGAATTAAGCACTCATCTAGTCCTAAATTAATCTAAAACCCAGAATTCAACTAAGCTAAATAATCCTACAAACAACTTTGATGTATTGTTTAGTCTCTATAATCCTTATTAAACACGTGGTAATTATGAAAATATCACATCAACATCTAAATCAAATTAAGTAATTCAATTCAAATTTAACAAAATCAAAAGAGGTAGAAGAAAAACTTGATTAATAAGTAAAAGTGAAACTTAATTAGTAATTAAATGTAAAACAATCAAAACAAGATCTCATAATTAAACATCAAGACTGTCAATCCCTAGAATTTATTAAAAAGGGTCTAGCCCTCCATGGATGGAAGGAAAAAAAGAAAAGAAAGAAAATTAGAGAGAAGGGAGAGGAAGAAAGATGAAGAAAGTGCATGCAATAGCAGCTAAGAGAAAATTAAGGTTTAGTTTCGTGGTTACTATTGCTGCTTAAATAACTATCTCTAAAATTAAAAATCTAAGTTTGACCTCAACTTAGGGTTAGTCCTCTTCCTCTTAGATTTAATTGGACACCAAATTTGCATAATTTGGGCTTAGGATGATAGGGATATGCCCAAAACATTCTTAACAGCTACTAGACCCGTCACCTGACATCAAAGGAAGATAACATCATCAAAATGACATAGTTTTGATAAGTGATTTTCATAAAAATTTAAGATCCATGTATCAGCTTTCTAATGGCACCTATTTCAGCTCCATATGACACTTACAGCCCAAATTAGGGCTTAATCTTTGCATATCATCCAGATTCCAGCCACAACATCTCTGTTCTGATTTTGTGGCCCCATCTGACCCAATAGACATATGATTCAGCCTTTGAGCTCTGTATCAACATTGCAGAGATTTTTCTTATCTTTCCAATAAGGTAAAATTCATAATTTTTGGATGTCTAAAACTCAAGTTATGCCCAAAATACAGAAACAATGTAAAATTTCCAATAATGCTTAAAAATATAATTAAATCTAATTTGATCCCAAAATTGTAAAATGTGGTCAAGACCAATCAATTAAGCACATAAGAGGTCTAAAAGACTAAATAAGAAGGTTAATAAATATATTAAAATTGTATTTATCAAAATCTCTTATACTTAGCTTTTACACTCTTGGGCAAAACTAGAAATTCAACACTAGGGAATAAGGAACAACAACACAAACTCAAAGTTAAAACTCTAAAAGACTCACTTTCCAATGATGTTCAAGAATGTAAAAGTCTATAAGCAAGAAGAGCAACCAAAGCTTTAAGGAATCAAAACATTCATGAAGTAGCATTTGTCTACATCTCAAACTAACAAGGAAAGTAACTTTAATTGAAAAGTATCAATCAAGAATGATAGAACCTCAAAAGATACACTCTTAATCACTCAAGTGTTTAGAAGGTAAGTGTTTCACTCAATTCAATCCATGAAAATTTGCACTACCATAAACTTGTTTATCTTCTACTTCTCTACTACTCAAAATACATGCACATACAAATCATGAGGACTTTATGCAAGGTTGTAATGGGGTCAAGGTAAGGAAGGGAAATAATATAGAGATGACAAGTTAAATACCAAAGAAAATAAAAGAACATTAGAGATAAGTTTAAATAACAAATATGAAAGTTTATCCAAACTCCATGTGATGTAAATTCTCTTTACATATTCTTTTTCCCTTTTTTTTTCCTTTGTTTTAAATTTTTAAATTTTTTTTCTTTTTTTTTTCAATTGGCCACTCTTTTCTTTTTCACCAAACATTTTGCACACTAATTAGCACACACTCACACTTGTTCAAGAACTCTTCCAATGATAATATCAATGCTCTCCTATTCGCTAAGGTTAAGTAAAAACATAATTTTTCACTTAAGGATTTAATGAGCTAAAAACAAAGAATGGTGAAATAAGCTCAAGGGGGTTAATCAAGAGAAAATATGCAAGATTAGCTATTTGGCTAAAGTAGCTAATTCAAGAAAAATGCCTTAATCATGTTCATATATGCATGTGAAAATGTAGTTTCAAAAAGACTCAAAACAAGTTCTATAGTAACAAATTCCATGAGTGAAAATTACATAAGAAAAAAGAGAATAACACAAATGCTAATTCTATTCATTAAAAGGCTCAAAGTCTCACAAGGTATGTTTCTATCAAACTCAATCTACTAATTCAATTTTCATTACCAAACTAGTTAATCTCAAGATGAAAGTTAATTTTATTCACTTACATTATAAACCTTTAACTTCAATTGATGCATGCTCACAACTTTCACAGATCTCAAAATTTCATTAGAAAGTAATTAAAAACACACTTTCTTGTATATATTTATTTTTTAAAATAGAAAAATAGAATTTAAAAACAAAATAAAATCAAAATTTGAAAATAAAAAATAGTATTTTGAAACAAAATAAAAAACATAACAGAAAACAAAAATAGTAAATAGAATATAAATTTCTCCCCCACACTTAAATTCTACATTGTCCTCAATGTAAAGCTTATAAAACATCAAATCATCAATATCCATTAAAAATCATCAACGAATTTAAGACAAGTAAAATACAGGAGAGAAGGAAGAAACATCCTTACTAGTGATATATATGGCCGCTTGCAAGTGGACCTCCTCCACGTGTCCTCTTGAGCTCCCTCATGGAATTGCTTGAGGTGATGTCCATTGACTTTGAAAGCTTTATCAGTTGCCTCACATGTGATCTCCACTACATTATAAGGAAAAATCTTAGTGACTACAAAAGGACTTAGCCACCTAGAACAGAGCTTGAGGCAAGAATTGTAAAGGAAAACTTTTTGGCC
This sequence comes from Ormosia semicastrata, assembly GCA_029884595.1. NCBI lineage: Eukaryota > Viridiplantae > Streptophyta > Magnoliopsida > Fabales > Fabaceae > Ormosia > Ormosia semicastrata. The sequence continues at coordinate 25,202,950 of JAQQTO010000063.1, forward strand.
AATCACAAATTCTTTTCTTACAATCATCTTATCATGAAAGGCTTTGGTCTTCTCTTTGTAGATACGGGAGTTCTCATGAGCTTCCAACAAAATCTCATCAAGTTCTTGGAGTTAGAGTTTTCTATAGGATCTAGCTTGGTTCATGTTAAGGTTGCACTTCTTTACCGCCCAGTAAGCCTTGTGCTCAATCTCTATCGGAAGGTGACATGCCTTGCCAAAGACTATCCTATAGGGAGACATGCCTAAAGGGGTCTTGAAAGCAATCCTATACGCCCACAATGCATCCTTAAGCCTCTTGCTCTAATCTTTTCTATTTGGTTGAACTATTTTTTCCAAGATTTGTTTCAACTCCCTATTCGAAATTTCAGCTTGCCCATTGATTTGTGGTTCGTAGGGAATCGAAACATTATGCATCACATCATATTTCTTCAACAATGCCTCAATGTTTTTATTACAGAAATGGGAGCATCATGAACCAAGGTGGGCCAATACAATCCAGAGTCTAAAATATTCCTAATAGTGTGTTGCAGTCCAAAATGACAACCACTGCAAGGGTATGACAAAATTGTAGAATAGACTGAAACTCATAATCAGGCACACAATGTCTAATCACTTGGTTACTACACAGTCTCCACAGATAAGGATCATCCCATACATAATATTTAAACTCACTTTTAAGTTCATCAATTTGATACTTCTTAAAATAAGCAGGTAACTCATATGAAACTTAATAATTCACTAAATCAGTATACCAAGGTCATTACCTCGTAGTTGAAAAAGTTGTTCATCTGGGAAGGTCTTTCGGATAGGAAGAATGTCCACTGCCTGTAGGATCTAGCTCAGATGATTTTCTACTAAGTTCTCAGATCCGCTTTTATCTCTGATCTTAATGTCAAACTCCTACAAGAGCAACATCCACCAAATGAGTCTAAGCTTTGCCTTGGGCTTCTTCAGCAAGAACTTGAAGGCTGCATGGTTAGAGAAAACAACAACTTTATTGCCCAGCAAATAGGAATGAAATTTATCTAAAGTGAAAACAATTGCTGAAAGCTTCTTTTTAGTGGTGGTGTAATTGGCTTGGGCAGAATCCAAAGTACGAGAGGTATAAGATATCACATGAGGTTGCTTACCAACTCATTAAGAAAAGATGGCACGAACTGCAAAGTTAGAAATATTGATGTTATTACTTTTTTACCCTACCTCACTTGTGTACGGGAAGTGCGTTCCTTTCTTAGTCATGTAGGGTTTTACAAGCGTTTTATAAGGGACTTTAGCAAAATTGCTCTTCCATTGTCCAGACTTCTTCAAAAAGAAGTAGAGTTTGAATTTGATGAGCATTGCAAGAAGGAATTCGATCAGCTGAAGAAGAACTTGACATCTTCTCCCATTATTCAGCCGCCAAATTGGGAGCTTCTTTTTGAGATGATGTGTGGCACCTACTTCAATGTCTTTGCTAGAAATTACATGCCCTAAGACTATGTCATGTTCTACCATGAAATGACATTTCTCAAAAGTAAGAACAATATATGTCTCAATGCATCTATCAAGCACCCTAGCAAGGTTGTCTAAACATGCATCAAAAGAAGATTCATAAACTATGAAATTGTCTATAAAAGCTTCCGTGCAATGTTCTAACAAGTTAGAGAAAATGCTTACCATACATCGCTGAAATGTACCTGGGCCATTACAAAGCCCAAAAGGCATCCTCCTATAACCAAACATGCCAAATGGGTAGGTGAAGGTTGTATTCTCTTGGTCTTCCAAGTCTATGTCAATTTGAAAGTAGCCTGAAAATCCATCTTGGAAGCAATAGTGTGACTTATCATCCAACCTTTCTAACATCTAATCAATGAAGGTTAAGGGAAAGTGATCCTTCCTAGTGGCTTGATTAAGCTTCCTGTAATCAATACAAACTCTCCAACTGTTCTGTACTCTAGTGAGGACCAGCTCATTCTTCTCATTGACAACCACAGTCATCCTGGTCTTCTTGGGAGCTACTTGCACTGGACTTACCCACTTGCTATCTGAAATGGGGTAAATGATGCCAACTGACAATAGTTTGCTCACTTCTTTCTTCACTACATCCAAAATTAGAGGGTTAAGCCTTTTTTGAGGTTACCTAACTAGTTTGGCTTCCTCCTCCAATAAAATTCGATGCATGCACGTGGAGGTGCTAATCCCAAGAATATCTGTAAGCGTCCATTTAATGGCTTTCTTGCACTGCTTCAAGATCTGTAACAATTTCTCTTCTTATTCAGGATACAAATTCTTTGCTATTATCACTGATAGCTTCTCATCTACTTCCAAGAACACATACTTCAAATGTTCAGGTAAAGGCTTTAACTCAAGGGTAGGTGGTTGCTGCACCGAAGGTATCAATTTGGTTAAAGAAACTAATTCTGTTGATTTAACTGCAAAATCACCTGTAATCTATGTACAATTTTCCAAAATAGCATAATCATATCCCATAAAATTAGAAAATTCATAACATGAAGTATCATCTCCCATATATGCAGAAATCTAAGAACATGCGGCAAACATACTAGTCTCATCACAAATAGAAATAGAACATCTAGAACATCAGAAAAATTAACACTATCCAGAAATCACACAATTTCAAGAAATTCAGCTAGTATATAACATGCATATCATCATAAAGTAAATCAATGACATCTAATTGAAAAACAAAATACTCTTCAAAAGGATATTTCATGACATCAAAGATATTAAATTGAACTATGTTATCCCCAGATTCTATGGAAAGGGTACCAGCATGCACATCAATCATAGTTTTTGTAGTTTTTAAGAAAGGTCTACCTAAAATCAATGGGAGTTGACTAAATGCAAATTCATCTTCTATGTTCAAAACATAAAAGTCTACTGGAAAATTATTTACCCTTACCAAAACATCCTCAAGCACTCCTATAGGATAAGTTGTGCTCCTATTTGCTAGCTGAATGATAACTCCGATTAGCTTCAACTTTCCAATCTACAGAGATTCATAAACTAATTTTGGCATCATATTAATTAAGGCACCCAAATCTAACATTGCATGTGTAAACTGTTTGTTGCTTATTGTGCAAGGAATGCTAAATGTTCTAGGATCCCTGTATTTAGGAGGCATATTTGGTTGGATCAAGGTAGAAACATTTCTTCCCTCACTCAGTTTCTTATTTCCTTTCAACCCCCTCTTATAAGTGCACAATTCCTTTAGAAACTTGACATATTTTGGAATCTGCTTTATTGCTTACAAAAGATGTATATTGACTTTTACCTTCCAAAAGGTATCCATAATCTCCCTATCCAATTTAATTTCAGCTAACTTCTTTGATTGAGTTATTCTGTTGGGAAAAAAAGAGAGGAATGACGATAGCAAATTTTTCTATAGAATTTTTCATTAACTTCTGATTTTTCTTCAAATTCTCTGCATGTTCTATATTTTGCAATATTGAATCTTTTGCAAAATTTTGGTTTTCAAGATCTGATTTTTTTGCACAACCCTACTGCATAATCTCTAGTTGGAGTTGAGTTGGACCACTCACTTCTTTGTCATTTCTCAAGGTTATGGCACTCACATTGCTTCATGGATGATTAATTGTTTGGGAGGGCAATTAACCATAACCTTGAGTCTTCAACTCATTCATGGAAGTTGCAAGTTGACCAAGTTGGTTCTCTGTTGAAACTAAATGTTATTCATTGTTAACTGCTTTACCAAGTTTGTCAAGCTAAGTTCAAAATTGCTATTTTATTACATTGGCTGTTTCACTGGTTATTAAAACTGTTGCTTGCTTAGGCCTGTTGTATTATATCTAGTCTGCTATTGCTGCTTCTGAAGAAGTTAGCCAGAATTGTTGCCATATCATAGATTGGGATTATCTCTCCATTCAGGGTTATATGTGTTAGAATAAGGGTCATACTTTGGTTGCTGGTGGTATGGTCGGCCATGAAAGATGTCAACCACTGCTTCACTGCATTCTTGGAGTGCAGGACATTGGTCTGTTTGGTGATCTAGCTAGGAATAGATTCCATAAAGTTTTGCTAGGGACTGAATTTGTTTTTGTCCTAATGCTAGCTACTTAACTAAGGAGGTTAGCTCCTCCAATATGTTCTCAATTCTCTATTGATTAGCATCAGAATCCCTTACTTCATTGACTTCTCTGGTTGAGGTAATGACACGTGTGCTAAATTATTGTGCATTTGTTGTCATGTTTGCTATTAAGTCTTTTGCTGCAACAGGGGTTTTATCCATTAAAGCTCCTCTAGAGGAAGCATCTACTATGCTTCTATCCATGGGTAAAAGTCCTTCATAGAAATACTAGATTAGCAGTTGGTCACTAATCTGGTTATTAGGATAGCTTGCACACATTTTCTTGATTCTCTCCCAATAGTCAAGTAGATTTTCTCTTGATAACTACCTTATGTCATATATATCCTTCCTAATGACAGTATGTAACACCCTCAGTAACATGTTAGGTTTATAAATGATTACAAATGTAGCATAATAATTGCTTGACATGCCAATTCAGTTTTGTAACAAACTGAGTTAGTTTAGGCACTTTACTGTAACACAGAAGCTGAAACGTAACCTAAAATAACTCAGAAAATAGCTTTAAAGGATAAGTTGAGGAAAACAGGTACGGATAACTTGTTTCTAGGTCACAAATAAGCTAAGTAAGATCCAATTAAAATTTGAGAATAATCAAAGTCAGTTTGGTATTTTTAAGTATATTGGTTGTATGTTTTAATATCAATTGACTAGTAGCAGATATGAAAAATAAGATAAAAGTGAAACAACAATTTAGATGAATCCTAATATTTATTCTAAAGTTGTTGAAAGTTAAAAAACTTGAATTAGTGTGATTCAAGTATCCTTAGCAGATATAAGCTTCAGTACAGAATTAGTTCTTATCCTTTTTAACTTTTCTCTCATTCCCTTGGCTGAGAAACAAAAATAGATAAACGAAGAAAGAAAAGAGAAAAAAAGGAAAGAGAAAAAGAGGGAAACAGAAGGGAAGAAGGGAAAATAAAAAAGGAAAGTCAAGTTCAATCCATCATCACCAAGTCTTGAGGTAGGGGAGTTTTTCTTAAACTCAATTTTCGTCTCCATTTCTTGTGGTTTACATGTATGAATGGTTTGAGGTGAAAATGGTTTCTCTAGCTAATACTTGTTTTCAATGGCTAAGTTGAGTTTGTTTTGAACTTAGCTTATGCTTGGTTGTTGATTGTGAGGTTAGAATCACTCCTTTGAGTGTTTGAAACCAAAGTTGAGAATTAGGTTTTGATTGATAGATTTTTTTATTAAAATCTAAGTTTGATGAGTTAAAATTAGTGTTTAATGATCCTAACATGTTTAAAGACCATGATTAGGGTTAAGAAACACTTAGAATCCAAGATTTGAGGTTATAACTTGGTCAGAAACCAAGACTATACAAAACTTGATTCTGTAGAATCAAGGCAGCATCCGAGCAGCCTGTGATTTTTGTTTCATAACTTGAGCTACAAATATTGGTTTAACCTGATTCTTATTGTATTTGAAAGCTAAGACATAAGGTTTCATGTAGTAAAAATTTAATAATTTTTCGCAACCCAATCAGTACTAGTTTTGGTTTGAAGTTGAGTCAGATTCTGTAGAAATAGGCAGACTGACACCCTTCAAACCAGATTGCATAACTTCCTGCACAGGGGTCGTTTTTGCATGAGACTAGTGGAATTTTGAAGTTAACATATAAGGCTATAAGAGATGAAATTTTCAGAATTTTTTCACTCTAAGTTTGTTCCCAGTTTCAATTTAAAGTTAAGTCAGAATCGGGTAAAATAGTGAGTGTTTTATTTTAGCTTCTGCATAATGTAGCATAACTTTGGGTACACTTAGCTAAATGAAGTGAGGTTTATGGAATTTGAAATATATGAGATAAGGCTATTTGGCCATAAAATTTTAGAATTTTTGAAGTTATGATGCACATTTGGCCTATTCTTGAAAATTAGCATTTTTCGGCAAAAGTTGAGGTATTTTTGTGATGGGTTGAGCCCTAGAAACACTAGTAGCTTCTTTAATAGTTAAAGTTGAGTTATGGAAGTGTAGCAAGAGTTGGTTCCTTTATTGAAGTTGAACCATAGCAAGAGTGGTTCCTTTGGTTATCAAAGTTGAACCCTAGAGAAATGGATCCCTTAAGCAATGAGGTTGAACCCTAGAGAAATGGATCCCTCAAGCAATGAGGTTGAACCATAAAAGATGGATCCCTTATGAATATAGTTGAACCATAAGAGATGGATCCCTTATGAATAAGGTTGAACTATAGTTGTTCACGATTCCTAACTAAGGGAGTGAGGCAAGCCCTTTGACCTGGAAAAGGAGTGAGAAAAACACTTTGCTAAAGGTGGAGTTGTGACGAGTTAAATCCTATGTTAGGCTAAGGATGAGTATATCCTATGCTAGGCTAAGGATGAGTATATCCTATGCTAGGCTAAGGATAAGTATATCCTATGCTAGGATATGGATGAGTATATCCTATGCTAGGTTATGGATGAGTTTTATCCTGTGCTAAGTTAAGGATGAGTTATATCCTATGCTAGGCAATGGATGAGTTATGTCCTGTGCTAGGTTATGGATGAGTTATATCCTATGCTAGGATATGGATGAGTTAAGTCCTATGTTAAGCGAATGATGAAATATGATGTTGTGGAAGTAGTATGTGGAATAGTCCCCTCATCATCAAATATGAAGTTGAAGTAGTACGTACACTACAGTGTGATGGAACAATCCACTCATCACAAGGTAGTCTAAAGGCTATTTAGCCTATTCTACCCAGATAAATACAAGGGAACGCAATTCCTAAAAATAACTAAGTTAAGTGTGTGAGTATAGTGTTGGATTATAATATTGCTAGATGAATGTTTACATAAGTCAGAATGTGAATGTTCTAATTGTAATAAGTAGAGTCTCATTTTACTTGTGGCAATTGTTAATCCAATGCTAGTAGCGTTATTCATTATGAATTGATATTTGTGTAGTACTTATATCATGTTAATGAATAATTAAACTAAAGAAGTTAGTATGGTATGCCTACTTTAAAGAGTAAAGATAAGGCATGAGAAGACTTTTGATATTTTACAATTGTGTAGACACTTGTTTAATATCAATAGCAAGATATGAGTTATAGTTTGTAGATGTACCCTGGTGTATATTTATATTAGTGCCATGATATATATGTATTATTGAGAATTTTTATGTTCTCACCCCTCTATGTTTCATGGTTAGCAAGTCAAGGCCCTACAATAGGGTAAGAAGAAGAAGAAAACAAAAGAATTAGATTAGTTTAGAATGAGGGAATGTGACAAATAAGTGTGAGAGAGTGTGAGAGAGAGAGAAAAGATAAAAAGGATAGGAACTAATTCTATACTAAAACTTATATCTGCTAAGGACACTTGAATCACACTAATTCAAGTTTTTCAACTTTCAACAACTTTAGAATAAATATTAAGATTCATCCAAATTGTTGTTTCACTTTTATCTTATTTTTTCATATCTGCTGCTAGTCAATTGGTATTAAAACACACGACCAGTATGCTTAAAAATATCAAACTGACTCTGATTATTCTCAAATTTTAACTAGATCTTACTTAGCTCATTTGTGACCTAGAATTAGAAATAAGTTCTCCGTACCTGTTTCCCTCAACTTAACCTTTAAAGTCATTTTTTGAGTTATTTTAGGCTACTTTTCACCTTCTGTGTTGCAGCAAAGTATCTAAACTAACCCAGTTTGTCACAAAATTGAACTAGCATGTCAATCAAGTATTAGGCTACCTCTGCAATCATTTACAAACCTAAAATGTTACTAAGGGTGTTACACAGTAGCTTTGGAAGTAGGCAAAAACTTCTCTAAGAACAACCTCTTCATATCATTCTAGCATGCTATTACAGGTGGCTGTAAGTAATATAGTCAATCCTAGGTTGCACCATCTAATAAGAAAGGAAAGGCTTTCAATTTGATGTGCTTTTCAAGAATTCCTTGTGGTTTCATGGTGGAGTACACCACATGGAACTCCTTCTAGTGCTTATGGGGACCTTCAACTGCAAGTCCATGAAACTTTAGCAGCAAGTATATCAATCCAAATTTTAATTCAAAATCAGCATCTAAATCAGGATATTGAATGCACAAAGGTTGGTAATTCACATCAGGTGAAACTAGATCCTTAAGAGTTATATTATCCATATTATCAACCCTGTTTGTAGTGTTATTTGTATTCTCTGGTTCAATTTCAAATTCAATGTCACTTTCAATTTTAGAAATTGTCCTTTCACTATGCCTACGAGCTCTATTAAGTGTATGAAATGTCTTCTCAATATTAGGATCAATGTCAAGTAAATGATTAATAGAAGACCTAGTCATAAAACATGCAAAAGTGAAAAAACACAAGATATGCAAAATGGACTATTCAACACTAAAATTCTACCAAAATAACACTACTTACCCTATCTACACAATTTCAAAATTTATGGGACCACCACAAGACGAAAACTACTCAAAAATGGTATCCAAAAATGCAATAAAAAAATTCAAAAAATGAAAAAGTAGTCTAAACAATGGAATTTGACCGAGATAGGGTGGCGCTTATTGCTAAGCAATGAGGCTTGTAAAAAATATCATTTTCCTTCAACTGACCAATTTTTAGGCAATTCTGATATGGTTTGTCCATACAAAATTCTACTTCGAAGCCATACTAAAGCTAAAAACTACTTGAAAAAAAGAAAATAAGGGTTAGTGAAGGATTAGTAGTTAATTATACTCCTGATATGATTGATTAAACTTAGATTAATTCTCGGCAACGGCGCCCAAATTTGATAGCTATCGAGAATATCAAATTATATCAATTTGTAAGTCGATTCACCAAATTACTTGTAGTATAAGGCACAACCGGGTCGAGTCTTTGAATCACTCTAATTAAGAAATCATATTAAGAAGTTGACAAAAAGGGAGAAATTATAGAATTAATTAAATAAAAGAAATTAAAAACTGTAAACAGAATTAAGTAAACAACCAATCTAAGGAAATCAACTAATCTTGAATTTAATTCATCCTTGATCATTAAGAATCCATTCAATTGCTAACCAAGTTCTTGGTCTTAGATCACATCAAGAAGCCTTAAGATGATCCATGAATTCTCTACTAGATAAGCATCCAAAATTTAATTAATCAAGATTAAATGAATTAAGCACCCATCTAATCCTAAATTAATCTAAAACCCAAAATTCAGTCAAACTAAACAATCCTACAAACAACATTGATGTACTATTTAGTCTCTATAATCCTCATTAAATATGTGGTAATTATGAAATATCATATCAACAACCAAATTGTGAATGCTTATGTCTTGAAGCATGTCAAATGAGTTTTTGATGATAACAAAAGCAAAAAGAGAAGAACAAAGTCAAAGATGAAGATTAAGATCAAAAGAGAAGACTAAGATCAAAAGATAAAAACCAAGATCAAAAGAGGTATATTAGATATAGGTCTTAGAATATTAATGTAAAATGTCCTTTAAGTATCTCAATTATTCTCAAATGATTTTCTAAATATCATTTTCAAAATCAGCTTGTAAATTCAAAGTTAAACATGTTTTTCAAGAAATGTTGATTTTAATCTTTGTTTTAACACTCATAAAGGATTTATATTTAATCCAATGATCTAAGTATTAGAAATGGCTTATAAACTTAATTGGACTTGAAAAATGTGTTCAAAGGCTAAGATAATCGATTACATATGTTTTGTAATCGATTACAAGCTAAACAGAGAGCTAGTAATCGATTACATGGAGCATGTAATCGATTACAAGCAAGTCAGAGGCCTTGTAATCGATTACACCAGTAATGTAATCGATTACATTGTACCCAGAAAGGTAAGAACACGTTCAAGAAGGTATGTAATCGATTACATGGATATTGTAATTGATTACAAAGCAAGTCAGAGGCCTTGTAATCGATTACACCAAGAATGTAATTGATTACACAAAGCCCAGAAAGCCAAGAACATGTTGGAACAACAATGTAATCGATTACATTTGTTGTGTAATCGATTACAAGCAATCTGACAGAGTCCAATGGTTATATTAACTGCATTAAATGCTTGGCTTTAACACCCCCAATGGCTCCTTTCTTCATATAACTTATAAATACTTACCTTGGGTCTTCATTATGGGTTGAACTTCAATTTAGAACATCAATCTAACACTCATATACGAGAATCAAATCCAGAAAACATTTTTACCCTGTTTTTGCGAGAAAACTTGAGATATTCAAAAGGGGCATTATTAGAGCTTCAATTTACATTAATATACTCTTTAAGAGAGTTTCTATCATTCAAACACTTTGTTTATTGTGTAAAAAGGGTGAGGTATCCCTCTAGTGAAAAAGGGTGAGGTATCCCTTGTTGAGAAGTGATGTGCGTGAAACAACATCATGTTTTGTTCTTGTTTTGCATGCATTCTTGAGCATTTTAGGCATTTTAGTTTCCCTTTTGGTTTGTTTTTCCTTTAGTTCGGATAACTGCGGTGTTTTTTGTGATCTTGTGCAGGTTTAATGTTGAATTGGCCTTGGATTGAATGGAATGCTTGCATGTTTGAAGTTGGAGCTTAATGGATAGCAAAAAGGTGCAAAAAAACCATTCTAGAGGGATCCACGGCCTGTACGTGGATTAAACCATGGCCATGGATCGAGCAGCAACTTGAATGAGGAAAAGAGAGATTCCAGGGAGTTCCACGGCCTGGCCGTGGAATGATCCACGGCCGTGGAATGATCCATGGCCATGGAATTCTGACAGCAAGATCCACGGCCAGCCCGTGGAATGATCCACGGCCGTGGATCGCAGTGCGCAACAGTTTTTAAGCTTTTATTTTTATTTCTTTTAGGGGCTTTTTAGCCAATAAAAATCCTAGGTTATTAATAGATGTTCTAAATACAATGAGGGGGTTCTAATTTGGTTTTCAAGGAGGCATATTGGAGGTTTGGGTTCTTGATCTTTCTTCCCTCTTCTCTCTTAGATTACGGGTTTGGATGTATAAGAACATGTTTTCTGATTCCTTCTTCTCTATGTCTGCATAGTTTCTTTTGTTTCTAGGATTGGGCAATGCCCTTTGATACATTGATAATGATTAATTGACGTTGTTTCCCCTTTTATTGATTTTGAATGTTCTTTGATTCAATTTTTATTGCTCTTATTCATGTGAATTTGCTGGCCACTTATTTACATCTCATAGGCATGTAGGGACGTACTGAGAGGTGAACCTAGGTGTTAGAACCATAAAAATTGAACTTAATATCTAAATCACGAGAGTAGTTTTAGTCTTTTGAGGATTCAATGAATTGCCACAAAGCGTAATGGGTTCAATTTAAATTCAATTACCACGAGAGTAGGAATTGGTTTAATTGGGCACGGATCTTGTATCTTGAGAAAGAATATTAACTAATTTAGGGTAATTCACCTTCAATTGAATTTCAGATTTAATAAAAGAGTTGTTAATTAGGATTTGTCTTGTATCATTGTGGTACCCCAATCTTGGAAGCTTTCTTGAATCTGAATACCTTTCTTGATAACTTGCTATTTTTGTTCTAAATTTTGCACTTTGATTTTTTTTTAATTGCTTGTTACTACGTTCTTCTTAATAAATAATCATATTCCTTTTTGTTTAATTTAATTAAATTAATTAATTAATTAGTGTTCATAGACACAGTCCCTGTAACATCTACCGTAGGGTGTCACATTTATGTTACTTTATTACCCAAAATACCCTCAATAGTCATAAAATGGGATATTGTGATAAAAATACGAGTTGTAAATTTTTTTTTTCTTTCTTCATGGATAACAATAAAATAAACTTAGCGGAAAATAAAACTATTATACAACAACTTCACACATAATTTACATCATATACATATTATACAAGTGTTGTCAGGCTTATTTATTACAGACCATGTCTCAGAACAATAAACATACTTAAATAATTACACACATAGTTTATATCAGAATTCAAACTTGCCCAAGTTTAACTAAGTAGAAGACCCCTCAGACGGGTCCTCCTCGGGTTCCTCAGCAGGTAAGAATCTGTTATGACGAGTAGCCCTACGGACAAGTGTCTGAGCTGACGATACTATGTTGATTTCCATTGGTACATAATTTCTAGTATCCCAATGTCGCCTGATATGCAAAGGAAATTCAACATGAACAAAGATAGTCACACAGAAAAATGGATCTCCACGAAACAGTCTACTAATACTAACAGTCAGGTACCCCTCGTAAATAAGTCCTCGCTCATCGGGACTTGTCCTCCATTCTCCAGCTCCTCCGTGAAATTGTAGACGTACATATCCGAAGAAACTGGCTCTTGACGTCATATTGTCAGAATTCTACGTTCCCTGATGTGAGAAGTAGTTCCTCTTCTCCTTCTTGTACCGTTTCTTTCTCAACGTATTCACCTAATTATAAATACAATATACAGATATACATACAAAAAGGTGAGATCACCTACGCTAATACTAGCATGATAGCACAGAGTTAATACAAACAACATATCATGCAAAAATATCATATCATGATCACAATTATGCCATCATCATAGTGTAAAATAATAATTACCATCATGCCACTATCACTGTTTAAATCACAAAATAATACAGTAACACCATCATATAGATATAGATGCTCAGTTTCATGCATGCGCATATAGAATCAATGTCCTACTCCATGGAGCTAATACTCAAGTCAGAGAAATTGATCGAACAGATCTGCTGGTACCACGTGCTTCAGACCAAGTGCTATAATTATATCTTGCACATCTAGCACATACACGACAGTCTTTGTCAGATCTCGATTAAGAATAGTGTCTCGGTCTGGATCATCGGTGTGTTGCATCGGTCTAACTCACGGTACAGAAGAGCTACCAACTGTCCGTTGTGAGCAACCCGCACCCCGATGCCCCCAAGGTCAACAAGTGACTTACACTACGCGTATCGCACCCACTCAAGAGGTGTACGTTTCTCCTAGGCAATTAGTCATATACAGTCCATCAGACCTTTTTCAATGTATGTGTAATGCACCAATTACCAACCAAAGGTAAATCACATAATTTCTCATACAAAGTTCAAATACTATTTTACGTTCGTAAAATGGATTTATGCCAATTATAGGCAAATTGCTCAATTTCTTGTACAGTATTCACATATTGATTTTTAACTGTAAAGTTTACTGTATAATTAACAACAACCTTATATTATTGCATTTTTCTCATTCAAAAAGTATTTTTATCACGTTTTTACAGTAACGTAATATTTTATTATGTAAACAATGATTTGTAATATTTCTATTACGTTTAAAAATCGCGTGACAATTTTCTACTGTATTCTAAAATGCGTAAAAATATTCTTTTATTTTTAAATCGCATAGCGATTTTTCTACAACATTTCAATCATGTAAAATATTTAAACGCTTTAAAAATTGCGTAGAAATATTTTAACATTTTTCAAATCGCGTAATTTAAAAATTACGTTTTTGAGTTACGTAAATTATTTTTTACCATTTTTACCCTTTGTAAAATATTTCTTAACTTTAAAATATTATTTTGGACTTTTCTTATAATAATATAATTTCTTACTTTATTTTCTTCCTATTCTTAGTCAAAAACAAAATTCTTTTCCGTAATATATTTCCTCAAAATCACTTTTTATTGATTTAATTTTACAAAATCACATTTAGTTGATTTAATTACTGTTTCTAATTTTAAATTTCTTAATGTTTTCCAAAACCCAATAAATAAATTCTACATTAGTAAATTTAAGTTACAAACGTTTTCTTTTATATTTCTAAATCACTTCTAAAAATTAATTCTCTTTAAAATAATTTGAAGTTCAACACCTTCAATCTCCCTTTTTCTTTTATTTATGAAAATTCCACTTAATAACACTTTAATTCCCTTTTCAAAAATCCTTATTGGAAAATTCTTATATTTTATAATATCAAAACATTTTTCTAAATTATCAAAACCTTATAGATGGCCATTGGAACCATGAAATATTTTTCTTCTAACTTAAATAAATTCCATTCTTGTTTCTACACAAAATAATTCATGAAAACTCAACTCCAAAAATCGTGTGCATTCTCTTTACAAAACAAAGTCTTTTGCTTATTTTCTTTACTTCTCAAATCATTCAATTTTGTTATTTATGAAAATATAATTTTGTGAACACCAAATTGGTTGATGTCTTATCCGAAATTTACTTTAGTTCAAGGACTAAAAATGAACTCCATAGTTCTTGAAAAATTTCAATAATAACTTTAGTCTTGGAAGTTCAAAACTGTGACCTCCTCCATGGCCTTTGGAGCCAAAATTTTGCTTATTTCAACATACATCCATCATAATATATTTAACATATATTATCATACATATTATAAGCATACCATATAAACAGATAAAAATCATACTAAGCATGCATACACAAGTAAATCATACAAAGCATATCAAATATAGGCAAAATAATCAAAGCACATAACACACATAACTTATTACATGACCATAGATATGAATCCTCACATGGATTCACCATCCACCAAATATAAAACTATATCTTTCCACCATGCTTGGTTGGTGAGATGGATCTCCCTCTTACCTCTTGAAGAACTACCAAAAAGCTTATTGCTTTGTGTTTTGAACAAGATCTCCACCAACACAAGTTCTTAAACATGAAACAAATACAAGAAAATTAGTATACCAAGCTTGAATAAGAAGAACCATGGGTCAAACATGGTTTAGAACATGAAAAAGAAAAGAATAAATGAAGTTTCCTTACACTTCACCAACAGAAACTCTAGAACTTGATCTTAGTAAAAGTCCTTCAAGATGAAAGATTTAGAGAAAGTCTTCAACATGAAAGTTGTTTAGAATAAGGTAAGGATTCAAGAAATTAGGTTGTATGAAATTAAAGAGTGATGGAGGAGAGAATTAGAGTGCTTGGCCAAATGGTCTTCTTTTGGGAGGGAGAATGGAGTTTTCTTTGGTTTGTTCTTGAAGCTTAAGTGGAAAAGGTGAAGAAGTGATAATATGAAGTGTAGAAATGAATTTTCTTGGTCTTCCAAAGTGATATTGCCGTAGCATGCATTGGAGAGAAGTGTAAAGTGAAGTTTAAAAAACATGATCATTAATGATCAATAGGAAATGGTCTTGACACTTGGCTATTGTCTTCATCCTTTTCTTTGGCCTAAAAAGCCTATACAAAGTTGTCTCCCTTCTTCCTTGCTTCTCCAAACCGTCCCCCTTCTTCATGCACTCCAAATGTGACAAATTTCATAACCATCACTTTAAGTCATCCTAACCATTGATTAAAAGAATGGTTTGGATTAAAAATAGTTACTAGGTTTAGGTTATAGATGGAAGACTTTATTTGAGCCATTGGAGCATTTTTGGCTTGCAATCCTAACCATTGAATGTGTCTCCAAAATGAAGGGTCAAGATTACACCTTCAAACTTTACATCCAAGGGTCCAAAATGGTTGTAGTCATTTTTGATGACCAATTCTCCACTATTGATCTAAATCCAAATCCAAATCCAATGGTCATTAATGATCCATCTCCACCATTGATTAATTTTACATCCAAGGGTTGATAATGGTCATAGTCATTTATAAGACTAAATCTCTACCCTTGATTTAATTTCCATCGAACGGTTATAATTGATCCTATTTACTTTTAAGATCAAGTCTCCACCGTTGATTAAATCAAGATTAAATCTCCAACGGTAATTAAATCGATGGTGGATATCCAAACCACCAATATTGACTTAACAGTATAGAATTTTATTTTTTATCTGTTATAATCTCATGAAAGAATATATTTACTGTATTTTTATCATTCAATAATTAAATATAGTACAAAATACAGTAAATGAAATTTTTCTAAAATTCTTTCTGAATTCAGGTTTAGTAAGATCCCCTATCTCCGTCTAAACAGTACAAATTTTTCTATACGTAGAAAATTTTTCGCTTTGCGGGACCCACCTGGGCCTATGTATGGCCACCTGGGCCCACATACACTTCGTGGGGTCCACAAACAGTAAAAATTTCAAAATCACACATAAAATCACAAAAATTAGAAAATTCACAAATATCAAATCAAATTACGTAAATTAATTAAGACTAAACAGTAAAAATTAAATTACGTAAATTTTTTCGGCCCAAAAATTATTATTTTCTTGACACGGAACAAATTACTCAAAACGATCAAATATACAGATGGAATATTCAAAATAATTTTACAGTACACAGAAATCACTAAACAGTAGAATTCTGTTAACTGCCAAAATTACTATTTAATAAATAGAAAGTTTGGGGTGTTACAACTCTCCCCCTCTAACAAAAGTTTCGTCCTCAAAACTTGATGAACTTGATTTCACATCCTCAGAATAAATAGGGATACTGCTCTTTTATCTTTTCTTCTAATTCCCATGTAGCTTCCCCACTTATATCATCCCAAATAATTTTAACCAATGAAATTTTCTTACCTCGAAGTTGCTTTGTCTTTCGATCCTTAATCTTTACTGGAAAAGTTTCATAAGTTAAATGTTCCTTCAGTTGTACTGTGTCTGGCTTGATAACATGAGTAGGATCAGAAATATATTTTCGTAGTTATGATACGTGAAATACATTGTGAAGATTTGACAGAAAAAGTGGTAATGCAATCTGATATGCCACCGGACCTACCCGACATAAAATCTGATATGGTCCGATAAACTTTGGAGTGAGCTTCTTGGACTTAAGCACTTGTCTAACACCTGTCATAGGCGTCACTCGCAAAAATACATGGTCACCTTCTTCAAATTCAAGAGATTTTCTCCTTTTATCATCATAGTTCTTTTTCCGAGTTTGACTCATTCTCATTTTATCTTGAATCATCTTCACTTTCTCAATTGTCTGTTGAACAATCTCTGGTCCTAACATAGCACTCTCACCGTCATGATACCGACATAACAGTGTTCTGCATCGCCTCCCATATAATGCCTCATAGGGTGCCATCCCTATACTTGAATGGAAACTGTTATTGTATGTGAATTCTATCAATGGTAAGAATTCATCCCAGCCTCCAGTTTGCTCCAATACACAAGCTCTCAATAAATCTTCTAGAGACTGAATTGTTCTTTCTGACTGACCATCTGTTTGTGGATGGTAAGCAGAACTTAGACGTAGCTTTGTTCCCATCGCTTCTTGCAAACTATTCCAAAATCTTGACGTAAACCTTGGATCTCGATCCGAAATAATACTAGATGGTACACCATGAAGTCTAACAATTTCGCTGATGTACACTTGGGCCAACTCTTCCATTGAGTACTTAATATTAATCGACAAAAAGTGTATCGACTTTGTAAGCCGATCAACAATTACCCAAATGGCATCATGACCCTTCCGAGTCTTTGGTAGTCCCGTCACAAAATCCATTGCTATGTCATCCCATTTCCATTCAGGAATAGGCAAAGGTTGTAACATTCCCGAAGGTCTTTGATGTTCCACCTTAGCCTTCTGACAAACCAAACAGGATGATACATACTCTGCAACATCTTTCTTCATTCCTTGCCACCAATATAATTGTTTTCAATCCTGGTACATCTTTGTGGCTCCTGGATGCATACTCAGTTTACTCCTGTGAGCTTCATCCAAAATCAATCTCCTAAGATCTAGATCATTAGGCACACAAACTCTTCCTTGAAACTTCAAAATTCCCTTAGCACCTTCGCTAAACTCCAACATTGCTCCTTGGCTCTTTGCTTCTTTTGCTTCTTACAAATACTGATCATTGTTTTGTCCTTCACGGATTCTATCCATCAAATCATTTGAAATGGTGATCATGTTTAAACGCATCTTGCCCGACGTCAATTTCATTGATAATCGCATATCCCAAAATTCTTTTATCAACTCCTTCTCTTTGATCATCATAATAGAAGCACTAAGTATTTTTCTACTCAACGCATCCGTTATGATATTCGCCTTTCTGGGATGATACTGCAATTGAAAATCATAATCCTTCAAAAACTCTAACCAACGCCTTTGTCTCATGTTCAACTCTTTCTGGTCAAACAGATATTTTAAACTTTTATGATCACTAAAAACAGTGAATGATGCTCCATAGAGAAAATGTCTCCACACCTTCAACGCAAATACCACAGCTGCTAACTCCAAGTCATGAGTCGGATAATTCCTCCCATGATTTTTCAATTGCCTTGAAGCATAAGCCACCACCTTACAATTCTGCATAAGTACACAACCCAATCCTTAGTACGAAGCATCACAATATACTTCGAAAGGTTCATTTAGATCAGGTAGAATCAATACCGGTGAAGTAGTTAATCGTCTTTTCAACTCCTGGAAACTTTCTTCGCATGCGTCAGTCCACACGAACGGCTGATTCTTTCGTGTAAGTTGGGTAAGAGGTCCTGCATTCTTCGAAAACCCCTCAATGAACCGTCTATAATAACCAGCTAATCCGATAAAATTATAGATTTCTGTTACAGTCTTTGGTCTTTTCCATTCCAAAACTATCTCCACCTTAGAAGCATCGACTTTAATTCCTTTTTTTGATATCACGTGTCCCAAAAATTGAACTTCATTCAACCAAAATTCACATTTGGATAACTTGGCATATAACTTATTCTCCTTCAAAATTTGAAGAACCACCCTGAGATGTTCAACATGTTCCTCCTGACTTCGAGAATAGATCAAAATGTCATCGATAAAGACGACAACAAACTTATCCAAGTATGAATGAAAAATTCTATTCATGAAGTCCATGAATATAGCTGGTGCATTTGTTACACCAAATGGTATCACAAGATATTCGTAATGCCCATAGCGCGTCCGGAATGCAGTCTTGGGAATATCCTCCACTTTCACACGTATTTGGTGATACCCAAAACGTAGATCAATCTTAGAAAATATTACGGCTCCTCGCAACTGATCCATTAGATCATCTATCCTTGGAAGTGGATATTTATTCTTAATCGTGATTTTGTTTAATTGCCGATAATCTACACATAGACATGAAGTCCCATCTTTCTTCTTAACTAATAAAATTGGAGCTCCCCAAGGTGACACACTTGGTCTCACAAATTATTTTTCTAATAAATCCTCTAGTTGTTTCTTCAGTTCGGCTAATTCTACTGGCGACATCCGATAGGGCGCTATAAATATCGGTCCAGCTCCAGGTACAAGATCAATGGCAAACTCGATTTCCCTTACCGGTGGTAGTCCTGGTATATCTTCAGGAAACACTTCGAAAATTCGTTAACCACGAAAATATCCTTCAAGATATCATCACTTTGCCCTTCCAAAGAAGATAATAACAAATACCCACGATCTCCTTCTTTCAGACAAGCTTCTACTTGAATAGCTGTTAGGAATCTAGAATCCTTAGCCTCAGGAAATACTAATGTCTTATTTGAACAATCAATTAGGATATGGTTAGAAGACAACCAATCCATTCCCAAGATTACATTAATCTTGGAAAGAGGCAAACAGATCAAGTCCACATAAAAGATTCTATTCCTAACACAGACAGGACAATTCAGGCATACTATTGATGTAACTACAGACTTATCAGTAGGAGTAGTAACACTCAGATCATATGGCAATGCAGTCACAGTCAATCCCAAACGCTCAACACAATCACATGTAATGAAAGAATGTGTTGCTCCTGAATCATAGAGTATGGTTAAAGGATTACCTTCAATAGTACGCTCCTCCATTATCAAGTCCTCAGATTTAGCAACTTCTTCTCCGCTCATTGTATAGACATGACCACCTGCCCGTGGCCTTGCAGTTCGAACATTTCCCACAGAGGATTCCTTCTTTATCTGATCACAGTCTTTGGAGAAATGTCCATGCTGTCCACACTTAAAACAAACAACCTCCTTATGTTGACAATCCTTCGTGAGATGATCCTTCCCACATTTGAAACATCGAATAGGAGTCCCAGCTTGACTTGCCTTATTACTGCTAGAACTTCCTCCTACAAATTGCTTCTTGGTCTGACTTCCTGTTGGTTTCACATACGGCTTTTGTTGAGAGCGATTTGCTTTATTATTCTTCCCTTTTTGGAACCTTGCAGGTCCAAAATTCTTATTTCTTGCCGCACGTTGATGATCAATCTCTTCAACTTTACGACATTTTTCAATCAAAGTTGGAAATTGATTAATCTCCAACATCGATCTAACTCTCTTAATATCCACTTTAATCCTTCTTCAAATTTCCCGCATTTCCGGCCCTCATCCGGATTCATCTCGTAAATATCTCAAAAGCGAGACAGACTTTCAAATTTTGCCGCATACTTACTTACGGACATCAATCCTTGTCGTAAGCTCAGAAATTCCATTTCCTTCATATGCCTCACACTTTTGGAAAATATTTCTCCAGAATTTTTTGCTTAAAAAGTTGTCATGTCACCATCCTTCCTTCGGCTTCCAACAGTCTTCTAGCTCCTGCCCACCATCGTTCACCATCTCCTACCAGCATAAAGGTTGCCAACGTAAGCTTCCGTTCATCAGCACATCCCATACCATCAAATATCTTTTCAAGTTCTTGGATCCAAAGTTCAGCTTTCTCCGGATCAAACTCTCCATTAAATTTTGGTGGATTATTCCTTCGAAACTCTGACAAACTATGCACATTTTCATTAGCCCGTTGATTTTGTTGTGTAACCACTTCCGTCATTCTCTGCATTGCTGCTACAGCTGCAGCCATGTTCAAATTATCATTCCCATTAAGTTCCATATCTATGCTATTATTTCCACGTCCACGTCCTCGTCCAGTCATTACTTTCTCTACTCAAACTGGACAATACAAAGAAAGTAAGATCAATCTTCAAACAATATTGTTTCTTTTCAGAAAACAATAACAGAGAATCACACAACACAAACAAGACAGACCTAACCACAACCCCAAAAGACTCTAACTTGGGCTCTGATACCAACTAATGTAACACCCATCGTAGGGTGTCACATTTATGTTACTTTATTACCCAAAATACCCTCAATAGTCATAAAATGGGATGTTGTGATAAAAATACGAGTTGTAAATTTTTTTCCTTTCTTCATGGATAACAATAAAATAGACTTAGCGGAAAATAAAACTATTATACAACAAACTCACACATAATTTACATCATATACATATTACATAAGTGTTGTCAAGCTTATTTATTACAGACTATGTCTCAGAACAATAAACACACTTAAATAATTACACACATAGTTTATATCCCAAGTTTAACTAAGTAGAAGACCCCTCAGACGGGTCCTCCTCGGGTTCCTCAGCAGGTATGAATCCGTTATGACGAGTAGCCCTATGGACAGGTGTCTGGGCTGACGATACTATGTTGATTTCTGTTGGGACATAATTTCTAGTATCCCAATGTCGCCTGATATGCAAAGGAAATTCAACATGAACAAAGATAGTCACATAGAAAAATGGATCTCCACGAAACAGTCTACTAATACTAATAGTCAGGTACCCCTCGTAAATAAGTCCTCGCTCATCGGGACTTGTCCTCCATTCTCCAGCTCCTCCATGAAATTGTAGATGTACATATCCGAAGAAACTGGCTCTTGACATCATACTGTCAGAATTCTGCGTTCCCTGGTGTGAGAAGTAGTTCCTCTTCTCCTTCTTGTACCATTTCTTTCTTAATGTCTTCACTCAATTATAAATACAATATCCAGATATACATACAAAGAGGTGAGATCACCTACGCCAATACCAGCATGATAGCACAGAGATAATACAAACAACATATCATGCAAAAATATCATATCATGATCACAATTATGCCAACATCATAGTGTAAAATAATAATTACCATCATGCCACTATCACTGTTTAAATCACAAAATAATTACAGTAACACCATCATATAGATATAGATGCTCAGTTTCATGCATACGCACATAGACTCAATGTCCTACTCCATAGAGCTAATACTCAAGTCGGAGAAATTGATCAAAAAGATCTGCTGGTACCACGTGCTTCAGACCAAGTGCTATAATTATATCTTGCACATCTAGCACATACACGACAGTCTTTATTAGATCTCGATTAAGAATAGTGTCTCGGTCCGGATCATCGGTGTGTTGCATCGGTCTAACTCATGGTACAGAAGTGCTACCAACTGCCCATTGCGAGTAACCCGCACCCCGATGCCCCCAAGGTCAAGAAGTGACCTACACTACGCGTATCGCACCCACTTAAGAGGTGTACGTTTCTCCTAGGCAATTAGCCATATACAGTCCATCGGACCTTTTTCAATGTATGTGTAATGCACCAATTACCAACCAAAGGTAAATCACATAATTTCTCATACAAAGTTCAAATACTATTTTACGTTCGTAAAATGGATTTATGCCAATTATAGGCAAATTGCTCAATTTCTTGTACAGTATTCACATATTGATTTTTAACTGTAAAGTTTACTGTATAATTAATAACAACCTTATATTATTGCATTTTTCTCATTCGAAAAGTATTTTTGTCACGTTTTTACGGTCACGTAATATTTTATTATGTAAACATTGATTTGTAATATTTCTATTACGTATAAAAATCGCGTGACAATTTTCTACTGTATTCTAAAATGCTTAAAAATATTCTTTCATTTTTAAATCGCATAACGACTTTTCTACAATATTTCGATCGTGTAAAATATTTAAACGCTTTAAAAATTGCGTAGAAATATTTTAACGTTTTTCAAATCGCATAATTTAAAAATTACGTTTTTGAGTTACATAAATCATTTTTCACCGTTTTTACCCTTCATAAAATATTTCTTAACTTTAAAATATTATTTTGGACTTTTCTTACAATAATATAATTTCTTACTTTATTTTCTTCCAATTCTTAGTCAAAAAAAAATTCTTTTCCATAATATATTTCCTCAAAATCACTTTTTATTGATTTAATTTTATAAAATCACATTTAGTTGATTTAATTACTGTTTCTAATTTTAAATTTCCTAATGTTTTCCAAAACTCAAAAAATAAATTCTACGTTAGTAAATTTAAGTTACAAACGTTTTCTTTTATATTTCTAAATCACTTCTAAAAATTAATTCCCTTTAAAATAATTTGAAGTTCAACACCTTCAATTTCCCTTTTTTTTTATTTATGAAAATTCCACTTGATAACACTTTAATTCCCTTTTCAAAAATCCTTATTGAAAAATTCTTATATTTTATAACATCAAAACATTTTTCTAAATTATCAAAACCTTATAGATGGCCATTGGAACCATAAAATATTTTTCTTCTAACTTAAATAAATTCCATTTTTGTTTCTACACAAAATAAATTCATGAAAACTCAACTCCAAAAATCGTGTGCATTCTCTTTACAAAACAAACTCTTTTGTTTATTTTCTTTACTTCTCAAATCATTCAATTTTATTATTTATGAAAATATAATTTTGTGAACACCAAATTGGTTGATGTCTTATCTGAAATTTACTTTAGTTCAAGGACTAAAAATGAACTCCATAGTTCTTGAAAAATTTCAATAATAACTTTAGTCTTGGAAGTTCAAAACCGTGACCTCCTCCTTGGCCTTTGGAGCCAAAATTTTGCTTATTTCAACATACATCCATCATAATATATTCAACATATATCATCATGCATATTATAAGCATACCATATAAAGAGATAAAAATCATACTAAGCATGCATACACAAGTAAATCATACAAAGCATATCAAGCATAGGCAAAAATAATCAAAGCACATAACACACATAACTTATTACATGACCATGGATATGAATCCTCACATGGATTCACCATCCACCAAATATAAAACTTTCTCTCACCCCCATGCTTGGTTGGTGAGATGGATCTCCCTCTTACCTCTTGAAGAACTACCAAAAAGCTTGTTGCTTTGTGTTGTGAACAAGATCTCCACCAACACAAGTTCTTAAACATGAAACAAATACAAGAAAATTGGTATATCAAGCTTGAATAAGAAGAACCATGGGTCAAACATGGTTTAGAACATGCAAAAGAAAAGAATAAATGAAGTTTCCTTACACTTCACCAACAAAAACTCTAGAACTTGATCTTAGTAAAAGTCCTTCAAGATGGAAGATTTAAAGAAAGTCTTCAACATGAAAGTTGTTTAGAATAAGGTAAGGATTCAAGAAACTAGGTTGTATGAAATTAAAAAGTGATGGAGGAGAGAATTAGAGTGCTTGGCCGAATGGTCTTCTTTTGGGAGGGAGAATGGAGTTTTCTTTGGTTTGTTCTTGAAGCTTAAGTGAAAAAGGTGAAGAAGTGATAATATGAAGTGTAGAAATGAATTTTCTTGGTCTTCCAAAGTGATATTGCTGTAGCATGCATTGGAGAGAAGTGTAAAGTGAAGTTTGAAAAACATGATCATTAATGATCAATAGGAAATGGTCTTGACACTTGGCTATTGTCTTCATCCTTTTCTTTGGCCTAAAAAGCCTATACAAAGTTGTCTCCCTTGCTTCTCCAAACCGTCCCCCCCTCTTCATGCACTCCAAATGTGACAAATTTCATAATCATCACTTTAAGTCATCCTAACCGTTGATTAAAAGAATGGTTTAGATCAAAAATAGTTACTAGGTTTAGGTTATAGATGAAAGACTTTATTTGAGTCATTGGATCATTTTTGGCTTGCAATCCTAACCATTGAATGTGTCTCCAAAATGAAGGGTCAAGATTACACCTTCAAACTTTACATCCAATGGTCCAAAATGGTTGTAGTCATTTTTGATGACCAATTCTCCACCATTGATCTAAATCCAAATCCAATGGTCATTAATGATCCATCTCCACCATTGATTAATTTTACATCCAAGGGTTGATAATGGTCATAGTCATTTATAAGACTAAATCTCTATCCTTGATTTAATTTCCATCGAACGGTTACAATTGATCCTATTTACTTTTAAGATCAAATCTTCACCGTTGATTAAATCAATATTAAATCTCCAACGGTAATTAAATCGATGGTGGATATCCAAACCACCAATATTGACTTAACAGTATAGAATTTTATTTTTTATCTGTTATAACCTCATGAAAGAATATATTTACTGTATTTTTATCATTCGATAATTAAATACAGTACAAAATACAATAAATGAAATTTTTCTAAAACTGTTTCTGAATTCAGGTTTAGTAAGATCCCCTATCTCCATCTAAATAGTACAAATTTTTCTATACGTAGAAAAATTTTCACTTTGCGGGACCCACCTAGGCCCATGTATGGCCACCTGGGCCCACATACACCTCGTGGGGCCCACAAACAGTAAAAATTTTAAAATCACACATAAAATCACAAAAATTAAAAATTTCACAAATATCAAATCAGATTACGTAAATTAATTAAGACTAAATAGTAAAAATTAAATTACGTAAATTTTTCCGGCCCAAAAATTATTATTTTCCTGACACGGAACAAATTACTCAAAACGATCAAATATACAGACGGAATATTCAAAATAATGTTACAGTATACAGAAATCACTAAACAGTAGAATTCTGTTAACTATCAAAATTACTATTTAATAAATAAAAAGTTTGGGGTGTTACAGTTCCTGTGGATTCGATCTTTTTATTACTTGGCGACGAAACCGTATACTTGCGGATTTCACGCATCAAGTTTTTGGCTCTGTTGCCGGGGACTGTGTTTTTCTTGAATATTAATTTAATTTTTAATTTAATTATTTTAAACATTTTTCTTTTATTTGGTTCTTACATTCTTGATTTCTCTTTGACTCTCTGCAGGTAATTTCTCTTGTTTATGGAAAGTACTAGACGTTCTGGGACTCTTATTGAAGCAGATCCTGAAATTGAAAGAACTTTACGTAGAAGGAGAAGACAACAAAGGCAAAGAGTAAGAGAAATATCTAAACCACCACTTGTCATGGCAGCAGTTGAGGATAATAAACTGTTAAAAGAGTATGCAGCCCCTAATGCTCGGGACTTGCGATCTGGAATTGCTCGACCAGACATTGAAGCCAGGCACTTCACCATACCTCCTGCCCTACTTTCTATGATAAGGCAGAACCAGTTTGGAGGATTGTCGTCAGAGGATCCTAATGATCATGTGGATATGTTCTTGGAGTCCTGTGAGACCCTCAAGATCGAAGGTGCCTCTATTGATGCTATTCGTCTCCGCCTGTTTCCTCTATCGTTGAGAGATAGAGCTAGAGCTTGGCTGAAGTCTGTTCCTGCTGAGACGATAACTACTTAAGACCAATTGGAGCAAGCCTTTTTGGATAAATTCTTTCCACCTTCCAAGACTACTCACCTAAGGACCCAAATCACAAGCTTTGTTCAGAAAGATGACGAGTCATTGTCAGAAGCTTGGGATAGATATAAGGCTTTGCTGGAAGCCTGCCCACACCATGGGTTAGAGAAATGGTTAATCGTCCACACCTTCTACAATGGTTTGGAATATTCTTCGAAGGTATCTCTTGACTCTGCAGCTGGTGGAGCTTTGATGAATAGAAGGCTCACAGAAGCTTATGGGATAATTGGGAGTGTAACTTCAAATCATCACCAATGGGCTAATGAAAGAGGGCACAACCCGAGAAAGCTCTCAGGAGGTAAGTTTGAGGTAGATGGTATTGATTTAATTATGTCAAAGTTTGATTCTTTGAATAAACATTTTGACATGCTTGAGAAAGCTCATGTTAATGCCATAGGTGCCTCTAACAATTTTTGTGAGAGTTATGGAGTACAGGGACACATAGGTGCTAAATGCCAAATTGGAATTGGATCCTCACAAGGTGCACCAGTGGAGCAAGTGGAATCTTACCACAATTTCCATGACTTCAACCAAAAAGGGAGGAATGATCCATATTCCCAAACTTACAACCCCGATTGGAGGTCATATCCTAACTTCTCTTACCGGAATAATCAGTACCAAGCTGGGCAAGGTAATGCTAAACCCTCTTCTAGAATCCCACAGGTACAAAAATCTAGACTTGAGTCTCTTCTTGAGAATTTTGTTGAGAGTCAGTCTAAGCAGAATGAGGAGTTTCGGCACCATGGGCAAGTTGTGACTGAAGCCATTAGAGAGTTATCAGCTAAGGTTGACAATTTGGCCATTCATAATAAGATGTTGGAAACCCAGATTGCCCAACAAGCGAGCACTTCACATAGGCAACACGGTAAGTTTCCTGGTCAATCTGAAGTCAACCCAGGCAATGAACATTATAAAGCTGTGAGTTTGAGGAGTGGAAAGAAATTAGAGGATCCTAAGGGTAATGGGGAGAGTGACAAAGATGAGAGGAATGAGGAAAAAGAGACCAAAGCACAACCCTTAGAAGAGGAGGAAACTAATGAGAAAGTGTCTAAGTATGTACCCCCTGAACCTTACTAACCCCCGGTTCCCTTTCCTCAAAGATTGGCTAAGGCCAAGTTAGATAGGCAATTCAGGAAGTTCCTAAAGGTCTTAAAGAAATTGTACATTAATGTACTATTCACTGAGGCGTTAAAACAAATGCCTACCTATGCTAAGTTTCTTAAGGACATCTTGTCTAATAAGAGAAAGCTAGAAGACTATAAGACAGTAGCTTTAACTAAGGAGTGTAGTGCCTTAATTCAAAATAAATTACCTCCTAAGTTAAAGGATCCAGGTAGCTTCTCTATTCCCTATTTGATTGGCAACACTAACTTTGATAAAGCTCTATGTGATTTGGGGGCTAGTGTTAGTCTTATGCCTCTTTCTGTATGTAAGAAGTTGGAGGTGGGTGAACTAAAACCCACAACTATCTCCCTTCAATTGGTGGATCGGTTTGTCAAGTACCCCATGGGCATCTTGGAGGATGTTCCCATTAAGGTTGGTAAGTTTTACATGCCAATGGATTTTGTTGTACTTGACATAGAAGCTTATGCTAAAATGCTGATCATACTTGGGCGTCCATTCCTTGCTACTGGAAGGGCAATCATTAATGTCCATGAAGGGAAATTGACTTTGCGATTGAATGATGAGGAAGTAGTTTTTGATGTTTTTAATTCTGAAAAAAATTCTAATTCCTTAAATTCATGTAATCGCATAGATGCTACTAATGTTGTAGATAGTATTGTGCTTTCAATTGTGCTGGAATCAGTGGCTGATGCTATGCTAGAAAAGACTTTGCCCAAGGATACCACAAAATTTGAGGAGTCCAAGCCCTGCAAGAAAGGACCTAAGAAGCAGAATGACAAGTGTGTCAAGAAGCGTGAATTTAAACTTGGGGATAAATTTCTTGTTAACAACTCGCTTCTATGTTTCTGTCCTAATAAGTTATGGTCAAAATGGTCAGGACCATATGAGATTGTTCGAGTTTTATCCTACGGTATGCTTGAGGTGAAGAAAGAAGGCCATAAGCCTTTCATGATAAATGGCCAGAGAGTGAAATACTTTGAAGGAGTGGGGACTGAGCACTACTCCGTTGACGTCACCCGAGCACAGAAACCAAACCAAAGTCAAGTTAATGACTTTAAACAAGCGCTTCTTGGGAGGCAACCCAAGCTTCTTTGTTTTTTATTTTTCTTTTTCTTTTGACTTTGTGTGTTGGATTGCTGGTTTGATCTTTATCTCATGGATCTTGTTTAGGTTTAACCCTTTTCGAAGCTCAAATTAGTAGGAGAGTGAAGTCAGAAAGTTCCATACCAAGCCCATGGAAAATTCCATGGCCATGGATTGAACACCAGAAGATTTCTCACCACCGCAGTGAGTTCATTTCTTTTATCCCTTCCCTAGTTAAAGATTGTTACATTAGGGACAATGTAAGTTCTAAGCTTGGGGGTAATTTCATTTTCATTTTAGATCATTAGTTTCATGCATTTTCATGTCTCATTTTGCATTGCATCTTCATGTTGCATTTTCACACCATCATATCTCTCAGCTTTTTGGTTAAACTTGATCCTCTCTCTTTTGAGGATTTTTGAGATGGTATTGATTTGGAACCCAATTTGTTGATTCTTGTGGTAGGTAACAGGCATTGTTTTAATTGATAGTGGAAGTGATCTCTTGATAGTTGATAATTAGCATATGTTCTTTGAATTTGTGCTTCTCATTGATTTTTTTTTAACCTCTAAATATGAGTTTTGAGCCTATTTGGGATTTATGCACTATATGATTTTTGGTCTCATTCTTTGTGTTGAGTGATATTCCTCATTGATCTTATGCTTTAGAACTTGATTTAAAACCATTTTGAGGTGAAATTTTTGGTTGCATGCTTGAATGTGATTAAGGCATCTTAGGTATTTTTCTGGCCTTCTGAATTGTTACACTTTCATCCTCTAGTTGCCCATTTTGAGCCTATTGCATACTTATTTTTCTTAATACCTATGCTGAAACATTGTTGGTAATCATTTAGAATATTAAATGAAGCGAATTGGGCTTGAAAGTTGTTTGAAAGTTGTGTTGGAAATTATATATATTTGAGCTTCCTCTTTCTCAAATGAAAAAAAATGAAAAAAATGAAAAAAAAAATAAAAGAAACATCATGAGATGAAGGCTTGAAAAAGAGGAGAAAGATGAGAAGGAAAAGTAAGGAAGAAAATTCTTTGAAATGTGGAGTTATGTTGAAAAATTGCCTTTGCTCCATTTATGTTCTATTGGATTTCTTATGATTATTGAAAATCTTGAGGAGCCATTTGTGCAAACCTTCCTTTCTCTACCTTACCTAACATCATTCCCATGGCCCCATTACAACCCTTGAAAGACCTTTTCATTCTTGCATGCATGCTGATTAGTAGTGAAAATTTGGTTTCTTATCAAGCATATGGAAGTGCATTTTCTTTGAAGTATTTTGAGTGTATGATTTTCACCCTTAAACACTTTGAGTGTGGTTAGTGGAGTGAACTTAATTCAATCAGTGAGGATGCATGATTTCTGAGAACTTAGCCTCTAATTGGACTTGATTTTGATTACCTCGCAGATTCTTTGTTTGCCTTAGCCTATTGCTTGGATATTGTTTTCTCGGGTTCCTTATTCTTCATTATCTTTTAATCCACTTCTTGGTTTGGCATTAATTTTTACTTGGGAATAAGCAAAGTCTTAAGTTTAGAGGGATTACATATGATGTGTGTGAAACAACATCATGTTTTGTTCTTGTTTTGCATGCATTCTTGAGCATTTTAGGCATTTTAGTTTCCCTTTTGATTTGTTTTTCTTTTAGTTCGGATAACTGTGGTGTTTTTAGTGTTCTTGTGCAGGATTAATGTTGAATTAGCCTTGGATTGAATGGAATGCTTGCATGCTTGAAGTTGGAGCTTAATGGATAGCAAAAAGGTACAAAAAGACCATTTCAGAGGGATCCACGGCCTGCATATGGATTAAACCATGGCCATGGATCGAGCAGCAACTTGAAGGAGGAAAAGAAAGATTCCAGGGAGTTCCACGGCCGTGGAATGATCAATGGCTATGGAATTCTGACAGCAAGATCCACGGCCAGCCCGTGGAATGATCCACGGCCGTGGATCACAGTGCGCAACAGTTTTTAAGTTTTTATTTTTATTTCTTTTGGGGCTTTTTAGCCAATAAAAACCCTAAGTTATAAATAGATGTTCTGAATACAATGAGAGGGTTCTAATTTGGTTTTCAAGGAGGCACATTGGAGGCTTGGGTTCTTGATCTTTCTTCCCTCTTCTCTCTTGGATTACGGGTTTGGATGTTTAAGAACATGTTTTCTGATTCCTTCTTCTCTATGTCTGAGTAGTTTCTTTTGTTTTTAGGATTGGGCAATGCCCTTTGATACATTGATAATGATTAATTGATGTTGTTTCCCCTTTTATTATTCTTGAATGTTCTTTGATTCAATTCTTATTGCTCTTATTCATGTGAATTTGCTGGCCACTTATTTGCATTTCATAGGAATTTAGGGACGTACTGAGAGGTGAACCTAGGTGTTGAAACCATAAGAATTAAACTTAAGGTCTAAATCACGAGAGTAGTTTTAGCCTTTCGAGGATTCAATGAATTACCACAAAGCGTAATGGGTTCAATTTAAATTCAATTGCCACGAGAGTAGGAATTGGTTTAATTAGGCACGGATCTTGTATCTTGAGAAAGAACATTAACTAATTTAGGGTAATTCACCTTCAATTGAATTTTAGATTTAATAAAAGGGTTGTCAATTAGGATTTGTCCTGTATCATTGTGGTACCCCAATCTTGGAAGCTTTCTTGAATCTGAATACCTTTCTTGATAACTTGCTATTTTTGTTCTAAATTCTGCACTTTGATTTTTTTTATTTAATTTCTTGTTACTACATTCTTCTTAATAAACAATCATATTTCCTTTTATTTAATTGAATTGAATTAATTAATTAATTGGTATTCATAGACATAGTCCCTGTGGATTCGATCTTTTTATTACTTGACGACGAAACCGTACACTTGCGGATTTCACGCATCAAGAAGAAGGTGACGTATCCTTCAAAGGTGTAAAGAGGGTGAGGTATCCCTCAAAGGTTGTATAGAGTGAGACATCCCTGTTTTGAGGCTCAAAGCACAAGGGTGAGGTATCCCAAGATGTTGTTGAGTGCTCCAATCTGTAAAGGTTTTCAAGCACTCGTTCAAGCTTGAAGTTTAGTGGAAAATCTCGAGTGGTTCGCTTGAGGACTGGACGTAGGTCACAAGGGGTGCCTGAACCAGGATAAATCCTTGTGTTTGATTCTCTCAACCCTATCTCTTTACATTTGTGCATTTACTTTATATGCTTGCTTGAATATTATTCATCTTGGCTTATTTAATTTGTGAGTGAAGTATTCAATATCATTTATCTATTCACTTCAATTATCCAATAGCTTCAACGAAAATTGATAAACAAATGTTTTACGAAAGATTTGCAAAAATATTTCATAAACTCAATTCACCCGCCTCTTGAGTTTGAGGCCACTTGGTAATACAAATCAAATTAAGCAATTCAATTCAGATTTAACAAAATAAAAAAGGTAGAAGAGAAACTTGATTAGCAATTAATTGTCAAACAATCAAAATAATATCTCAGAACTAAATATCAAGATCGTCAATCCCTAGAATTAATTAAAAAGGGTCTAACCCTCCATGGATGAAAGGGAAAAATAGAAAAGAAAGAAACTTAGGGAAAAGAGAAAGGAAAAGAGATGAAGAGAGAAAGTGCAAGCAAGAACGGGTAAGAGAAAATTAGGGTTTAGTTTCATAGTTACTGCTACTGCTTAAATAACTATCTCTAAAATTAAAAATCTAAGTTTTCCCTCAGCTTAAGGTTAATCCTCTTCCTCTTAACTTTAATTAGACACCTAATTTGCCTATTTTGGGCTTAGGATAAGAGAGTTATGCCCAAAACATTCTTAACAACTCTTTGGACCTGTCATCTAATTTCAAAGGATGAGTACACCATTAAAACATCACAGTTTTGATAAGTGGTTTGCACAAGAGTTTAAGATCCTTGTCTCAGCTTTGCAATGACACTAGCTTCAACTTTATATGACACATACAACCCAAATTATGACCCAATCTTTGCACATCATCTAGGTTCTAGCAACAACATCTCTGTTCTAAAATCATGGCCCATTCTAACCTAATAGACATCTGATTCAGCCTTCAAGCTATCATCAAAGTTGTAGAGATTTCTCTCAGCTTTCCTACAAGGTGAAATTCATATTTTTTAGATGTTTAGAACTCAAGTTATGCCCAAAATACAGAAATAGTGTAAAATTCTCAATAATGCTGAAAAATATAATTAAACTAAATTTGAGCCCAAACTTATAAAATGTGGTCAAGACTAATCAATTAAGCACATAAAAGGCCTAAGAGACTAAATATGAAGGTCAACTAATATATGAAAATTTTGTTTATTAGGCGACATGTATATCCGTTCTTCAGCTTGACATGGAAAGCAAACAAACTGAATTTCATCTTCTTCCCTACTCAATGATATGCATCTTCGCAATATAACAATGCTCTCGAACGTGTCAAAAACTGACGTATACTTCCTCACATCGGCATGAACCCAGTCGTAGCAATCCCCGGCATTCCTAGAGACTCTTACCGAACCCTGGCCAACAGGCCGACCACCAGAACGGTTCTCAACCATAGATCGGTCGGAGATCCTGAACCCTACATCGTACCTTTAAGTATTAATTCTATATCCTAGATCTTCTAAATGCTTACATTAGTACTAAAATCGTTGTACTATAACTCCTAAAAAATTATATGAAACCCCTATCAAAGTTTAACATCTGTGGTGGCATTATTCTAAAAGCCACTATGGAATCACCATAGAAGCGCAGAAATCCTCCAGATTACCTCTCCTAATCAGAAACTACAAACAAAGATGAATGAAGGAAAACAAGAGCAGTATGTTATAAGAATAAATACTTGAAGTATGTCA
Organism: Ormosia semicastrata; assembly: GCA_029884595.1. Taxonomy (NCBI): domain Eukaryota; kingdom Viridiplantae; phylum Streptophyta; class Magnoliopsida; order Fabales; family Fabaceae; genus Ormosia; species Ormosia semicastrata. The sequence goes on from JAQQTO010000063.1 coordinate 25,236,352, forward strand.
CGAACAAAGGAAGGAAATGCTAGCTTCACCAAGCTTGGATCTAGCGTAGAGAAGAGAAGAGGAAGATGCAAATGCGAAGAACAAAGAAAGAATTGAGGGAGTTGTTTTAAATGAAAGCAATCGCTGTAGATCAATGGTTAAGAATTAGGGAAAATGAATAGGTTTAATAATGACCATTAGATGCATCTAATGGTGGGATTTTAAAAGTCAATAATCAATGGCTAGGATGCAACTTGGTAGTAGGCACATTAATGGTGAAGTGATGTGACATGATGCTTGCCCAATGAATACGCTACATGTGGCACATGTCGAGCGACTTCCCACACCTAAATAGACGCACGAAGTACAAAATGACCAACTAATAAGGAACTTGTAAAACCTTTATCCAATTTGTAGTAAAATAAATGGAATATTTCAAAATAAATTTGTATTAGATATGTCACTTCTAAAAGTGCAGAAAATAAAATAAAATATAATAACATACACGATCATTATAGTGAGCCACAAATGATCACAAAGTCATATGTACAATTGTCACTAGCTAACATGCCAAAAAGTATACATAAACTTCTCTATACAACTAGAAATATACACATATACAAACTGATTCACAAAGAAACAAAATACTAATCTATGCCTTCTGCTTCTTCTTTTCCTTTCCCTTATCCTTTTAAGGGATTTTACTTGGATTTACATGGAGCACACAGGGTTGAGAAATCACAATTTCTCAGTATAAATATACCAAGACCAACAATTAATAAATTATAATCAATAATAACAAAGAATTATCCATACAATCTTAAGATACTATCAAACAAGTAACCAAACAATCAATCGATTAAACCATAACAAATGCCCATACAAGTGTCAACCATGCAATGCTTTATGTTATGAATTATGATTATGCACAAACAAAGTCCACATATTATAGATATGCAATGCCAATGCAAATTCTAAAAATAACAAAAAATCAGCTATTTACTTATTTTCCCTCAAGAATCGCATTCCTTGTATATACTAAGTAGGATAGGCATCCTGTCCTGACACTACCTGGTGATGTGTGGACTAGTTTTCCTCACAAAAGTAATAATATCGACACCAACTCCATACACCAGTAACCTTGACCATACAAGCAAACCCACAAGGAGAATTTGGATCTAATATCTCATTCTTAGGTCATATGGTTATACACACTATCTAATGTTACAATACATAGGAAAAACCAACAAATACTAGGTTTGAAAACCAATATCTAAGCCACATGTTTAAATACTAGCACATAATAGTCTTGACCTCTCTTATCAAACAACATAGCAAGAACCGTGTAACTAGCATTCTCATACCTAGAACCTCACATCATCACTTCACAAGTGATTTCCAAAACAACCTCATGTTGTGTAAGGTCTTAGATACATTCTAAGGCATTCTATCTCAAGATTTGCCTAGGTGTTCTCAACTCTTAAACATATATGCTAAGTGGTTATTCTATCCAAGAATTGCCTACTTTTGTGCCACAAAAACACTTAGGAAAGCATATATAAGTGATCCCATCACTTAGAAAATTCCAAAATTTCAAAAATGACATTTTTAGAGTTTCAGGGCCTCACACCACGGCACAAACCTAGGCACACCGTGGCGTTCTAGTCTTGAGTTTTTAGTACTGGGTGTAGCATCATTAGCACGCCGCGGCATAGCGCCTTCACGCTGTGGCATGTGCTGCATTTTTCGCTTCATACCACGGCACAACGTTCTCACACCGCGGCGTTCATAGCAGAACCCAAATTCTGTAGAATTTTGCAGAACCATGGTACTGTTCCATTAGTTTTTCTCCCAAAATTCCAACAGTCCAAGTTAATTATTAAGTGATTTTAAGTTCCTAACAAGTTTACTAATATGAAGGAAACATAAAACACTAATTGATTTCATCAAAAATGGATCAAAATACTAAATCACTCATCCAAACTCCTAAAATCAACACTTAGAGCATTTTAAGTCCAAAGTGAGGATTCTCAATTTCTAATACAAACTCTTAGCATGGACAAGTCATAAACATCATTTATAACTTATTCAAGCAAGAAAATCACTCAAAACACTACAAGAACTCAATTTGATATATTAAACTCTAAATAAGTCTAACATAGAAAAGGAGAATAAAAGTAGTTTTAAGATTCAAAAACCCCTACCTTGTGAAGCAAAGCTACCACAGATTATCACAAGTCTTCAAGTTTTTCCTTTCTCTTTTGATCTCCTCCTCTTCCTTTTCTCTTCTTCCTCTTGTTTTCCCTCTTTTTCTCCTTTCTCTTTTGTTTCTATTGCTTCTATTTTTCCCCAGCCATGAAGAGAAAAGAATGAAGTGAGAAATAAGAGACTAAGAGCAAAGTAAAAAAGTTGAAACCGTGGATAGCCAAGGACCAAGCATTATAACACTGATATTTCCCGATCTGCTAAAAACAGTCAAATTTAGCTAAATCAAGTTTTTCAAGTTCCAACAACTTTAAAATAAATACTAAGATTCATTGAAAAAGTTATTTCACCAGTATCATAATTTTTCATATCTGTGACTAGTTAATCAGGTATTAAAACATACAACTAGTATGCTTAAAAATACCAAATGGACTCTAATTATTCTCAAACTTTAATTACATCACAAAAAACACATTTGTGACTTAGAAATAAATTATTCACATTTATTTCCATTAACTAAGCCATTTAAGCTAATATCTGGGCCATTTTAAGTTACTTTTCACCTTTCGGCTTGCAGCAAAGTGTCTAAACTAACTCAGATTGTCACAAAATTAAACAAGTATGTTAAGCAAGTATCAAGCTACCTTTATAACTATTTAAAAGTCTAACATGTTGAAGAGGATGTTAGATTTCTCTCCCCCCCCTTTTTTAAAATTGTTTCCCCAAAATTGCTTACCTCATATAAACAACTGCGGATAATCTTGCTGCATGTGAGACTCTAACTCCCAAGTCACCTCCTCAAAGCTAACATCATCCTAAAGAACCTTCACTAGAGGAATTTGCTTACCTATAAGCTCTTTAACCCCTCTGTCCACGATCTTCATTGGCCGCATAGCATAAGACAAATCCTCTCTTAATTGCATAAATTCATTTCTTATGACATGTGAAGGATTTGGATTATACTTCCTAAGCTGTGACATATGGAAAACATCGTGAAGGTTTGGCAAACTGGGTGGAAGTGCAATTTAGTAGACTACAGGTCTAATTCTCTTTAGGATATGGTAAGGACTAGTGAAACAAGGATTCAACTTTTGTGTTCTCAATGCTCTATCAATCCCTGTCATCGAAGTAACTCTCAAGAATACATGATCTCCCTCATTAAACTCTAGAGGTTTTCTCCTCTTATCAACATAACTGTTCTGCCTACTCTGAGCCCTAACCAATCTATCCCGGATCATTTTGATTTGATCTGTGGTCTGCTGTACTAACTCAGGACCTAGAATGGTTTTATCTCTAACCCCATACCAACATAAAGGTGACCTACACTTTCTACCATAAAGTGTTTCATACGATGTCATACCTATGCTTGTATGAAAACTATTGTTGTAGGCAAACTCCACTAAGGGTAAGAACTTATCCCAACTCCCTTTTTGTTTAAGCACACACACTCTCAACATATCCTCAAGGGTTTGAATAGTTCTTTCCAATTGACCATTAATCTGTGGATGGTATGCTGTACTTAAACTAAGTTTTGTTCTGAAAGCTTTCTGCAAGGCTCCCTAAAATCTAGATGTAAATCTAGGGTCTCTATCAGAAACGATACTAAGGGGTACACCGTGCATCGTAACTATCTCCTGAAGGTATAACTGGGCAAGTCTATCCATGGAGTAGTTAGCCCTAATAGGTATGAAATGGGCAGACTTGGTTAGTCTATCCACTACAACCCATATTGCATCGAATCCTAACTAAGTTCTAGGCAAACCCATCACAAAATCCATTGTGATGCGATCCCACTTCCACTCAGGGACTCCCAAAGACTTGACAAGTTAGACACCTAGACACAAACTCGACTATGTTACTCTTCATACCAGACCACCAAAATAACTTCCTCAAGTCTTGATATATCTTAGTGGTCCTGAAATGGATAGTGTATTGACTATAGTGAGCTTCTTCAAGAATCTTATTTTTTATTTCAGATTCATGAGGAATACAAAGTCTAGCTTTAAACTTGATCATCCCTTCATCCGACATATCAAACTCACTAGGATTACCTAAAAAGATCTGCTTACTCACATTCCTAAGAGTATCATCTTCCTTTTGAGCTTCCAAGATCCGAGTCCTAAAGTCACTCACTATGTCCACTCGACTCACACTGAGACTATGTGGTAGCACAGCTATTGAAAGACTGATATCTCTAAAACTCTCAAGAAGTTCATTTTCTTGGATCATCATACGGGACACATGTAGGGATTTTCTACTCAGTACATCAGCCACCACATTGGCTTTACTAGGATGGTACTTTAATTCAAAGTTGTAGTCTTTCAAAAACTTCATCCATCTTCATTGCCTCATGTTAAGCTCCTTCTGATCAAATAAGTATTTCAAACTCTTATGATTACTGAACACCTTAAACTAAACTCCATACAAGTAATGTCTCCAAACCTTAAGGGTGAAAACTACTACGGCTAACTCCAGATCATGAGTAGGATAGTTCTCCTCATGAGGTCCCAACTGCCTTGATGCATAGGCAATAACTCTCTTATGTTGCATCAAAACACAACCCAAACACATCTTCGAAGCATCACAATTCACCTCAAAGTTTTCCAAAGGATCTGGAATTACCAACACCGGTGTAGTAGTCAACCTTACTTTAAGCTCTTGGAAACTATCATCGCAAGCCTGAGTCCATTCAAAAGAACTCCCTTCCCTAGTTAATCTAGTCAATGGTAGCGCTAACTGAAAAAAAACTCTTTATGAACCTTCTATAGTTCCCTGCTAGGCCTAATAAGCTTCTAATCTCGGTCACAGTAGTGGGTCTCTCCCTCTACAACACTGCATCAACCTTGCTTGGGTCCACAGAAATCCCACCTTGATATATCACATGTCCCAAAAACTATACTTGTGAAAGCCAGAACTCACATTTAGATAGTTTGGCAAATAACTTATTTTCCTTAAGAGTCTCCAACACTACACTTAGATGTTGTTCAAGCTCCTTCTTCATCTTAGAATAGATCAAAATATCATTAATAAAAACCATAACAAACTGATCCAGGTAGGATCTAAAGATCCGGATCATATAATCCATAAACACTGCCAGTGCATTCGTCAACCCAAAGGACATCACGAGGTACTCATAATGTCCATACTTAATTCTAAAAGTTATCTTAAGGATATCCTCTTCCCTAACCCTTGTCTGATGATATCTAGACCTAAAATCAATCTTTGAGAAAATCATAACTCCTCTCAGTTGATCCATTAGATCATCTATCCTAGGCAACGGATACTTATTTTTAATGGTCACCTTGTTCAGTTGTCTATAATCCACACAGAGTCTCATGGTACGATCATTTTTCTTCACTAAAAGCACAGGTGCACTCGGCCTAATGAATTATTTATCTAACAAATCTTTAATTTGCTTTTTGAGTTCTGCTAACTCTAGTGGCGCCATTCTATAGGGTGCTATAGATATAAGTCCCATACCAGGCACGAGGTCTATAGAAAACTTTATTTCTCGTTCTGGTTACAACTCCACTATATCACTAAGAAAAACTTCAGGATATTCACTCACTACAAGTACTTCACCTAGGCTTTGCTCAACCTCAGCGCTTAGTGAAAACAAGAGTACATATCCTTGAGACCCCTCCTCTAAATAGAGATTAACTTGTTTCGCATTGAGATACACAGATTCAGATAGAACAACTCTAGTAAGTATATCTGACAAGAAAACCAGGGATTTTACTGAACAATTCAAAACTACATGATTGGCAGACAACCAATCGATGCCAAAAATGACATCAATATCGACAAGAGGTAAACATATAAGGTTTACACTAAAAATCCTATCTTCTACCTTTACACAACAATCAAGACACACTCTAGATGTTGTAACTGGCTTATTAGTAGGTGTAGATACAGATAAGTCATATGAAAGTTCAAACACATATAAATCCAGCTCATTCACACAATCATTTGAAACAAAGGAGTGGGATGCTCCTAAATCATATAACACAGTTAAAAGATGATTGTGAATAATGCATTTACCTTTAATAAGGCTAGAAGACTGAGTCACCTCTTCACCACCTAGAGTATAAACTCTCCCTCTAGCTTGTGGCTTTTGAGTAGGCGCAGTTTCCTTCTTTGATGGACACTTATTCATAAAATGACTAATTTATCCACACACAAAGCACACCGGGCAGGGCAGGTCTCCATGCTGTCTCCTACATTTCGAACACTTTGGTCCCAAAAACTCCTTCTGAACCTGCTTACCCTTACCCTAAGTACAGTTAGATTTAGAAGACCCTTTCTTGAACTTATCATCACCTCTCTTCCTCTCCTAAAGATCTTGTGACTTAGGCTCCAAAGAAAGATTCTTAAATTACTTCTCAACTATTCGACACTTATTAACCAGAGTTTCAAAGTCCCGAATTTTAAAAGGCTGAATGACATTCTGAATATCTATCCTCAATCCTTCCTCAAATTTAACACACTTCTAAGATTCATCAGGGTTAAATCTAATACAAGAAGAGAATTTAGACATTTCAATGAATTTGGTCACATACTGGCCAATAGACACGTCCTCCTGTTCCAGCTTTAGAAATTCCATCTCTTTGGCATTCTATAGAGTCTGTGAAAAGAACTTTCTAAAAAATGAGCTTCTAAAGATCCCCCACATCACATGAGTCCTTGATGCCTTAAGAGCCCTCTTCGTATCCACCCACCACTCCTCTGCCTAACCTTCTAGCATATAAGAAGCAAAGAGCACCTTCTGCTCGTCTGAGCAAGCCATAACAGTAAAAATCTTCTCCATCCCCTTGAGCCAACTCTCAGCTCTGATTGGGTCATACTCTCCATTAAAGGAAGACAGATTTGATTTCCTGAATTCTAAGAGGTGTTGGAAAGTCTGATTCCTTCCAACTGGCACTTAGTGTGGTTGCCCCTAGTAGTAAGGTGGAGGTGTAGGTGGTACAAGTTGTTGAGTTCCCAACGTCTCAAGCACTCTAGCAGTTACTACTGCCTGCTCTCTCATTGCATTGGCAGTTATAGCCGCCTGCTATGTTTGTTGGGTCATGGCATTAGCCATCGCCATCATGGCGGCTGCCACATCAGTGCCTTCGTTGCCAGAGTTCCTGTTACTACTTCCAACTGATTGCCCTCGCCCTCTTACTGTCATAGTTTCCTGTAAACACAGAACATCACATATTAAGGTAGCTAATCCCAATATCATGCAATGTGCAACAGTAACTAAAACAGTTAAAACAAGGCAGTCATACAATTCAATCAAACATCTCACACAAGAGATAAAAGAAATGTACAACACAACAAGGAACTCTTAAACATGCCTAAGCATAGTCAGTCCACACCCCGACTCAATAGGATGAACTTCTCTGATACCAAAATGTAACACCCCGATACAATTTATAGTAAAATAAACGGAATATTTCAAAATAAATTCGTATTAGATATGTCACTTCTAAAAGTGCAGAAAATAAAAACCATAATAACTTACACAATCATTATAGTGAGCCACGAATAATCACAAAGTCATATGTACAACTGTCACTAGCTAACATGCCAAAAAGTATACATAAACTTCTCTATACAACTAGAAATATACACATATATAAACTGGTTCACAAAGAAACAAAATATTAATCTAAGCCTTCTGCTTCTTCTTTTCCTTACCCTTATCCTTTTTAGGGATTTTACCTGGATTTACATAGAACACACAGGGGTGAGAAATCACAATTTCTCAGTATAAGTATACCAAGACCAACAGTTAATCAATAAAAATCAATAATAACAAAGAATCGTTCATATAATCCTAAGATACTATTGAACAAGTAACCAAACAATCAATCGATTAAACTATGACAAATGTCCATACAAGTGTCAACCATGCAATGCTTTATGTTATGAATTATGATTATGCTCAAATAAAGTCCATATATTATGGATATGCAATGCCAATACAGATTAAAAAAAAACCACCAGCTATTTACTTATTTTCCCCCAAGAACCACGTTCATTGTATATACTAAGTAGGATAGGCATCCCACCCTGACACTACCTGGTGATATGTGGACTAGTTTCCCTCACAAAAGTAAGAGTATCGACACCAACTCCATACACCGGTAACCTTGACCATACAAGCAAACCCGCAAGGAGAATTTGGATTTAACACTTCATTCTCAGGTCATATGGTTGTACACACCATCTAAGGTTACAATACATAGGAAAAAATGGTAAATATTAGGTTTGAAAACCAATATCTGAGCCACATGTTTAAATACTAGCACATAGTAGTCTTAACCTCACTTATCCAACAAAGTAGCAAGAACCGTGTAACTAGCATTCTCATACCTAGAACCTCACATCACCACTTCACAAGTGATTTCCAATACAACCTCATGTTGTATAAGGTCTTCGATACATTCCTAAGGCATTCTATCTCAAGATTTGCCTAGGTTTTCTTAACTATTAAAACATATATACTAAGTGGTTATTCTCTCCAAGAATTACTTTCCTTTATGCCTCAAAACACTTAGGAAAGCATATATAAGTGATCTCATCACTTAGAAAATTCCAAAATATCAAAAATAATATTTTTAGAGTTTCAGGGCCTCACGTCGCGGTGCTCTAGCCTCACGTTTTCAGTACTGGGTGTAGCATCATTAGCACGTCGCGGTATAGTGCCTTCACGTTGCAGCACATGTTGCATTTTCCACTTCACGTTGCGGCATGGCGTTCTCATGCCACGACGTTCATAGCAGAACCCAGATTCTGTAGAATTTTACAGAACCGTGGTACTGTTCCATTAGTTTTTCTCCAAAAATTCCAACACTCCAAGTTGGTTATTAAGTGATTTTAAGTTCCTAACAAGTTTATTAACACGAAGGAAACATAAAACACTAATTGATTTCATCAAAAATAGATCAAAACACTAAATCACTCATACAAACCCCTTGGACCGTACTAGCCCAAATTTTGTCCGGGCACTTACATGCCCAGTTGAAAACCGTGTAGGCTAAACTCTCTTCCGACCTATGAAGAAAGTAAGCTCGGTCAAATCTAAAGATAGACCTAGCTGGGGGGCTGTGGACCGTACTGGCCCGATTGTCATCGGAGCACCTATGTCCCAGGCTGATTGGGCCGACCTAATGCTAAGTAATATTCAAGTCCCCTACCCGACCTACCAAAGCCCGAGGTTTCGAATTATGAACCGTCAACAGTCATTGGATCTTGACTTGATGACTAACGTCTAAAAACGGCTCTATACCATTAAGACCAAGTATAACGTAGGTTGGAGATTCAAATGACCTTAAATGGTAGGAACCCAAGGGATAGTCCTTATATAAGCCAGCTCGGTTATCCAGGCCGGGCATGTTCCAATTCTCTTAGCCTTTTATTATATTGACTAATTCTTTAAACTGATCGGTTGACCCGAGAGTCGACTCCACTGACATTCCGTTCAGGGAACCAGTGGATCTCCTTCTGACTTCCTTGGGTTTCGGTCAGCATCCGGAACACCCCTAAAATCAATACATAGGGCATTTTAGCTCCAAAGTGAGGATTCTCAATTTCTAATCCAAATTCTTAGCATGGACAAGTCATAAACACCATTTATAACTTATTCAAGCAATAAAATCACTCAAAACACTACAAGAACTCAATTTGACATACTAAATCCCAAATAAGTCTAACATGAAAAAAGAGAACAAAAGTAGTTTTATAATTCAACAACCCCTACCTTGTGAAGCAAAGCTGCCACTGATTATCACAAGTCTTCAAGTTTTTCCTTTCTTTTTTGATCTCATCCTCTTCCTTTCCTCTTCTTCCTCTTGTTTTCCCTCTTTTTCTCCTTTCTCTTTTGTTGCTATTGCTTTTGTTTTTCCCCAGTCGTGAAGAGAAAAGAATGAAGTGAGAAATAAGAGACTAAGAGCAAAGTAAAAAGGCTGAAACTGTGGATAGCTAAGGACCATGCATTATAACACTAATATTTCCTAATCTGCTAAAAATAGTCAAATTTAGCTAAATCAAGTTTTTCAAGTTCTAATAACTTTAAAATAAATACTAAGATTCATTGAAAATGTCATTTCACCAATATCATAATTTTTCATATCTGTAACTAGTTAATCTAGTATTAAAACACACAACTAGTATGATTAAAAATACCAAACGGACTCTGATTATTCTCAAACTTTAACCACATCACAAAAAACACATTTGTGACTTAGAAATAAATTATCCACATTTATTTCCATTAGCTAAGCCATTTAAGCTAATATCTGGGCCATTTTAAGCTACTTTTCACTTTTCGATTTGAAGCAAAGTGCGTAAACTAACTCAGATTGTCACAAAATTAAACAAGCATGTTAAGCAAGTATCAAGCTATCTCTGTAACTATTTACAAGTCTAACATGTTGAAGAGGATGTTACATTTCTCCCCCTCTTTTTTAAAAATTTTGTCCCCAAAATTGCTTACCTCATATAAACAACTGCGGATAATCTTGCTGCATGTGAGACTCCAACTCCCAAGTCACCTCCTCGAAGCTAACACCATCCCAAAGAACTTTCACTAGAGGAATCTGCTTGATACAAATCTATAATGGAATTTAGGTCAAACCCAACAATCTCCACCTTGATCTAAATTCTATCATCAAGTAGCAAATCTTTAAATCTTCAAATTTGTCAAATCTTCAAAGCCAAACTTCAAGTCTATCCAATCTTCAAATTTACCATTATTAGTGGAACACGCTGCTAGACCTTTATGCCAAGAAAAATTTTGATACATCTGCGACCATTCATAATGCTCAATGATGAATCGTCAACATGTCCTATTTTTACAGTTCAATTCCTTAGTTTTTCATATTCTTTTTATTTATTTTTAATGAATTTTGTTCGTTAGTTTTGTTATATTTTTAGTATTGTTTAATTATGTTTTTATTAAGTGTTTTGTATGTTTTTGTCAGGTAATTGTACGGGGAGAAGATTGAATATGCAAAAGAGCAAGAAAAAGAAGAATTTAGCAACAAAGTCCAGCACTTGAGCGCTAGTGTTGAGGCGCCTGAGCGCCCAGAGCGTATGCAACAGCAGTGATTTAGTGTCCCAGTGCCTGAGTGTTGGGTGAGGAGTGCTTGAGCGCGCAACGTGTAGCAGCGCGCGTATTAACTTAAATGACTGAGCGCTTGAGTGCTCAGAACTGAGCGCCTAGGCACTGAAAGCGTAACAGCATACGTGAATTTCAATATAATGGGAAAGTTATGCCAAATTCAACACATTTAGCATATTACGCAGAAAATTCCTAATTTTGAGAGAGTTATTTTGTGGTAGCAGACCTTGGAGGACAACTTGAAGGAGGAATCGATTCTTGAAGGCTTAGAGATCATAATCTCCATTAAAGGGGTTTTGATTTCTCTTTCTTTTTAGTTTCCCCTTTTCTTTGGGTTTTCTTTCTATGGGTTTATATTTTGATATGAGTTTATTTGTATTGAACATGAGTAGCTAAATTCATAGCTAGGGCTATGGGGATCTTGTTTTCCTAATTATTTGGGTTTGATTTCTAATTTGATTATGGTAATTTCTTTTTGGGTTTATCATATTGCTTGTATTCTTGTCAGAATTTGATCGCTTTTGGCATATGTTAATTTATTGTTTGACCGGTGACCATCTGCATTCAATGAGTGGATCTATATGGTAAGCCTAGGATTAGATTGGTGAATGACCAAACATCAAATTTTCCTACCAATGGAATTGACATATATGTATGTTCATCTCTTGAATTAAAACTTAATGCATTCTTGATTAATTCAACTAAATGACCAAATAGGTGAATTAAATTAGGAATAAAATATTGTTTCATCCATGACCATTGGGATTCAATAGCAAAGAAGAGAATATTGGCAAAAGAATTACCTTAATCATAATTGAAAGAAAATCTGAATAATTGGATTCAAGTGAACCTTGCGCCCTAATCTCTCTTTCATTGATTATTTTTTCTTTGTTTAATTGTTCACTGTTTTCTTTATTTATTTATTTTGATTTTAACTTGAATTTCTTCATACACTTTCGATTGTCTAAATAATAAAGAGTTTAGCGAATTTAGTAATTACCGATTATTTCTCGTGGGATCGATAACTGGGACTTAAGTCCTATATTACTTGACTATAGAGTGCACTTGCTCTTAGTGTATTTTACGCGTACCAAGTTTTTGGCGCCGTTGCCGGGGAATAAGTTTGGTAATATTAAAAACGAAAAGCTCTAGTTAATTTAGACGTCCTTTTCTTTTATTCCTTATTTTTATTTTATTTTATTTTATTTTTAATTAATTTTTTATTTTTTTGTTTATATCTTATTTTATTTTACTTTTATTTATTTTTCTCTTCTTATTTTTGTTTATGCTCACTCGATCTCACTGTCCTGATTTGACTTTTGATCTAAAAGTTGAGAAAATAACTCGCAGGTTAAAGAAGCAGTCTTTTATTGCAATTATGGCAGAAGATATAAACAGGATAGAAAGACAACCAGTTGTTGAGGCCAACCGTGAAGAAAGAGCTATCCCAGCAGAGCGCACTATGTTTGAGTACTCTATGCCCACTGCTGAAGGGTATGGAGGGAGTATTATAAGAACAGCTGTGGCAGCTAATAATTTTGTGATCAAACCAGCATTGATCTCCATGATTCAGAATTCAGTTCAGTTTAGTGGATTGCCTTCAGATGATCCAAATCAGCATTTGGCCAGGTTCTTGCAGTTGTGTGATACTATCAAGTACAATGGAGTGACAGATGATGCAATGTGATTGCGACTCTTTCCTTTCTCTCTTAGGGACAAAGCAAGTCAATGGTTAACGTCACTTCCGAGGGGTTCCATCACTACATGGGATCAACTGACACAACAGTTTCTGGTTAAGTATTTTCCTCCTTCTAAATCTGTTAAGTTAAGGAATGATATATCTTCTTTTGTGCAGTTTGAAATGGACATTCTTTATGAAGCTTAGGAGCACTTTCAAGAGTTGTTGAGGAGATGTCCACATCATGGATTTCCCGTATGGCAGCAGGTTCAGACATTCTACAATAGTTTATCGCCTGTAAACCGTTCACTCATTGATGCTATTGTGAGAGGTGCTATCTGGAGGAAAACACCTACTGAGAGCCAAGCATTGATTGAAGAAATGGCGCTGAACAGTTATCAGTGGCAGAATGAGCGCTAGGCTTCTAAGAAACAAGCAGGTGTACATGCTGTTGATTCTTCTACAGCAATTCTGAGTCAATTGGAAGCTTTGACGAAGAAGGTGGAGACTTTGATGGTGACCAATAGTGCAGTCCCACCAATCATTTGTGAGGCATGTGGAGGACAGAGTCATACAAGTGCAAATTGCTAAGTTGGTAATCCATTTTCCCCCAAGCCTGAAGTAACAAATTTTGTTAGTAATTCCAACCGGCAGTAGTACAATCCTTATGCCAATACG